>JAMBLF010000215.1:0-339192 GCA_030578115.1 Leucoptera coffeella
TTAGAACTTTGGAAGTATGGGAACTCTATTAAAGTGCAAATTCCATAAGAAGTCGATCAGCAGAAGAATCCTGGGATAGGCAACTATTCCCCTCAGTGAAGTACCGCCATTCCAGTTCAGCTTAAGAACTTTTTGCCAAAATTAATTATCTAGCAAGCAAATAGCTAATTTAATGACTTCGACAAACCAGTCTCGCGCGCACTGGACCTCTGGTTTTGGATCTGGGATAGTAGCTACAGTATATTATTGTCACAATTTCCCAATGAGGAAAGCTTGACGATTTTTACACCCTACATCTCATTTACATCCATGACATCTGCGACAGTAGAGAATTAATAAAGGAAAACTATAAGGCCTGTAGTTAAAAGAATAGTAATCTAAGACTTGAATAGAATTGTTGTCAAAAACGTATATCTTATAAGAGCTAACCAAGGTACATGGCGTTTTAAAAGTGAATTAGCGTAGTAAATATCATAATTTTTTTATTATATTTTATTTCTTTCTGCACTACAATAGCCGGGATCACGACACGACGCAAAAGGTTTTACTAAAAGGTATTTTATGACTACCTCTTCAGATATCAATAGCGCATATGTATATATTTGAAGAAAGTCAATAGTTTTTAAAACCTTTTTGTTAAATATGAATTAAATTAAAATAACCAATAGCATGAACGATTTCCTACCATTCGCTTCTAAGGTCCAAAACCCAGCCTCCACATGAGTCCCGCGGCATGAATTTTCGGCGCACACAGACGGTTACGTAAGAATAGGCCGCATAACTAACTGTGTTTAAGGGCACCGAGGCTCGAACCCGGGCCCGCGTGCCGACGCCCAATTATTCGGCAGCTTCGCAGAAACGGACCGTCCGCATAAATCCACTCGCGGTTCATTAGAACATACGTAGAATGGGGTGTGCGGAAAACTGCTTACAAGATTTCATATGTAATTTAGTTGACATATTCTGGAGGACATAGAATGACTAGATATGTTTCTTAGCGTTGTGATTGGGATGTAATTAGGGGACTAGAGGTAAAAGAAATTTATTGGCTGTCGGACTAGGTATCTACTATCTATATATATGTATTAATAAATTTTGGTAACCGAAATATCTCGTATGTCTCGGCGGTTCTATGATCCCGTAATAAATCTATCCTTATGTGACTATAACCTAGGACACATCATGCGAAATACTAAATATGATCTGCTCCAACTAATCATTCAAGGCAAAATAAACGGCAAACGAAGACCTGGCCGACGTAAAACTTCATGGCTAAAAAACCTTCGGCAGTGGTTCAATATGAGCTCAAGATCACTGTTTCGTGTAGCAGTCAATAAAGTCCAGCTTGCCTTGATGATTAAAAACCTCAAGTAAAATCAAGCCATACGATTGGCCGACCTCCTATTGGGAGATGGCACCTGAAGAAAAAGAAGATGTGACTATGGTTAAACTGTATATTAACGAAGCTATTTATTCCTTTGTGCAGGTGAAACAAATTCAGTATGTGTCATGTTCAGTGACAACATGTAACAACCTTTATGATTTAGAGTTAGAAGATCAATGAAGTGGAAGGGCGGTTACGTAGGGGCCGGCCTAATACGACATATAACAGCCAGATAGATGCTATATAGAAAAAAGGTGACGTTAGGAGTACCTATAACCGCCGAGAGTGTATGAGAGGATGTATGAATGTCAATGAAGCGAAAGTGGTCTGTCAGGATCGGGACAAATGGGGATCCGTGATCTCTGCCTACCCCTCTACAGGGAATCAGGCGCGATGTGTATGTATGTATGTAGTTAGAAGATATGATGATGATAATCACTCAAACCTCAATCAACTCTGAATTCGAGAAGCATACATATGTTCAAATCAACTATTTGTGCAGGGCTATGTAGAATGCCCGGATAAGACAACTTAAGCGTCTAATATATTAGCCTTTAACATTTCTGTAACAGCCTATACCCCGTCTAATGCGGGTAAGTTTTTCGATCCACGGATTCCTTGAGGGTGTTTAGGTTAGAGGAATAACAGCAATGCAGCTAACTGTTTATAATTAGAGACCCCAAATTGCTAAGGACCGTTTGAAAATTATAAGGTTTTAAAAATGGAAAATTAAAAGGGCTTTCTTTGGTATGAATACGAAGAAAGGAGAATTGTTTGAAGTAATAAATAGTTATTTACGGTTTTAAATATACAATAGTTAGAAAATTTTAATAAATTGTTTTTGGGTCAAAAATCTTGTGGGTCGGAGTTTTTATTAGTTCTTTTCCGAGCAGAGTTATAAAATAATAATAAAAAAAATTATTGTTTCAAAACAAAATCCTTTTGAATAATGTGGCCGATGCCTCTTTTTAAGTTTGCAAAACCTGTGTTAAGAGGCACCAAAATAAATAATAAAAATAATAAAAGACTTGCTACACTTTAGTTGAGTTCTAAATAGGAACATTCATAAAAATACTTTTACAATTTTGACTTCCATTGTCACTATCACCACTATAAATGTCGGCATGTATAGCTTACTGCACTCTTTCAAGAATAACTTGAACATTAGGTACCATGAACCAAATACAAAACTACCAAATACTTTGTAATTGATCCATAATATGTACATATAATAAAATAAAACTAACATAAATAATAATGCAAGGCCACTATAAGATGCCTCCCACGTTGTTTCCAAAAAACAATAGAATAATGTCGAAACAATATCATGCGTGAATGCTTCAAATAAAACAAAAAATTAACAGCACGCGTATTAGTTTGTAAGCAATTTAAAACAATTATCTGGTTTTTATTACACATAACATGTATTACAAAACCTGACTATTCCTTTGGATAGTCGACAGTTTCAATAGTAATGGTGGAATAGGTTTTCAATAAGCCTGAGTATTCTACTAGATAGTAAGTTTATGTAGCTAACAGGATTTGTCATCCGTCACGTTGGGTGTTGACTATATGGTAAAACTAAGCTACTGTTGAACTGGCCGCAGCTCTAATATTCATTATATATGACTGGTGAAAGACTACGTTTATAAATATACTCGTACATAGTTTTCATGACATTATCCCTTGGGACTAGATAGTTTTCAAAATTGTATCGTATCTGCATCATGGTACGTACATCGGATGCAATCTTCACTAGATAATATAGGATAGGTTTGTTACCACCTGTCACATTGAGTACTTAACTATCTGGTTAACATGTGGTTTCGAGGTAGCCATAGAATTACTGTCTTCGCAAATACGGAGATAAACCTTTGACTACCCCGCAAGGGTTGGTGACTGTTAAAGCGTTTGTTTTCTTATATTTATGTGTTTGTCATATGTACATAATTTTTTTATCTATTATCCCTCGCATGGCATTACATACTACAATCACACCTTTACATCCCAACGGTAAAGACAACGCCAATCGATCGCCACTATTTACGATCTCGACGAAAGGGATGATCCTGAAGTATTTGTATGTGTAAGAGGTGGCTGTGGGATGGTGGTGGTGGTTACCTGAGTGCGGTGCGTGGCAGTGCGCAGGCGCGGGGGCTCGCGGGGCTCGGCCGCGTGCGCGCCGCTCATTCCTCCTCCGCGCTCATTCCATCGCGGCACCCGCTCCTGCAACGAGACACGAACAACAATTAACATATAGGTATAGTTATAAGAAGAAGAAAGAAGAAGAAGGAAGAAGAACAATTATTATCCTTTGTTCCTTAGTTGTACTATAACAAAATAGTTAGTCAATATTGAACTACAATGAATTGATGTGTGATTTGGGTTTATTACATACATACATACACATCACGCCTGATTCCCGGTAGAGGGGTATGCAGAGATCACGGATCCCCATTTGTCCCGATCATGACAGACCACTTTCACTTCATTGGCACTGATATAACTAACTTCTCATACAAACTCGGCGGTTATAGGTACTCCTAACCTAATCCTTTCTTATAGCGTCTATCTGACAGTCATATGTCTTATTGGGTCGGCCCCTACGTCAATCTGTCAATCTGCTATCATTCATACGCATAACATATTTATTATGGATTTATTATTCCCGTACAGATTGGTCGTTAATAGATAGAAGATAATAGACCTAGCTGTCTTTCTTCTCTCTGAAATCTTGTCTTGTCTCCTTAAAGACGATACCACATTAAGTCGCCTTTTACGACATACCACACAAGTAGACCAGAATTAGGTATGCTAAGCTTAAACACATATATCTTAGTTAGCGGGTTATGAATGTAAAATAGGTAATGTGATACTTTGGCGAAAGTACGCGCGGATCAATAAATCTACTTTCTAATTCTTAAAAGGCCTATTGTCATCTCGAGAAATAATGAGCTTGCGAGAATATCCACAATTTTTACGCGTGATTCCGTATCTGTTCTAGAATAAGTAAAAATAAAAGTAAGTACACAAAACTTAAATATATAATACCTATAATGCCATGTTTATTTATTGATGTTCTGGTACAATTAAACCAATCATTATTTATTTGATGATTGTTTTGGAGACGACATTTTCGCAATGTACCTGTGAATCTAATTTCTGATAACTATGTAGAGCAAAAGGACTTAAAACTTTAAAGGACTGTTGTGTAATGGCCATTTAGTGAAAGATGTCTTTGGGTGGCCAAGTATATCCAGGTAAATTATTTTAATTAGTTTTAAGTTTGTTAATATTTTGCTATTTTATTGTAAAAATTTCATTGATCAATTAATAAAGGAAATTATCTAGGATTTAAGTATAGGAATAACTATTATATAATAACTATTATACATAATAACTATTATATATAATAACTATTATATATAATAACTATTATATTAAAAAAAATTAACTAGTTAGTCCATCTCTTATATTAAATTTATACAATCATTACGTTAAAAAGAGAAACATGTATGCTCATACCATGTGACCTAAAGATGTTATCGTGTCTCCAAATTTCTGTTTACATGAAAGGGATTTAAGGTCCGAGATTTGTATGCTTATCGTCAAAAGTATAACACACGTATTTATAAAATGAATTTAGTAGTAGTTCTTATTAATAAAAAAATTACAACATTTTCAACAAAGCAACCCAAAAATTAGGCCTAACCGTTCAACAAAACTCGCCTTTCTAGCAAACGATTAGTGGCGTGCGTCACTCGACCCATAACCCCGCGGTACTGGGTTCGATTACCGGTAAGTGCTCGTGATTAATAGGCCCAAACATATGGATACCAGTTAGAGAACATTGACAACGTTTGACTATTAATTTCGTTTGTCATGTCGCGTTGACTATTATGATTTTAATTTATTTGTTGCTTAGTTTGTTTCGTTGGCATTTCGTGTGTTTATACATATTTACATAAAGATGCTTAGGCCTATAAGTGACAGGTTACTAGCTCTACACTAAATAGATGACATGCTGAGAAGAAAGTGAGCTACTTAGCATTCTATTTAGATCCTAGTCTACATTAATGTTATGTCTAATTTATTTTCGGTCAGAAGTTTAAGTCATATGGAATTATATTCTGCGTACTTTACAAATAGTAAGAATTTAGTGTTAGAATCTATTAGGAGATGGCCACGCAATCGCTAAACGTGACAGAGTAACTAGTCATGATGTATGTGAGATTCTGTCCACCCCGATAAATATGAAAGGTCATAAGTACATGCGAGTTTACACTCTAAAACACACCCTTTCATCAGCAGTCGTGTAAAAGCCTACCCCTTCCAATTTTTATTTATAAAGCGACCACTTAACGTTGACCCCTTTCCTTTGACACTCGCTTTGAAAAGCCTTCAAAGCAACAGGCCTTAGTAAACTGGTGTGAAGAAGCTGCATCACGAGGCCTTGACATGAAAGTGATCAAGGTCAGGGACGTTTCTTTGTAATGTGGACTTTAAAACAAAAAGTTTAGGTTGAAAATCCTTTGGAAATTCAAGATAATGTTACATTCATATGTTTTTGGTAAAATACCCGCATTAACGAATTGTTACCAAAAATATTAAATCACATATAATTATTAGGCTTATTACGAATTAGTGCATGAATTGTCGAATTCAATCTTTATTAATTTAGGTATTAATAAATTTTGTATTGGACGAAAATAATCATGTAAAAGCAACAATAACATAGAATGACGCACAGCAGTCAACTTACGCGCATGCTCCGTGAAAAGTATTCAACAATCTCTAATTATTCATTTATTTAACTTACTAAGTATTCTAATTCATTTAAACATTTATATGAAATAAAAATAAGCAGTAAGAATGTTAAAAAATAGGTTACTTTTAACTATATTTTCGTATTTATTCTGTAAAATAGTTTGTAATATCAACCTGCACTCAACTCAGCTGATTGTTTGATAAAAACCTATTTATTTGTGCATATATCAACGTATTTTATTCGGATACATTGACTTTCTATGTCATTTAAACATAACATGATTACGTCGTATCCAAAAGCAAGTTAAATATAACTGTATTGTTGTAAATATGATTTACATGGTCACAATATTTGTTGCGATTAACATAATGAGATATTTTTATAACATAAAGCCACTTTTTTACAGTTATATACAATAAGAATGAAGTAATACAGTAGTTACATTAGATAAGAAACAACAAACCAGCTATTACAAAACAAACAAATACAAATACTGTCAAAAACGACATACTTACAAAAAGTTACACTTTACTCTTTAGCAACACATAGCAACGTCCAAATCACAGTTTTGTTACACTATTAACACTAAAATTACACTTTTTACAGGCTTTTTTTCAGCAATTTCACTGAAATACGAGGGCTGCAGGGTTTTTCAGCAGCTGCGCAAAGTTGCTCTTATGTTTCAGCTGAGAACTGTCAGTTGAGTAGGTATTGATCGCTGCTGCAGTTTATTCGGACGCCATCTCTGGGCGGCGTCAAGGAAGTGCCTGTTGTAAATAATAGCAGTTGACTTCATTTTTTATTGATAATAAGCAAATAATAATAATTAAAATTTTATCCAAAATATGATAGAGTAATAATAGTTATTAACACAAATAATAATTAATTATATTAATATATGAATTTATGTGTATCTTTTTATCAGTGAATATTGGAATAAGTGTGAATAAAATAATGAAATAAAGTTTTTGGATACTATAAGGCTTCCGGTTCAATCCTCATACGGAGTATGTGCCAATGGAATAACTAGGTATGTTTATTTTAATTATATCTTTGTAAATTTAATCACAAAACATAGATTTTAAATTGTAAGTGATTCTAAATTATTATTTTTTTATAATTTTTATATTTATTTTATTAAATTTTTTATATACTTAACTACTATCATAATATGATTCTATTAAACTCTGTATTTAGTACAGTAGTCACACGGAATACAATTTCTCACACGTTGCACTTAACTATCTCTGTAGTTAAATGGAGGTACAGTCAACGCTAAAAATGCAGTCCCAGTAACTTTTTATAAGGTTGACGTTTATAAGAACAAAAGACAATATTTTTCATTTCGAAGCACGCGACCGTATAGTGGCCATGACAGTGCATTGTGGCGCCAGTTTTAAAATGTAAAATATTGTCTTTTGTTCTTATAAACTTAAACTTTATATGAAGTTATTGGGACTGCACTTTTAGCGTTGACTGTACAATATAGCATAGCAAATGCGGATAAAGACTCACGTTCTTGTATGTGACTATAACATAGCACAACTAGTGTTTAATCGAATACCAACAAATATAAAAATCGCACTACAAAAATACTGAAATGTATACCAAAATAATAAGTCCCAAAACAAATCATAGTTTGAAATGCGCTCTTGAATATTTTCGGTATGCATTTCAGTAATTTTTATTTGCTATTTGTATTTTCCATACATATATATATTGAGTGAATCCTCCACTTCCCACTTAGATATTAGCTTTCTAGTTACAAAGTTTCTAGTTAGTTAGAATTACTACCTTCGCAATTGTGGAGATGGACACCTGAACCTCTGACTACCCCGCAAGGGTTAATGGTCGTGAATGCGTTTGTTTTTGTTTTTGTGAAAACCATAGTGATCGTGAATCCTACGTTATCTTAGACCAGCTAAACTACATGCTATAATTGCCAACTAATAAAACTCATGACGGCCCTCGTCAACCGAAAAGCTAATGGGCACCCCATGCCAATTGTTTCGTATCAATAAAACAGAACTTATAACAATTTATTGGTCCTCAATTAATTGATCAATTTGCGAGCAGATAAACAACGAGCAACCTGTATATGAGATATTAAGGAGCGTTTTATTAACCACTTAGGAATGGGAATCTTGCTATTGGTCTTAAAATAGAGAAAGATGTTTGCAGAAGGAATATCTACTATATAGATTTAATACGAATGGTTATTCTAAGAGCTATGTTACATTTTTGGTCTTTGTATATAAGTTCATGTCAGAATCAAAGCCGTTTAAATGTTGAAAGATCCATAACTTAGTATAATATATGTATTGTGTGTAGCTAAAGATGCTACCAACCTTGCTGGTTCTTCTTCAGTGAAATGGCGATTTTATACACACGTACTTATATGTTAATGTGTGATGTTTAATGTTGCGTTGACTGTCATATTATGTTATTTGAGTGAACGTTCGAGACTTTTGTAATGTTTTTGAATAATGAGGATCTGTGATCTCCAGCACACCCTGTAATAAAGCGGCCATAATCTATAAGACTAATAATATGTATATTTAACTCTACATTTTGCTTACTAATCTAACCGTCAACAAAACTACCCACCATTATACCACCCAATAAACTTACCAATCTCGTTACAATTTGCGCATTTGCAATTTTAGTTCGCGCATCGGCCGCTAGATGTAGTGCATTTATTTTTCACTGTCTGCCGCCTAATTACGCTATTTTTCATCGCCCGTGGGGGGTTGGGGGGGAAATGGGGTGATTATAGTACTATTGCGGGGTACATTTGATTTGTTGCGTCAATACTCTGAAAGCTTTCGGATTTGAAACGTTTATGTATGCGTGGAAACGCGCCGTTTTACGAGTAGGTATCTGTAGTTTATTCGTGTTATTTAGATATAAATGATGGATATAGATCAGGGATTAGAAAAGGAATATGATCAGCTGTATTCTTCCGTGTATGTTATAAGTTCCGACTAACGAAGTATGGGTGTTTACTAAGATTCTTTTTGAGGATATAAATTTGCAAGCACGCATCACATATACGTATATATTGCATATATCTGAAGTTCGTCATGAAGGTTGTGCTGAAAGTGGATTATCTCAGCAATTCCTAACACACGAGATCCGTCGTGAAGAAAGGAAAAAATATTATGCAAGAATATAAAATTTATGACACCCATTTTTCTCGTGTACTTAGAAATAAATAACATTAGTTTAAATATGCCAACGGTATATTAATTTGTTTTTCTTACAAATTAGAGCACGTGTGCAGAATAAACGCGGGTTAATAGAGTGTTATAAATACACGTTACTACTTTCCTCTCATTGCGAGGACGCCATTTTTACTTTCTGTTTATGTACGTCTAATTAGGTCGGCGGTGGGGTAGGTCAGACAGACATATATAGATTTGGTTGGAACAAAAATAAATAATGAAAATTATATAATCATTATCATCACTACATAGTATAAAACAAAGTCGCTTTCTTTGTCCCTATGTCCCTTTGAATGCTTAAATCTTTGAAACGACGCAACGGATTTTGATGCTTTTTTTAATAGATAGAGTGATTCAAGAGGAAGGTTTATATGAATAATAATATCCATCAAATAGTGGAGTAGGCTATATATTTTATACCCGTGCGAAGCCGGAGCGGGTCACTAGTAATTCATAATGAAAAGGTGTCTATAACAGCAGTTGAACTAGCTCCTTGTCAGTGTACGTGCAAAGGTTTGTGTCCATCTCCTACATCGAAGCGACTTTCCACCCCATAGTATGATCCCAATGTGACAGATGTTGTGTCATGTCGCCGTTTACACACACTATCTGTTACCTATCCTGGAATAGTTAGGCACAAATATGGTCTCCACAATATGTTCCCTTAGTAAAAAACTGTTATATTTCGCACTTATTTCTGAAAATGGATAGTTATAAATCCTAATAATAATGTTATTTTCATTAATAAATATTATGAGCCTGGTATTTACTGTTCTACTAATATAAAGATCCAACCAATGACCTAAATTCACAACGTTATCCCAGGTTCTATTTACCCCTAATCTCTTAGTCACTAACCGGAAAGAAAGACAGATACTAGCATTCTATTTTAATCCCACGCCGCGGGACGTTGTTTTTCATTGATAAATTTCTGGTGAGCGCGTAAATATTTCATCGTGGCGGACATTATGTGTGTTCTAAATAAATTTGAGGTGACAAAAGTAGTCCCCATGCCAAAATTAACCTAGGTTAGTTACCCGCGAGTGTTTTGCAAAAGTATGCTTGTTACTATCTATTTTGGTGAGGCGTGATGTAAAAGTACTAGAAGAAATTGTGTTTACGAACGGAATTTTCTATCACTCGCCGCATAGATAACTTTCTATGAATGTACTGATTTTCGGAAACTTTAAAGCTCTGTGAAAATAATATTTATTTTTTAAATCTATGGAACCTCGGATCTTTGGCCTTACTATTGAGGTGATGATTGTAGAAAATGTACAATTTGATTAACCTCGTAAATATGTATGTATATATCATTATTATTCCTACTATTCTTAAATCTGTATCTTTAGCAACTGTTTAAATGTGGCATAATCACTTTTATAGCTATTGGTTCTTTGCTTATGAGCCTGATTTGACTCTACACGTAGCAATAAACAATTGAACCGCGTCTACAATTTACAAATAATCCATACAACTCTGAAATCACTGAAACCGCGAAACTGTTACACTGCCGAATGTTCCGCGGTCAATTAGCAAACCAAACAATTCCTTGGAAGCCTTCGTGACCACGGCACATTACGAGAGACAAGAGGCGCTGCACCGATTGACCCCCGACCCCCCGGTGGGGCGAATGGGGTCATGGCGGCTGGGGGGGCCAAGGAATATGGGTGCCAACTACTTTTCTTTTCTACGAATGGTATGTACGCAAACATATGATGGCGAAGAGTGATATTTGATAGTTACATATGTAATTTTTTACACTGGACCTCGATAGAGCGACGAAATACGAGCAACGGTGGATGAAACGTGTGTTCATGGTAACCTATGCAGATATGTTAATAGTACCATTAAGGGTGATCACGTGTTATTGGTTTCGGTGAAGGAAAGTGTCGTGAGGAAACCTGTCTTTACCCCTGAATTGAAACTATTTAGTATGTTAGGTTTTCTGGCGAAACATGGCATAATCTGGCATTTATGATGGATGAACAACTAACTCAAATTCACTCATACTGTTTACCATTGTGCTCAAACTATGATGACTATACATTATACGATAGAATTGTTCTGGTATATTTGTTATTAGTTATGCTATCTGAAAAAGTCTGAAAACTATGATCCCTATTTACAACTTATAAATGCTAATATTTGATTTTATTTATTTACGACACTGTAACAATGTCCACATAAAAACAAAATACAATTAATTCATGTCGAAAGATTACAATGATCGTCATGAAAATTTGCAATTTTGTGTAAACGAAATGAAAATGTCAAAAATAAAATATTATAATAATAAAGTCAACGATTGTATATGGACATTAAAACAATCATAAGTATAAATAATTAAGATATAACAGAAAAAATTATTCACATAATAGCTTATCAAAATATCAACCAAACCAAACATATAAACAATTCCCACTCCTAAATATCACCAGCTGACGAACCCCTAGGCCAGATAGAACCAAAAACAGCAGTTTATAGCGGCGATAATCCCAGCGGTCGACGCTCGTTAGATGAACGCGTACAAATCACGATCCGCGCGAATCAATACTCAAGTCTTGACCCCCTAGGGTGGCGGGGTGGCATGTCCCCACCTGACCATCACTAATCAGGCTCATCCCTCGGACACCTCGCTATTGCCATTCTATTACTACTTGCGGTGGATTTGCGCAACGGTGCTTTGCTTTATTGGACTAATGTGGCGTTTTGGGAGGTTTTGGTTTGTACTTAGATATTGTTTTGGTAAAATTCTTCGTTTTGTAAGTGACTGAGGGATTGAGAGTTATTTTACTGTTACAGGAAGATAGGCTAGGCTTTATGACCAATATTTCTAAGTTTATTTTATAGGAAAACGGGACAGTAAATATTTTGAGTTGACCCGTGACCATGGTCATTGCAATATGGCCGAAACGTCGAGTAAAAAAGCTTTGTTTATAAAATACACGCAATAAGTGGCGTTTTATTGTAAAATGAATAAAAATCGTGGGTCTTTTGAAAATATTATTTGTAAGCATATTTTTAGCTTGATTCTATTTATGTCATGTATAGAGAAATACATATATTGTAAATACTTATCTCTAAACAGTGATACAGTCACCACCTGCAATGAAAGGCACTAGTTATCCAGTTAAAGTGGGCATTGAGTTAATAAAGATCCTGAAAGCTTCTAACTACCTCAAAACTATTCACACTCATGAAATATATGTTACGAATTACCCATATTAAATTCTTCTCACTACGTCCATTACTAATATCGATCTTTCCAGACCCCTCTAAATTTTCCCATCCCAAGTACACTACTTTGTTTGTATTATTTAGCATAACTTTATACGGCCCTTGCTGTTAGGAAGAATCAGGCTGAAAGGTTAGTTACCCCATTGCTATGCCTCTCCCCACATGACTGTAAAGTTAAGTATGTATTCTTTTCGGACATAATGTACTGTATAAGGGCATACAAATCGGACCATGGTTGGGACTTATAAATACATCTAAATGTACATGTTCTTAAAACTATTTCTTTTAGAGGTTCTGATGAAATTGCTTTACGTTTAATACTGTAAAGACACACATTAAACTAAGAATTATACATACACTCAAGTACTCCACTTAACAGACGTAGACAGAACATCACGGGCCCAAGTCCACTAATGCTTCTGCAAAATATCAATTCAATATCAGTACTAGTGTGAAGTTGGTAGTGGATTAGCAAAAGTGACAAATTTCGCCACTTTTAAAGCAGAATATGACACTTTTGCGATATCAATGGTGAATTTTGACTGATGCTAATCCCTTACCAAATTCACACTATTACTGTAGTGATATTGAATTACTAATGCTAAAACGCATTAGTAGACTTGGGCCCCTGATATAGTGCTAAAGTCACTTTTAGTTTTACTAACACGTTGGTAGCATCATTCTCAGTAGTTCCAACAAGCAGCATTTCACCTTTTACGCCATACCGGTAAGAAAGGCAACTAGTTTTCTATTTACTACGTAACATTTATTAGTGCTACAGTTATTACGTTACCCTCCACGAATGGCCAGTGATTGCTGCATTAAAATTATGGCGTGATACTCGTTTAACTGTGTGTGCTGTTTATTTGAAGGAAAGCTTTGTTTACTACTATTAGGGGTAGCTTGTGGAAAAAACGACACGGATGTATACAAAAAACACGTTCGTGACCCTTTCGAGGTAGTCAGAGGTTCAGGTTTCCGTCTCCGCAATTACGAAGGTAGTAATTCTATGGCCACCTGGAACACGAGTGTTGACCAGAGTCAGTACTCAATGTGACAGGTGGTAAGCAATGTCGCTATTTAGAGATCCCGCCACATAAGGTGGCAGTTGGAGGCGTCGCCACAGTCGCGTAATTCAGTGTTACCAGTAAACACGCCAAAACTAGCACTCACTGTGCCATACGGCTCGATACATTATAGGTTTCATTTGCAACGGTCTTTGGTTGCAGAGCTATAAACTCAAATAAAACAAATTAATATATCAAAGTCAAAATATGTTTATTAAACTATTTCAAACATGATTAATAATTAACGGGACTTATCCTTCTTATTATATATTACATATATTATGTGTTCCTTCACTCTGTCCGCAATCGACCGTTTAGTCTGTCCGACGTAGGATTTCCCACAGCTGCAATCAATCTTATACACACCCTTATATCTTTTATCATGAGTATAAATCGCGAATCTCTTAAAACTATTATTTCAAACATGGCACTGAGCATTGTCTTTACATATTTTTTACCGAGGTTAGATCAGCGGAGACCCTAGCTTGGAGAAGAACTAACAAGAAACTCCGGAAATCAATTTATTATAATCACCCTTAACAAACATAAAAATTACAAAGAGTGGGCAAAAAACACAACGCTGGTAGAGTACCCGCCACATAAGGTGGCAGTAGCCAAACTTGGAACTAAATTTGACGTTTCCGCCATTGCGTGTTATTTTGTATGAAAGGTAAATTTAGTATTACCAGCGTTGTGTTTTTTGCCCACTCTTTGTAATTTTTATGTTTGTTAAGGGTGATTATAATAAATTGATTTCTGGAGTTTCTTGTTAGTTCTTCTCCAAGGGTCTCCGCTGAACTTCTTCTTCTCAATCGTTACGCTCTTATCAGAGCGGTCGTGGTCTTCATGACGTGGCATCTTGAGCAGCCGAAATGGTTGGTGAACTAACCTCGGTAAAAATATGTAAAGACAATGCTCAGTGCCATGTTTGAAATAGTTTTTTTACATACATACATACACATCACGCCTGATTCCCTGTAGAGGGGTAGGCAGAGATCACGGATCCCCATTTGTCCCGATCCTGACAGACCACTTTCGCTTCATTGACATTCATACATTCTCTAATACACTCTCGGCGGTTATAGGTACTCCTAACGTCACCTTTTTTCAATATAGCGTCCATCTGACTGTTACATATATGTCTTATTAGGCCGGCCCCTACGTAACCGCCCTTCCACTTCACTCATATATATTCCTTTTGTCAATATATAGTTTTTTTAATTTGTACTTAGATCATAAAATAACTTTCAAAGAGAGCTTATGATAGGGTCTATTTTGAATAAAAATATTTTGACTTTTGACTTTGGTATATTAATTTGTTTTATTTGAGTTTATAGCTCTACAACCAAAGATCGTTACAAATGAAACCTCAATATAATGTATCGAGCCGTATGGCACAGTGAGTGCTAGTTTTGGCGTGTTTACTGGCAACACTGGATTACGCGACTGTGGCGACGCCTCCAACTGCCACCTTATGTGGCGGGTACTCTTTGAAAGTTATTTTATGATCTAAGTACAAATTAAAAAAACTATATATTGACAAAAGGAATATATATGAGTGAAGTGGAAGGGCGGTTACGTAGGGGCCGGCCTAATAAGACATATATGTAACAGTCAGATAGACGCTATATTGAAAAAAGGTGACGTTAGGAGTACCTATAACCGCCGAGAGTGTATTAGAGAATGTATGAATGTCAATGAAGCGAAAGTGGTCTGTCAGGATCGGGTCAAAAGGGGATCCGTGATCTCTGCCTACCCCTCTACAGGGAATCAGGCGTGATGTGTATGTATGTATGTAAAAAAACTATTTCAAACATGGCACTGAGCATTGTCTTTACATATTTTTACCGAGGTTAGTTCACCAACCATTTCGGCTGCTCAAGATGCCACGTCATGAAGACCACGACCGCTCTGATAAGAGCGTAACGATTGAGAAGAAGAAGTTCAGCGGAGACCCTTGGAGAAGAACTAACAAGAAACTCCAGAAATCAATTTATTATAATCACCCTTAACAAACATAAAAATTACAAAGAGTGGGCAAAAAACACAACGCTGGTAATACTAAATTTACCTTTCATACAAAATAACACGCAATGGCGGAAACGTCAAATTTTGTTCCAAGTTTGGCTACTGCCACCTTATGTGGCGGGTACTCTACAAGCACTATTACGTGTTCGGCGAACATGTAGGTTTCCTCACGATGTTTTCCCTCACCGTAAGATAGGAACAAACAACAACAACACAAACAAACAAAAAGAAAGGAGATCTTAAGCATTGTTTATTTAGCATAAAGCAAATTTATATTATAAGCTTCAAGAAGGAAAAAATTGTTGTCTTAGTTTTCGCTGCAACTAGACAGCAAGGAAAAAATTGTTTTTTCATTGCCTTAGACACAAAATCACAATATAATATATACATATGTACCAACCATGTTAGTACTGACTGTTAGAAACAAATAAAACATTCAGCGAAGAGTTTGATCACGTTTGTAATCCCTTTTAGGGTGGACAAAACCTTGGAGATACAATATCAGTATGATCATTTTTACCAAAACCATTGGAATCATGTTAACATTGATATGTATCCATATTTCCCTCCATACGGAACCTTTTACCCCAAAAAATTACAACAATAACAGAGCTCATTATTTGAGTTTGTAATTTAGAAGTTAAGAATCGGCGGAATCGCGTGACCTCGCCGGGAATCGAACACGCGTCCCCTCACCTCCCTTGTTTTCCTACCAAATTGCTAACAATCACACCGTTAATGCTGTTATTACTGAACAATAACAATCTAAGGTAGGAACATACCTATAACTTTACCAATAAGACATATTAACTATGACAGATAGACGCCATATTGAATAAGGCTGACGCTAGAAGTAGAGATCCCGCCACATAAGGTGGCAGTTGGAGGCGTCGCCACAGTCGCGTAATCCAGTGTTGCCAGTAAACACGCCAAAACTAGCACTCACTGTGCCATACGGCTCGATACATTATAGGTTTCATTTGTAACGGTCTAAAAATATTTTGACTTTTGACTTTGATATATTAATTTGTTTTATTTGAGTTTATAGCTCTGCAACCAAAGACCGTTACAATGAAACCTATAATGTATCGAGCCGTATGGCACAGTGATTGCTAGTTTTGGCGTGTTTACTGGCAACAGTGAATTATGCAACTGCGGCGACGCCTCCATCTGCCATAATATATTCAAAATTATAAATATCCCAAGCTCTCTTTGAAAGTTATCTTATGATCTAAGTATAAATTAAAAAAAGTATTTCAAACATGGCACTGAGCATTGTCTTTACATATTTTTTACCGAGGTTAGATCAGCGGAGACCCTAGCTTGGAGAAGAACTAACAAGAAACTCCGGAAATCAATTTATTATAATCACCCTTAACAAACATAAAAATTACAAAGAGTGGGCAAAAAACACAACGCTGGTAATACTAAATTTACCTTTCATACAAAATAACACGCAATTGCGGAAACGTCAAATTTAGTTCCAAGTTTGGCTACTGCCAGCTTATGTGGCGGGATCTCTACCTATAACCGCCGAATATGTATATGGATGTATATGGATCGGGACAGATGAGGATCCGTGATTTCTGCCTAACTCTATACAGGGAATCAGGCGTGATGCGTATGTATGTATAACTTTACCTAATAAGCATAATCTATACTTGTAGTGGTATATTTCACAAAAAACATGTAAACAGTATTTAACAACATACATACATACACATCATGCCTGATTCCCTGTAGAGGGGTGGGCAGAGATCACGGATTCCCATTTGTCTCGATCCTGACAAACCACTTTCGCTTCATTGACATTCATAAATCCTCTCATACACTCTCGGCGGATATAGGTACTTCTAACGTCACCTTTTTTCTAACAACAGTACAGAAGATAAACCACTGAGAGTCCCAATGCTGATCTAGAGCTTAAATAGATGTTTACTAGACGTGTTATATTAAAAATGTGGATGTGGATATTTAAAGATTTACCTATATAGCAAAAGTGATTTAAGATTTACATGTCTGTAGGAAAAAAGCGTCATTTTATTGTGTGTGTATACACGTCCGTTATTTCCGAAAAGGTAGATAGGTATGTACAGATTCTAAAAGACCTATTGAAAACAAAACATAATATGTAAATAAACTTTACACCCAGATATTACCAATAAATAACGTAAGAAAACCTCTAGTATTTTTACATTGTTTCGAGTAAAAGGCAACTACATCCTATTTTCAATCCCAAATAAACACAAATCTGGGACCCCTAGATTTAAAGTCATTAGAGAAAACCACGACCCCCTTCCAGCGACAATTAGCAAACAAATTTAACTCTTAGCTTCATGGGATAAGAATCAATTTCATTTGAATTTTTACACCTTTGGGGAGATTCGGAAAAGACTATGCTAAATGCAGTTGACATTAAAAAATACTGTTACATATATTAATAACAATGTTCATATATTAAAAGAACTAGGGGTAAATGGAATCAATTCGGCGATGGGCTAGCAACCTGTCACCATTGTGTAATATGTCATCGAAACCTTAATATTCACGCTAAATATGACATTGGATAAATATTATGTCTGCATGGTTCTATGGGTAGATAGATTATTAAGTATTGTCTTAGTATAAGATAGATAGAAACGAAATTAAAGTAAAAGGGATGAAATCAACCACCGAGTGTCAATGAGGAGGTATATGAGTGTCAATGTAGCAAAAGTGATTAGTCAGGCTCAGCAGAGATGAGGGATCCGTGATCTTTGCCTACCACTCTACAGTAAAACGGGTGTGATGTGTATGTATGGATGAAATCATGTGTATATCTGGAGGATAAATATAATTATGCTTAATTTACTCGAACATACATACACATCACGCCTGATTCCCTGTAGAGGTGTAGACAAACATCTTGACAAACCACTTTCGCTTCATTGACACTCATACACCTCCTAACTTCTAACATTTCTAACACTTAACATTTTTAACACTTTCACACCCTTTTTCCATTAGCCAATATGGCGTCTATCTGACTGACATATATGTCATATTGGGCCGGCCCCTACGTAGCCGCCCTTCCACTTCACAACACATTTAATAAATTATTTTTTCTTTTAAATATTATTATCTTTAACAGCTTTTTTTTACAAATCACATCTAACAATTAATACACTCTGTGTTTATAAATATCGCTGATTAGCTAAGTGGTACGCAGATTGAAGGCACCTTCGATTATCGCCCATGGTGGGGCAGAGCGAGTCCAGTCGTTGAAAGGCATTTGTCAGTGGGGCGGTGGGGCGGGGTGGCGTCCCCCCTATTTATCTGGTCGCCTTTTATTTATAACTAGGTATGGAGAGGCGATTGTGCGTCTATTTCTGTTATTGAAGTGCCTAATAGGGTGGTTTTGTTTTGCAATAAACTATGGAGTCACTATATGAGGTTTTTGATTCATACATACATAGTTATACATTCATGTCATCTAATCTTTAAGTCACGTTCATATCGCCTAGGTAACTTCTTAGCATGAATATTGCGGTTACGATGTCTTATGGATCATTTGTGATAGGTTGCTAAACAACTAGCAATAGATTTCATTGACTCCTAGTATTTTAGTCGCTTTCTACAACATGGCGATGCCAGAAAGTACAACAGCTAAGTAGATGTTTTTTCGTCCGAAACTAGAATGAATTTATAGTACTTACTGTCTACTATCAATTACTTATTAAATAATACATAAATGCTTCGAATGTCTATCTTCCTTCCCATTATTACAGATGTCATGTCTTCGAATGTTATTTGATTGAAATATGCCAAAACCATAATTTAGGCATATTTAATAAGCTTCTCATTAACATACTATGGATAGGTCAGTTTTAATTCATTCCACCGTTGCTTCATAATTATATCTAATGACCAATGATCGTAAATTATATAAATCATCATGCCATTATCTATAATGACAGCGTGTGTATGTATATTTGTTAACGGGGCAGGAAAAACATGAACTATTCTCAGTAAATACCTACAATCTGAGGTAAATAAACTATCTATTAGCCTTTCTGACATGTAGCAAGAACTAGTGTTACATGGAAAATAACGCAAAAGCGCCGTATACCGACCACTGATAGAATTGACTACGTAAATCACAAAAAAGATAAAGAAAATGTTTAAAGTATAATAATATAAAACGTTCTTTAAAAAGATTACGATATTTACTTTCATAAAATCACAAAGAAAAATATCAAATTTGCCTTTTTCATACCTAAATCTGGTATCAAACTCAAAAAACTTGATTTATACCGAATGCGCCGTTTACAGACCGGCTGACGCCTGACGTTCCTGATTCCGACCACTGAGGTGCCTGATTCCGACCAGCCGTATCTCGCCTGCTAAAATACCTTCTATGCTCACAAAACGAAAGAAATCAAGCCTTTAATATAACCCCGTAATAAGTATGCTACCTGCTTGTAAATTTCTTAAAAAAATTCGATATTTTATTGTTGTTGACAAAGCAAATCATGCTGCGAATATTTCGTAGGTAAAATTTATTTGTCGCGGCCTTAACACACAGACCAGCGTCAGTACCGAAGTGGCGTAGTCCCTCTCTCATTATGAATTGACTTGATATGTAGGGTCGAGAAGAACATTCATTGCCGTAGACCTAAAAACCAGGTTTTTATGATGGTCATGGAGTGGAATTGAAACTAGAGCGTTGCATGGCGTAAGCAATTGTGGAACTCTTTTTGAAACATCCAGGTGGCTGACAAATAACACTCTTGTGAGAGCTGAAGGGCCTCATCTTTGTCACCTTCTCTTCTGCCAAACCGAACAGTCACTCCATACCTAAACTTATACTGTATTGCCCTTGTTCGCTTTCAAGTCAACAAAAGAGCTGGTATGAGACGGTGAATAGGCGTAAACGAAGCCAGAGAGATTGTCAGGATCGTTCAAGGTGACGATCGATAGTCTCTGCTCATCCCATTAGCAAAGCGTATGTTGATTATCATGAATGCTTTAGAAAGACAGGATAGTATGTCAGAATCTCTATAAGAAGTGAACGATCAGGAAGTGGAACAAGTAAAAAAGTGAGAATCTGGTATATTTGGCAAGTATGTTGACTAGAAATGGTGAAGGTCATATAGAGCGGGGAAGAGACTGAAATAGGGAAATATCGGGGTTAAGATAGTTTGATGACTGGTCGCTGGTTGAGAGTGGATTCAAAAACGCCGTTCTGGTTCCTACTTTTATATATGGTACTGAATGTTGGGTTTGGAAAAAGTATCACGGTAGCATAATGCAATACAGATCAGGTTCCTAACAAAATATGTACATAATAGAAGATTATGTGATAGGGTAAGGCAATAAATGAAGCCGTGAATGATGCCGTATTGAAGAAGATGGTGAAAATATCAAAAATAATGTTAAGGTTGTTTAGGCAAATGGAGAGGATGCATGAAAGCTAGGCTACGAAAATATTTACAAAACCTAATTTAGCGCTGGATGAGGCAGGCCACGTAGAAGTTATGCTGATCTAAATATGATCTTCTCAAAGTGGGTTTACATAGGGAAAGGAACAGAAGACACACGAGACTTTATGAGGATCGTTCAAGGTGGCGAACAATAGCATATCCCTATACCGTTAGGGAAGTACAGGGGTTAATATATGTATATATATAATAGATGTATGCACTGAACACCTGAAACTAACACATGTAGACTGATCCATGTACTAAGAAACCAAAGGTTCTTGAGTTGGACGGATTCATAATTATATCTAATGACCTATATAATTTTGATCGTAAATTATATATTAATCATCATGCCATTATCTATAATGACAGCTATAATAGTGTGTATACAGGTCTTTAAAATATATTTGTTAACATTAACAAAGCTCATCAAACAAATGAAAAATAGGCACGAAAATCCATCCGACCAGAAAAACATGAACTATTCTCAGTAAATACCTACAATCTGAGGTAAATCCAAACTATCTATTAGATTTCGGTCTTTCTGACATGTAGCAAGAACTAGTGTTACATGGAAAATAGTTATTGAAAATTTAGGTAGCTCTACATTTTACCGACATGCTTCTTCATAATCTATCTATCTATCTTCATAATACGTTACGTAGAGGCCAGCCAAATAAGACATATAACAGTCCGATAGACACTATATTGAAAAAGGGTGACGTTAGGAGTACCTATAACCGCCGAATGTGTATGAGAAGATGGATGAGTGTCAATGAAGCGAAAGTGGTCTGTCAGGATCGGGACAGATGGGGATCCGTAATCTCTGCCTACACCTCTACAGTTACAGGCGTGATGTGTATGTATGTATCTTCACAATGCTAAATATAATCTAGGATATATAATAGAGATATATTGCCACCAAGGTTGCATCTCCAAACGTAAGTTAAAAAGTAATAGTATATTCTATGAATTCTGTCCACCCCTATTCCGATTATCGACGTATTAACCCTTCGCGCGGTGAAATCACCCCGTGAGCATTCGTGGGGCACGGTTAACCCTTGCGCCGCCACTCATTTTTTGTCAGAATCACCAGAACAGGTTTGAGTTGTTTTGGTATGTTAATTTGTTTGTCTTCGTGAATGAATATCGATTCTGTATTTCTAACTTCGACTCATTCTAAGATTTGTGTGTATAGGATAGGATAGTCTGTGTGGTGTATTGTTGAAATTGTAGTTTATTTTAACATGTTGAAGCAGTAAAAACATTATAGTAAAGATTTATTCCATAAATGCGAAATTCTGTAAAGCTCTAAATATCTTGCAAGATAATGGTATATGAGATGGTATATATGGTTATTGAATGTATTTGTATGTTTGGGTTGAAAAAGAAATTATTATAAAAGTTTATTTTTTTAAGTAAAACGCTCTTTAAAAACACAATACTTTTAAACAGTTTCCAAAATCTTTAAAATAATTAAATGTAGTTAAATAAAGCTTAATTACGGCAGCATTCTTAAACCATTCTATATTTTCGCGTCATTTTTCATCGCGTAATGTAAAGAAAGTACTAAGCACATACGTTACGTACATTTATACTATTTACAGAATATTTTACCTACGTAGTTAGTAGTAGTGTAATAATTACTCACCTGACGTGGTCATTCCGAGCTTATTAATAAAATCCCTCTCTTATCTAAAGTAATTACCTAATGAAATGCTATCGTGATTGCATGTTAACGGCATTCAGAGGGACTTCGAGTTTTATTTAAACCGAATTCTTTGATTTCTGACATTTGTATACTTATAATATAATGCAATAATAAAAAAATATGCATGTATTTTTTTACATGGTAATTTTATTTGAAGCTTATTGATTTTTTACATTACTTATAATATGAAATATTATATTATATTCATTATTTTTTTATTACACATGTTTATTTCACGTTGATATATTACTGAAGATTGTATATCCTACTTCGTAAGTTGTCATTCCAAACAAAATGATACAATAAATAACTCCCCCGTCAGATAGTCGGAACTCCTGAAGGAAATTATTGCATAGCGGGCACTCTCCCCCAAAATAATAGGAAAAAAATATCACACGTTAAACTGATCTTAATTTATGATGCTCTCTATTTTCCTATATAGAATTTTACGCCGTTCAATAATTTATAATTTTATACAAAGCAATATGAAGTAAAGTAATTGGAACGAAAATTATAGTATTTGATTTTCATGATTATTAACAATGAAAGAATATAGAATTGACCGTAACAGCTCAAAATTACTCAATAGACGTAATCATAACTAGCTACAACGGCGACTAAAATACGGCATAACAATTTATTAGCTTTATGTCAAACGAATTTTTTTACAAAAGCTTAATTATCATTAGCGTCCAGTGCCCGTCCATAGCCATTTTTCCAAGAGCCCACGAAAACTCCGCTATAGTTGGCAAGCAATGTAGGGCAAGCACATTTCCTCCCCTGCGCTGTAGCGAATTGTGCTGTACTGAATCAAGTGAATATTCTTCGGCTGATCTATCGGCCGAGTGAAGTCTGCAGGCCAGGGGTAGGTGGGGAGGCGGCCAATGGGCGTGCAGACACCCCTCCCCCCTTCGCGGCGGAGGGCTCGCCGAACTGCGACGGACAGTCGTACTGGGATCGCGGTCAAAGATGCTCGCCTAGAATAAGGTGAATGCATTCGCTATTTAGTCAACATTACGAGTGCGGGCGGTGTTTATTGTCTCCATTTGTCTGCTAGTGCTGTGTGGTGTGCAAGTGCGAGTGCGTGTCGTGTGCAGTTGCACCGCGGGGTGCAGCACGGCGCAGGCGGGAAGGTGCCGCGGGGTGCATGCTATGATGGACATCGTATTGATTTCTATCTGGCCGCTGCTCGGTGCAGGGCGGCATCGATCGCTGCACCGGCCCCGATCGGCACCCCTCGCCAATTAACAGCCGCCTAATCCACTGCAAGCGGATCTCCTCCGCCTCGGCGGCTCCTCCTGTCCCCAGATAGCCCAATTCTGTGATTACATTTTAATTCATTTGGCGATTACCGTCACGTGTTTTCGTGCAATCTTTACGCATGTAATTAAGCACGCAACTGTTTTTCGTGGTAATCTAGCTTAAATTGTTTTTCTAATGGTTCTAGTACATTGTACATTCCAATTTGTTTATAACGAGATCTGTGATTCATGTCGCATTTTGTGTGAACGAGTGTTCTTATTTCCGATTACGCGACGTTACTCAACAGTAACCAAATTCGATTTGCAGTTATAAATAAACACTATTATTTCCCTTTGCGATCCGCCCTGGCACACGACCCGCGCCGCACGTCCGATTAAAAACAATTGCTGGAAAAACAAGTGAGCACCGCCCGCTCGTGATAGCGTCATCGCGAAACGCTCGCAGTGATTCACGGATGTTCTAACAGAGACACCTTTTGCAGGACTTCAGTACCACAGTTACCAAACATTAGTACATATAAGCAGATTAGATTATATAGCAGAGTTGGTGCGGGACTAGCAAACTGGCGAACTCCGTGGATTGTCCGCGCTTGGACCCTTGTAGCCCGTCTAAGCGGTCAGACCTCACAGTGCCACCCTCCGAGCAAACCCCCATGACGGCCGAACCAGGTGAGTGACTCTTCTCTAAGTAAACAATATCACACATAACATTTCAATAATACATAAATTTCAAGTAGATATTTTTTATAACTCTGTAAAAATATTATGTTAGTATGAAAAATTGTTTGTCCGAACTAATATTCGCAAAAAACCGGAACTGTCTTAAACATATGTAATTCAATTATCTATTTATTTTAATAAATAGTTATCTCTCTAATTTATTAAGGCTAATTATTTAAATAAATCATACGTTGCTATTTTATGTACGTAATTGTAAACTAAGTTATCGAAACAGATAAAAACAATAAGTTTCGCCAAATGTCGGAAAAATCCATATTTGAACATGTGTAATCATTGCTATTATGTACTTGTTTATAAACATTTGCTTTTCAAACAATAGTCTTGGCTAGACGTTTATGTTTTAGCCTCTACGACAGTAATTAGCACTTTCTTGCTAAGTGAATTATTTGCCACTGACTAAGCATTTTCCTCACCACAAATATGTATTTTCTTAATTAAGTGCATATGTACTTATTCTGTACAAATAATGTAATAATTACTATCTACTAACGAGCAGTTTACAAGCTTGATACAGGTTTTAATTTAGACTCTATACAACGAAAGCGAAAATCGGAAATTAACTTGCTAGGTAGGAAGGTATGCCACCGGAAGTCAACTCAAAATATTTGCGTGATCTTCCGCGTCGAAACCAACACTGGGCTTAAATATAATTGATATGCTAATTGTGTACTATACTTTCTAATGTTTTGAGGAGTAATATTCTTATAAGAAGGGGCGTGGTCAACGCCATGGCTGAGCAGTGACTACCTTTCAACATAGTGGGAGGTATGCTCAGTCATTCTTCTGGTACGCGGGGCGTTACTTTAGAACTACCAGCATGAAATAAATAAATAATCTTCTTGGTTATCTATTTAATTTGTCTTGTGGAGAAAAGCTTGTTGGATAAAGAATATAAAAAAATAATTCATATTTCTTGCTAATATTGTCTGGGATGCAAGTTTTAAAGTTATGGATTTTGATCTCGATTTATACAGTTGCCTTTTCCTATAATATACAATTTACATATTTGCCGGTACATTTTTAAGAAAATTATTTTTCTTTTATTATTACTTACTTAACTATTATTATGCATTCAAATAATTAGAGGGGAGAGCTTTACTCTCGTGTTTTGTCATTTATTTGAGGAAAAACTATATCCCCTCTGGTTACTTCTTTCCTTATAACGCAATGGTTCATTATAATGTTTCTAATGGAGCTTTCTCAGTAGGGTTTTGTTATTCGATCCGAGTGACATGCAATTTTAAGTTACTGAGGGTTGAGGGCTTCAAACAAGAATGAAGTAATTTAAAGAGTCTTAATAACGTTATTTTAGTCGAAATAAAAACGATTCTTTAACATAAATAAATTATGTTAAAATATAAAAAATATATGTATAAGTACATGCTCAAAATACTCTAAAGTTAATACATAATATTTAAAATAAGTTTTCGCGCAGTTTTGAAAATCCTTTTTCGTATATCAAAATTATTTTTCATGTATTAATAACTCCAACCACTTAATTTTGCATCATTTACACCATAAACCTATAAATATTTCTAAACCTATAAATAAACATATTAAAATACTTGTTTACCAACACACGCAGTTGAATCTGCGACAAATGTACCCTCTCGGTACCTCCCCCCTCCCCCCGAGTAAGACCTCCCCGCCCAGCAGGGTTGACCTGTGTCATCGCACCAAAATCTTATTACGCGCGTTCAAGGGTTAATTGTACCATTCAAAATTTCAATTCAATTTTTAAACTTTTTGTCACTCAAGTTATTTCTTTGATTTATCATATATTATATTTACGTTGTTATGTTTTGATTTCTCGATGTTATTTTATATGAATGGTTAGCCTGCCTAGTCGTGGTATAAATAATATGCTAACTGGCTGCATTTTTATATTGAGATATAAAACCTTTAGGGTTGTACCACCTCCATAGGGATTGAAGAAAATATATGAATAATAATGAAAGATATGAATTAATATTTATGTAGGTATATTTATTTACATTTATAGTCAATCGATATAATATACAATTAAGATATTGAGATAAAAAGATTAACTTTGTATTTTGTTATATATGTGTAGGTAAAAAGGCGTTAATTTACATATTGATTAAATTGCTTCAGTGGTTTTGATTTGGCATTGTAAATGGAATATACCTAAATTAATGTTACAATTTTTTTTGGGATAATCCGCTTAATCGCATTTAATTACAATAGGAATGTTCATTTGCTATTCTTATAATTAATTACTTAGTAATTACCTTCATAATTACTTTTTCCACTGATAGTAATGTAAAATCAATTACAATTTTTTTATAATAATAAGACGCACAATTAATGGTACTGCGTACCTAGGTACTTAGGTTTACTAATCATTGACGGTTGTTATTTCAATATGTTAGAATTTAACAACAAAAAAAAATGCATGCATGTGTTAAATAAGAGAAAAAAAACTCGAAAAACTCAATATGACGTTAATTAATTATTTCTAAATTAATTAGAATATTTTTGACAACATTCCTGTCTGTAATAAATAACCGCATGTGTACACCTCACATTGCTTGCGGATATTTGTATAGTTCTGTAATTATATTCCAATAAGCACAAAGATAAAAATCCGGAGTCAAAGCCAATCAGAATTATACCATAATGTGAATGATGTTACATTTACAAGAGTTCACAACACAACGCAATCGTATTACAAAATAATTACTTCTACGTCTCAAATTAGCTGTAAACCAAATACTAGCGTAAAAATAAAATGATCGCAAAACTAATACGCACAATGTTTCATTGACTAATATATGCGAACATAATTAGATATGTGCAAAATCATTGAATATCAAATGAAACGACTTGGCCGAATGATGCCAAATCGCGATAGGCATCGATGGCGTAAATCACTGAGCCTATAACTAATAGGCTCATATTTAGAGGCTATTAAATATTGATAGGCATCAAGAGCTCATTTCCGACTTTAATTGATCATTTTTTTCAAACTAGAAAGTTGGAGATGGCCATTTTAGTCTTAATGTGTTCTATCGTACATGTGAACTGAATTCTGGTTTATATAACAGCGGTAGCTTCTTTTAAATTCAAAAGTATATTAACCTCAATTAAGTAACGAAAAAGAGTCTAGGTAAATACCTCTCTCACGATCAGCACACATTTTACGAGTATATCATAGTTCATAAGGGTAATAGTAATATATTTTAGTTCATAGTTCATATAGTGTTTATCAGCATGGGAATGTTGAATGCAACTAAGTGTTTTTAAGGTCCTAGTATTGACAGCGTGAGTGCTTAGCTTACCATGGTATTAAAATTTTGCCAATCTATTGCTTACAAAAGCTTTAAATCAACACAGTGCATCATTATATTCCTAAGTACGTCGACTGACTATTTAAACAGAACCAGCATACGAATGAACGTAATAACACCGAAAATAACACCCTACCGCCTCTTGGCACCCCAGACAGAATATATTGATCTGTTCTGTCAGTCAGTGCACACAGACGAAAGTACTGGCGTACTTATATATTTCAAGTGCAGGGAGAATGGTCCTTCGAGCCGGGGTAACAATTATAAATTGGTAATGAGCTTTCCAGTCGAATAGGTTGTGGGGGATCACGTGTCACCGTATATTGGTTTTGTGTAGTGTGAGGGAAGGGTAGTAAGGGTGAGATTTGGATTGTTTCGATCGGAGTGCGGTTTCGCTCTGTTTGAGTTACGGTCTGCATTAAATGCATGTAGTGCGGATAGTAAAATTGTATAAATTATATATTTTCCTATTAATAAAAGAGGATCTCTTAATTTTTGAGAAGGTTAATGTTACAAGCAACGGAATTATTATTTGCTTTATGTACAAGGAAAATAAACTTATAGCTAAAGTTGAGTACTAAAATATAAAATCTATTTAAGTGTAAATGATGTCTTAGAAAAATGCCGAAACGCTAATGTAATTTTAACACAGGCTGCTTAAAACCATTTGATCGAAATGACACAAGAATTACAAACGCATAATGCAGACAAATAAAATTGGTAGGTATTATGAAAAAATGTAGGTTTTCACCTTCAAATTGTAATACGGGTACAAACAAAGTAATATCTTTGGCATTTTAATTATAATATCGTATGCATGTTAGTTTCGTTGTTTTTTTGAGCGGAAATCTAGACACCTGCATTTACGCAAATTTTGTTTTTGTCGAACGTGATATTGTTATTCACGTGTTTGCGAGACAGAGGTTTTGTATCGAAAGAGGTTTGAAAATGTAATTTTTGTACTTGTACAATTTTTTCGCAACAAAAAAGAGACAAATATTGTCACGCATCGAAACAGTTAATTTTTTGCTGATCTATCATTTATTTCTGATCTGATCTGAATGTATATATTGCTGCACAGACATACAAACACGACTATTAACCCTTGCGGAGGTCAATGTTTCACGTGTTCATCTCTGCAAATGTGATGTACTAGTACTATGGCCACCTCAATCCGATCTCACCGATCTAAGACCGGCTATGTATGTATTTCTATGACCATTACCATATACCCTATACCCATATATAAATACATTACATACATTGTGATGAGCTTGTCTGAGTGAGTGGAAAGTGGTCTGTCAATCGAATCGGGACAAATGGGGATCCATGATATCTGCTCCTCTACAGGAAATCAGGCGTGACATGTATGTACTTATGCTGCATTTAATGTATGAGTCCTGTCACCATTTACTATGTATTTCTACCATGTTTTACCTATATAAAAATACATTACTAATCTCAACCGTTAACCCGTTGACTGCGCAGTCGTGCCCAGCAATGGCGGCGAGCAGCAGTACTCGTTGCGCTGGAACGACTTCCACTCGGCCATGGTGTCCTCGTTCCGGCGGCTGCGGGACGAAGAGGACTTCGTGGACGTCACCCTCGCCTGCGCCAGTGCTACTTTCAGCGCGCATAAGGTACTAAAATTGTTATAAGGTACACTGCCTAGTGTTATGTTATGTGTGGCTTTGATAAGTATAGGAGGATGAATTTGGGAAACGGCGGCTGATTTAGTCTTAAGATAGATTGTTTGAAGAAATTTTAAATGTACTGAACTTTGGTAATAAGTGAAATGTATATAAAATCAACAAGACTCAGAAATCGAAAGTGCGCAGTTCTATTTTGTGCATTGCATTGCCTGAAAGAAACTTTATTTGTGTCAAATACCTTATTAAATTCGATGGCTAAGCCTTAAGCTATGCATCTTGAAATGCTTGTTAATCTTCCTTCAATGTTCAATATATAAATAATATAATATATTACATTAAATAATATATATGTTTCAATGTAAACTACTTACAGTTGTTTTCTTTTCTAATAATATCATTTTCGTCACAGGTGGTGTTATCAGCGTGCAGTCCATACTTCCGAAGGCTGTTGAAGGCGAATCCCTGCCGACACCCAATAGTCATTCTCAGAGATGTACAGGACAAAGATATGGAAAGCTTACTAAGGTGAGATATTTTACATTGAAATTTCAGCACAAACACACGTTATATGCCAGTAGTTTTCGTCGTAATATGTGTCGTAACTAGAAAAAATATTTATATAGCACTATCCCCCGTATTCCTATTTATTTGAAAAAGGAATGCCATGCTAAAGAAAGACGGTATGTTGGAAAAGGAAAATAAAAAAAGTAGGAGAAATGTTAAAGTCAATTTTTTTTAGAAAAAAAGAGGTTAAATAGGTGTTGTGCATCTCCACTGTTTGAATTTGTGTTCTGCTTAAACCATAACCGTAAATCAGCTGATTACATTCTGAAAGTCCTTATTCTTCTTGGTAATATCGCCCATTTGTATTCTACGTCGAATATCTCAATCCAGGTATCAAACATAGACTTGACCCCAAGTAACCTAGCATTTGAAACTATAAATACATTTCTTTCTTAATACCATGCACATAAGAATACAGCGTACATAGCAAAAAAAGCCATGAATTAAAATTTATGAAAAAGTAACACATTCATTGCGTTGAATGGCCCCTTAATGTAACCAAAGCGAACATACTCCGTTTTATTCATACTAGGAGCTTATTGAAATTGCAAAGTATAGAAGTAGAGGCATTTGATTCATAAGTATCCGAGCTCATACATTTATACGATGGCAGTCGACGGGTTAACACGCGAAATTAGTTATTAAATTGATACTTTGATATGTTCTCGAATTTATTTACATAGTTTTGGAAATAAAATCTCACATTTTCCCTAAAACATACATACATTTAAAAACAAATTAGATACAACTTAAAGCTTTCAATCCGGAAAAACGGATGCGTTAATACGGCGATTCCGGCATTATTAAACGTTTGTCGGATGACGGTACCACGGTTAATCTCTGTTACGTTTAGCATTATTATCAGAATAAAATGGCAATGGCATGTTATGTTAGCTTTCGATTGCTTGTCAATCCCCCTGTAGATACCTCCTCTACTCCTTTACCCGACTATTCTATACTTTTAAAAGGCAGCTAGTCACACTTCTACGTGAAGCCTAGCACGGGCCAGAACAAATCCGTGCCAAACTATTAAAAGAGGGTGGTTATTCCGAAATGGGTCGCAGTAGGCCGTCGCCCATCCAGAGGCACTATGTAGGTCGAGTCACGACCTACTTAGTGCTTGAGTGTTAAAAAGGTTGCGTCCGACCTCTGTGCATTGCCTATTTGGGCTTCGCGGAACATTTGGGATAACTAGGCTGCCAATCAAGCTCTGTATAACGAGAAGTTACGTTTATGTGTTCGCTGGAAGTAGGCATTGTTGTTTCCCCTTTTCATAGTATATACACTAGTAGGAACATTGTGTTTTAGGAAACTAGTCGATTTATTTCCATGTTTAAATCTGGTGCTTACCTGGGCCGTTAATAAAATGTTCATTAGATTCCTTTTTTCATGGCATTGGAGGTGATTTAGGATAAAATAAAATCTTTTAGGCAAGAATCAAGTAAACATTATTTATAATACGTATTTATTTATGTATAATAACGACAATAGTATGCTCCCAATATGAAAGTGACAGAATAAATTCTACATCTGCGACGTTCTGTCCATTCCAAATATAAAAGAACGAACGTATGTAAAACATAACATACACTTCACGACTTGTGTATACACACTTCTTTTTTTATTGTGACAGAGTAGTCAAAGGCTTGAGTGCCCATCTCCGAACTTTCGAAGGCATGTTATGTATGGGTCACTCGAAGACCGCGTTTCACTAGATAGACAGCACCTAACGCGATGATACACGTATACCTATGTGTTTCTAACAAACCTACCTACATAAAATCACCTATATTCCACTAACCACTTCATACATACATACATATACATCACGCCTGATTCCCTGTAGAGGGGTAGGCAGAGATCACGGATCCCCATTTGTCTCGATCCTGACAGACCACTTTCGCTTCATTGACATTCATACATCCTCTCATACACTCTCGGCGGTTATAGGTACTCCTAACGTCACTTTTTTTCAATATTGCGTCTATCTGACCACTTCACCCTGGCCATTTCCAGGTTCATGTACCAAGGAGAGGTCCACATCGGCCAGGAGCAGCTGAAAGAGTTCCTGAAGGCTGCCCAGCTGTTGCAGGTTCGAGGCCTGACTGACGTGCCGGCGCCCACCGGGGTAGCCACAGAGGAGCAGATCAATAATAAGGCTTCACCGGTAAGAGATATTAGAATTTCTAGATGGAGATGTTAAGATGATGTTATATACCTGTGACTTTTTGTCAAAAAGACTAGTAAATATTTATTGTTTTACTGTGTAATTGGTCCCGATAGTGATGCTTTATATAAAGGGGAGATATTTATGATGTCTCCGAGTCAAAATCTAGTTCGTAGCAGAATTCGTAGTATGAAGCAGCATTTTCTTCTCCATTCACTGTACTTCGACGCACTTAAGTTACAGAAAGGAAGTTAAATACACAAAATTTACATCCGGAATCACCAGAGAATATATAGCACACCTTTACAACACACGTACACATCCAAAAAAAGGTAGACAGAGCAGCAACATCCAAAGTACCTCACATTATACTTATAATTGGCCACAAATATATAAGAAATGTTGTCATTAACTATTTCTTTTAACATTCAGTCATCATCCACAACCTGGACGGAAACCGGAAGCGCCCTCTCACGGGAGGGACGGGAACCTCAACAGCGGGAGGGGCGGAAACTCCGTCGCGCAGAAGAGGGCTATGCCAACACCCCACCACCGAAACGCGCGAGGTCCTCAGAATTGTATCAGGCACAACTGAAAACACGGTAAGAAAGGCATCTTTTTCTTTTGGTAAAGCTCTGGTTGTGATCGAACTAGGTACTTTATATTCCCGATTGCGTTATCTCACTGATTGAACTTTCAAATAGCTTGCGTGATCTAGGATACTTAAGATAATCAAGGTGTCACTAAATAGTCTGCATCCCTATGGTTCTTTACCAATCACAGATACAGACTACATATCACTACATAGTAGAAAACAAAGTCGCTTTCTTTGTCCCTATGTTCCTCTGTATGCTTAAATCTTTGAAACTACGCAACCGATTTTGATGCGGTTTTTTTAATAGATAGAGTTATTCAAGAGGAAGGTTTATATGTATAATAACATCCATTAAATAGTGGAGTAGGCCATATATTTTATACCTGTGCGAAGCCAGAGCGGGTCGCTAGTTAATTTATATAGGGAAAAGCAGACTAATTAATTAAATATTTCAACGCAACCACGACCATTGTTTCAAAACAAATGAGTATACAAAGTATCCTCAACCACTTTTCACCACCATTCCAGCACTGAGCAACTCCTGGCAGCGCAGCAGTCCAACAGTCCAGAGCGGTCGGCCTCCAACGGGCACGAGCTGGGCCTCCTCAGCCAGGTGCAGCCCCAGGAAACCAGATACCAGCACAACAACTCCTCCAACCACTTAGTGAGTATGATCGTTGAACAGTTCCTTTATAGTTTTAAGAGATTCGCGATTTATACTCATGATTAATACACTATGGCTACTGCAACGTAGCCGAAATGTCGGGTTAATAAAGGTAATTTTATTATATAAAAACTTACGCGATAAGTCCCGTTAGTTATTAATCATCAGTGCCTTTATGTTAGAAGTTTCTTTGAGATAGGGGTGTCTTTTGTAGGACCAATAATTGGCCAGAGTGTTGAGTTGTCATTGTCGTATCTGTGAAGTTTTGACCACTCAAAGTTAAGAAGCTATATTCTCTAAAGAGCCAGCACCTGACGTGGCAGGTTGTTTCATGACGCCGAATAAAGGCAGATACTTTAGTTTATTCCGAAGAACAGTCATTGTGGTTTTGCTCACCGTTTAAGTGATGGGTTGATGCTCCGGGTGAGTGTGAGATGAGATTGAACTCAGAGCGTTCGTTATCGAATCCTTTGTTAACTTAAGCCACGCATTTTATAAAATTTCTATTTACTAACAGCTCATTGGTCAAGGGGCGTGGCTAAGTTTTATATGATACCTGACATGAGTCATAAGTCTCTAGTATAAGTTCCTGATCCTACAGTAGCTACTTAGTGCAATTTCTAACTCCCATTTTCTGTTTCCACAGTCAAACGACGACGAAGATTCGTCTTCGGATGTCGGGATGAGTGACTCGGAAATCGAACCCAGGACTAAACAAGAGCCCTTGGACTACGACGACCCAGTGACCATGGCGAGCACCAACGGAACCCTGGCCCCACACAACTTCGGACTATTAGCAGGCTTACCAGGTTATTGTGCTTTTTGATACTTGTAGCGTGCGTGTATTAGGGGTTAAAGGACGCCATCTTGGAAACCGTTAAATTTAAATAAATTCGTTGTTTTAAAAAACATATTGCAACGACCTATCAATACCTAAAAGGTTTAGATTTGTAGAGTGGTTTTTGGGATTTAAATAAACAAGTGTGTTTTATAAATGATTTATATAATGGTTATACGCTCGTTACAGTATGATTAGTTTGCAAGCATTCAGGCGTTCAGGATCACAGAATACTCCTGTATTCTGAGTTCTCGAACGCTATTTATTTATAATTAGTTTTATAAGTTTAAGTAATTAGTTCAGAATGTTTAAAATTCTATCAGTACAGACTTCAATGGATACAATAACAATATTTAGCAACATTTTCATACTTTTTAATCAAAGAAGAAGCTTTTTAATGTTTTGAGCAAACACAGTTACATTTAGAGCAATGCCCTGAGCGTCAGTGAATGCGAGTGGCCTGTTAGGCGTCCTCCAGACTCTCCTTAAGCAGTTGTGATATTTGCAGGCTTCTCTGGGCTGGCAGGACCTTCGGGCATCCCGGACAACTTCGGTGAGTAAAGCCACCGAGACACGTGCTACTAACCCCCTCGCGAGGCCGAGCCATTCCTATCTAGTCCACCGCCATTAAGATTGGCCTTATCAGCCCACTGGACACAAATAGGAATCGATCGACCTCGCATCCGCATGCCTAACGCACATAACTAACCAAGTAGGGCCCGTGACACAGTTAGGGCGATAGGGACCCTTGAACGATGGCAACAGTGGAGGCTCCCGCAGCCGCAGTTAGGCGTAGGGCTAGGCGTAGGGTGCGGGTCGGTGCGCGACTGACTCGGTGCGTTGTCCCCACAGCGGGCGGCTGGGGCGGCGGCGGCGGCGACGGCAAGGGCGCGGCCTCCGGCGCGGCCTACTCCAGCTACTACGCCAACGGTGAGCAGACCCCCCGAGAGAGGCAGAGGTATAAGCCGCGAGAGGCGCGCACTAACGCGGCGCTCTGTTGCAGGAGGGCGGCCGCAGTGCCCGCTGTGCGCGCGCCTCTACTCGTCCGCCTCCAACCTGCGCCAGCACATGCTCAACGTGCACTCGCAGACGGACCGCGACCACTGGTTCCCGTGCGCGCACTGCGGCAAGCGCTGCAAAACGAAACACTATCTCATTAACCACCAGCTGCAGGCGCACGGCATCCGCCAGCGGCAGGCCTCTTAGGGCAGGGGCCCGGCGGCACCTGCGCCCGCCTGGTGGTGACTCCGCCCGCCGCCCGCCGACTGAGAACTTATTTTTGTAGCTGTGTTAGACTGACCTCGATCTAAGTACTGTAGCGTAAGCGCATTCCACATGTGATCATTGGTGCCACGGTAGGTTACGAGCCGCTTCCATTGTTGCTTTCCGTTCTGACTCTCGTGACGCTTCGCTGTCGGCCTTCGCTCTCCAGAATCCCTTGACGACTTCCGAGCTGCAGTGACCGTAGGAGTAAGACAATACATACGTAAATCAACAGATGCCTTTAATCGCAATAGCTAGGGATAAGTTTACGAGAACTTCCGCAGAATAGAATCTTCCATAGAGTATCGGCATACTCGCAGAGTAAGGTGTAGTTTAGTGACGATATTTACTAGGGACAGGTGGAGCTGTAGTTGGCTTAGACTACCCGCATTTTAAGCAGATGCAATCGCAGCAAATAAACACCAAAATTTAAGATGTATATTTTTTATAGTATATGATGAAATGCAATAATATATTTTATTTTACTGACGCTATAAAGGTGCAGATACATATCTAGTCATATTAATTTATTGGCATACGAACGTGATCACGTGTTTAGAAATAATAAATGATCGATTTAATTAATCAACGAGGGAGGTACATATTCCCTGATAAAGTCAATATCTCGCTAATGTAGTCCTAGTTTTAGAATGTATTTTTACTTTTTTGATGCTGGCTATCAATAATGATACCATCATTTCTAATGAATAACATTAGTTGAGATAATTCTTCCTGTTTGGATTCGAAATTATGCCTAAGATTTTAGTGATCTCAAAAGTCGTACTTATTCAGTAACTAAATTAAATAGCAAGTAGTTAAAATCGTTCCTTAAGGCCTGAGAGGCATTGTGTAATCTTATGTACGTATGTTAAATAATAATTATATAATGTAAAGTATATTTTGTAGCTCTTGCAAAAGAATCAATTTGATCGCTTTATCTAATTGCTCTATGTTTAGTATCCTAATTTTATAGATGCATCTGACTTTGATACGCTTTTTAAATTTGTAAAAGTACGGATAACTTATTGATAAATAAATAAATGATATATCAACGCATTTCACCCACTTAAATGTATTCAATTTCAATAATTTATCAAGTTCAATCCAATCTCAATTTCAGATTAGTAACGACATTATTCGATATGCACATCTGTTTTAGGTTTGATGTGGCTTGAATTATATTAAATAAGTATGTTTCACAACCATTAACCCTTTCGGGTTTGTCAGAAACAAGGGTAGTAAAAAATATACTAGCAAATATTCTTTTTTGAGGTTATGGTAAAAACTTTTTGAAAATATTTCTCGTATTCACCAAGTCAATAGAAAATAATAATAATATTTTTATCCTTGATTAAAGCGTCAATTGATTCTTCTGCAACAAGTTTTAGTGATACGAGTACATACGTAATTAAGTGATCATTGTATTAATTTTAACCGAAGAGTGTCTGCTTATATACATAACTTCGGCATGACATGATAATTACATGACGTATAAAGTATACATACATATAATAAAACTACGAAGTAGATTTAGTTGTTTCTTTTTAAATACCTGAAGCGATATTGAAGGTAAGATTTTGTTTCATAGTTCGACCTAGGAAACGTATAAAATATACTTTCGAATAAATATTAAGTACTTATTACAGTAAAATTTCGGCACCTTCCCTATTTTTGTATTCCAATTTACCTACTAACCTTACCTCCTTACCTAGGAAAAGTAAATAACATTACATTAATATGTATTCTGATGTATATTATAACGTTTCGTTGATCGATCTGTACACGTTGTTAATTACGACATTCAAAAAGGTGTATTAAGGTACATACAGCATTACTAATAAATTAGAAATCCGTTTTAACTTATCATTTATATTAACAGATACTAACTGCATGAGGCATTGTAACAACTTATTTGTGCACGAGAAAAATTAAAAGACCAATGATCACTAAATCTAATCGTTGTATTAATATTAAAATAATGTTCAGGTTTAAAAAACTTAAGGTCTACTCTTATCCTTTTTAGAACTCTAGTGAACTTTGGTCCTTTATCTACTACTTAAGAGATTTGTTTAAATGTTCTATGCTATAGTAATCCAATGGCTATTGTTGTCAAAAGCTTAAGCATTACAGGTTACATACATTCGAGATAGTCTATTCACATTAAGAGAATAGTGACCACAGAGCTAAACCACGCCCCTTGTTCAATTGGACATGTTAGAGATTTTGCGATTGGTCAATGTGAACAACGCTTTCTCATTACCTGACCTCTTATTGGTCAAGATTTCTAGCCTAACATTACTATGAGTCACTATTTCCTAGCTGAAAATACTTCGCAGTATGAACAACAATAGCATTAGGATTACTATAGTTATTATAAGAGATTTGGTCACTAAATCAATGTTAACAACAGGGACAAGGCGAGCCCAAGACATCTTACGAGTGCGGGCTACGGACCCCAGGCCCTGTCCCAAGTGTGGCAAAATCTACCGATCAGCTCACACCTTGAGGACCCATCTAGAGGACAAGCATACCGTCTGTCCAGGATATCGGTGAGTTGTGATCAAGATGAGATACATATACATGTTTAGGATGAAGAACGTTGGACCCAACTTAGAATTTAACATTCTAATTGTAAGTCATTATGTATCTATCATTGAAAATTATTTGTGTGCGAACGAATATGGGTTTCCTACCATCAACGTTTGCCAATGCATCTGCATTGCTCTTTAACGATGATGGGTTAGTAGTAATGCGGTTTCTGAGCATCAAAGTCATGTAGGGCACAATTTGGGAAATATAAACTTATTTATTGCTAATTAATCAATCATTCTATTGTAAACAATATCAATCACGGAATACAATTATATCATTGAAATCAATTCACCGATTCGCAGACTACTCTACACCAACTCCATGTTTATAGATGTATGCTTACTTATAATCATGCTTTCAGGTGCGTCCTTTGCGGAACGGTGGCCAAATCCAGGAATTCCCTGCACTCGCACATGTCCAGGCAACATCGCGGCATCTCCACCAAGGACCTGCCGGTACTTCAGATGCCCACCAAGTTCAATCCAGAGTTGGCTAGCCAGTAAGTTCTCTATCTCCAACTAAATCCTTACTCAATATGAGATAAGTTACTTGCCAATAAGATCTCTCTCATTATTGTAAATCAATATTTGCTTGATAGAATTTTGAGGTTTGTTTCCGTTTTGTTATGTCATTTAGAAACCTACCCGATTAATACGATTGGTCGTACTTGAATCTACACACAATTATAATAGGAATAAATGACTATATAAGATTCATTTGATAAGTTATGAAACACAATAAAAACCCTATCATTCGCTTTTTATTCGTCTTATGGTTGACCAATTCGTAAATCCCAAACAGTTCTATAATACCTTCTACAGCAGAAACGAACATTCAGAAACTTGTAGTTGCTTACCCAACCACTTTTCCTTGCAGATTACTAGCAAAAGCAGGCGTGAAGGTGTCCGCAGAACAGCTACGCGCCCGAGCCTCTCCCACAGGAACCCGTCGCTCAGATCTCAGACTAGACGTGAAGTCTGCCGCCTCCGAGACCAGCTCCATGTGCGGCGATAATGAGCAGGAGGAGCTCAGCCAGTCCCGATATGGAGACCTCCCCGTGTCACCACCCCGTAAGTAGTAGTAGAAAAAAACTTACATAGGATACACTGTTGGTCCTGCATTAATTGCACTTGCATTGCGTTAAGAAGTAAATCTACTAATTCCGCGATTTAAGTATATTACATCGTAACAGGCATCTTATTGAGTTAGAAATAATTATCTGTTCTTATTGGACGTTACGTAAGTTGTAACTATGTTTTAATGGTGGAGCCAAATTAATAGATAGCTTTTATTGTCGTGCAAGATTAAAGATAACAGCCTTACAGATATTTATTTAATTCCAGATATTAACAACCTGAGCAATACAACCATAACCCGGGTGCCCGCGATCCGGGGCGCCGTCACTGCCAAAACCATGGAGAGCTTCCCGCACGGCCTGGCCGGCCTCAAGCCAGAGGACTACCCGCCCGGATTCGGGGGCAACTCGGCGATACTGGACACCTACTTGCAGTATATCGGGGAGAATGTATTTGGTGAGTAACCTATGTAATCTGCCGAAATGTACTAGTTTTGAGATGGTTTGCACTTGGTGAACGTACTTGTAAGTAAGAGGCGTGTAAGATATCCCGAAATTATCACTGAACTGAGTTGTAGAACTTAGTTAATTAGAATTAAATACTTTAATTGAAAGACTCCAGGAGCTCATAGCCACTTTGCAATCTCCAGGTATGAACGCTGCTAAATTAGCCCAAATCAACGCGATGCACATGGACCGGAAAACGTACGACGAGCCCTCGCCTCAGATGGCATCCCTCCCTCCGCCGCCCACCACGCTGGCGCACCCGCACTTCCTCAAGCAGATGCAGAGGCAGTACGCCGAGACCATGGTGTGCAAGCCTGACATCATGAGGGACTCTGAAGAGCCGCTAGACTTAGGGAAGGAGAAGCGCCATGACGCCAGCGACGCCGAGGACAATGACCGGAAAAACCAGGATAGCCACAATAACAACGCGAGAAATCGGAGGACCCCTGAAAACGAGGCAGAAAATAGCAGTCAAGAAGAAGATTTCTCGGAGGAAGAACAGAAGAATTCCTCATGAAATTGTAGTTAGGCAGACGACTCTGGAAGTGGAGTTACCCTACAGTTGTAAGCTGGAATCGTTAACGAAGATCCGTGGACTCTTCTTGTGCCATTCGCGAGTACATTTAAGAGAGAACTGTTAGACCACGCTGTCCCAATGTGCGGTCACGTTTCTGACCTTTAGCTGATATTTAAGTGGTGGGTGAGTCGCCTCCCAGACTTACGTACCGCAGCACACATTATATAATCACAAGTTTTCTTTTGTAGAAATCGTTAGTATTTTTGTAATTGTATACCGGAGTCCCTTTTCGACGAGTAGAAGGCATCTTCGAGCGGGACCAGACCCGCTGGCGAGTCTTTGAGCCCTCAGGGGCAGTCTCAGCCACCGGTCTCCCGGTCTCGGTCTGCATAGTGATTCAATTCAATCCAACTACCTCAATCGCGTCGGTGGGCGCGCAGCCTGCCGCAGCGTCATTCTAATAAACAAAGTATATATCCACACAAATGTGAAATTCCATCCATCTACCTCACTTCAATAGATTTTATTTAATATTTTATACAATTTATAGATGTAATGTGACTTGTTGTTTTGTGCAGTAAATCCGATGTACGGTTACTCAGTTCGAGAAGAACTGTGCCGGTGTCTCGACTCGTACGCGTAGATTACTCTTAGGGGCACTTAGAGGTGTAGACTGTATCACTCGTAGTTTGAATGTTGTGTAAGGAGCACAGATATACCTGATTTTGTATACGAACAAATTTCGTGGAGCTTAACGTAGTTGTCCAGTATAGTGAGGAGCGGGCCCGCTCTAGTATCGAGACTGAACCTTCAAGTCTTGCCGCATAGCCATTGTGATCCAGCAACTAAAGCAATAAATATTTTACCCTAACGTTGCCTTCTATGTAAATAATGTTGCGTTGATGTTTTTATAGTGAGGGTTTGTGTTGTTCCGGCGACGGGGCCCCGGCCGCAGCCGCCGCGGGCCGCATACTGTGATTAAGATTCATGTTAGCCTTCAATACTTTATACATATTTTTAGAGTACAATTGTTAATAGGGTCACAAATATATTTACTTCAATGAAACTTAGATTACGCAGTATTTAGGAGTAGTCGTAGATGGTTCCGTTGTCAGTTGAAATAATATGAGGAACGTAATTTATATCACGGAGTTCACTCGACAGAGGAATAGTTTGTTACCTATAGTCTTGTTTAAGCTAAGCGGCCACGTTTCGGCATCGTACGGATTGCTGTATTCTTTGTTAGGGAAGAAGATAAGTGCGTCCACCACTCTGTATCGAAGAGATGGCTTGAATCAACTCTTTGGTTAGCCGACGCCGTTGATACGAAAGGCAAATTATACTGTGCGTGAGTGTGATGCCATACTGGACTCAGTCAGGTGGACGGGTGATGCCAAAATATTAATTCGCATTTTAGCCCATTACGTTAATTACGCTTAAAAAGAAAGTGGCGTCGGCAATCCGATTGTAGTTAGCCGTGGCGGCAAATACGATCGCTGCGGTGGACACATGTATTTTGAAGCATTCATCCGTGTGAGCAAAGCGTCCGATGCCGAAGGGTGGTGCTTCTAATTCCGATAAGCATCATTCGTTTCCATGGATACGCATAAACAATGTCGTACGATTACATAAAAGGCTCTCAAATGTTATACCAGTGAATACGTGTACTTTGTTAAGTTGTCAACCTAGTTATGCAATAAATATTTCGGTTATATCGTAACGCCATTGTTTAGTGTTCCAAAAATTGCATTTAAAGTAGTTTTCAGAAGCACCAGAGACTACTTGTAAGCTAAGACTTGTAATGAATATTAACTACTTAATGTATTTGTTAATTTTATGGTCTTAATTAGTGCCAGTCTTGATTAATTATGTTTTGTATGAGTTTTTGAATGAATCGTTGCCATTTGTTTCTTTTTAGACAGCAGGTATTATTTAGTCACATAGTTACGTTTAGGTTAACGCAAACTGATAGAACCGTTATGATTAGATTTAGTTATAGTAGCTAACTTGGGTTAGTCCTTTTTGTAAATATTTCGCCTTAAGATTATTCTTTAGACTTGACTTTTTTGTTTATATCAAATGGTTACCAGCATTACAATGAAAATGTAAAAGGAGGTCGATGTAAAATACTTTTTGCATCGTTTCAGTTGCTATTGATTAGCTATCTGCAGTTTAAGGATAAAGGAATGTCCATGAATTTAAAGTCCATAATATTATATGTCGGGCGTCGCGTCTTTTATAAAATAAAATACAAATGAATATACGCATACCGTAATCATCTGACGTGTTAATGTGTAATGACTGACAGATACATATACTGCGTCTTTAGAAAATGTATATTTAAAAACGGAAGTCTATTTAATATTTTTCTTTAAGAGAAGCTAACAAAACAACTCAATATATTTTGGGATTGATATGACATTATCGTGACACTAAAAACTAAATATTTTTGTTTAAAAAAGCTAGCAAAAGAACTATTTAAAGTTTGAGATGGCATTATCGCGGGCCCATAGATTCCATTTACTTTCTACGACCTGCCAAGAAGAACGGCATCAATCTAATTTTTATTTATTACCGACATGGTATAATCTGAAAGCGCAGTATCTATCTGTATTTGAAATAACACATCCTCCCAAGGGATACAATAATACATTATTGACAAAGACTAAGTCGTAAAAATTACAATAATTGTTTTGTACGACTTTCAACGTTTTCCCGTATATAATATTATGTTACTGAACCTCATTATGGATAAATATTTTATTTTTTAGTGTTAACAACGTGCCATTTTAATTTATTTCATACTTAATGGAGAACAGGACAGGGTATTTGTATGCATGAAAAGTTTCGAAACTTGCTTCCTTTGAAATCATTAAAATTATAATGCGACAAAATTTTCTGATCCGGTGGCCAAATTTGGAACTAAACGTTTATACTGCTTCACAACAATAAAATCGATAGTAACGACGCTGTCAATAGTTCAGAAAAGATTGTAGCACTATAGCAACGACGCTATTGTGTACCAGTAAGGTCGAAAATTGAATGTCTACAAATATACCTTGATAGAATAAAAAAACAAAAAAAACAAACGCATACACGACCATTAACCCTTGCGGGGTAGTCAGAGGTGCAGGTGTCCATCTCCGCAATTGCGAACAATAGAATAAAATTTCCAGTATTGAATATTTTTTTTTGTTTTTAGTCAATGGTGGCCATATTTTAAGCGAGTTTTACATTACAAATATCTCATTATAATAGCAAAGTGAAATAACGCACATTTGTTGATACATAATAATAATTTATGGAAGAATTAGAACGTGTTGAATGATAAATCGTGCATGTACAGTCAAATTATACTGTTTGGTTAGTGTAAGCTTAGAAATCTGATTTATTATGCGAATATAATATATTACGTATCTTATGTATGTATATTCCGTGAGCTGTGTATTAGAAAAAGGATGTACAGGTTTCGTTCAACTATAGAAAAGGAATTACGTTGACGTATATTCATATTATATTGTAAGCATTAAACCAACTAGAAGTCATTTAGTTTCACGAAATTACCAGTTATGTCCTTTTTCTTTTCACCGCCTGTTTTTTTAAATAAATATCGTATCACAAACTTTCTAATTCAGAAAGTTGCATTTTATATTTGTATCTAATTATTCTATTTTACCACTAGGTTTCTATTAAGCCACCGATCAAATGCTTTTATTTTTAAATCCTTAATAGTTGTTGTATTAATTATTATTGTTATTATTGCGGATTAAGTTTTTTTTATTAAATTAGCATGTCGTCATTTCGTGGCAAGGATTCGTGTAATGTTGTATAAATTAGATTTACTTAGAACAGCTCTGCCGATATGATTAATACAATAAATAAATAAATGAAATTTCATTGTTTGAAACACTGACGTTTTATTACTACACACATACATTCAAGCCTCTACGTCCCCAACGGAATAGGCAGTGACTATCGATCGCCACCTGGAACGATCCTGACAAATCTCTCATGCTTCACTCACACAATAACCTTCTCATACATGCTCTTCTGTTCTTCACACTACACATACCCGCCTTGAGAAGATTAAATGAATAAAGGAAGAAATTACTACACTTTTCGCAAAATTTCCACTGTACCCCAAATTACTATTTTCTGAGTATATCCAGTATACATATCAGTAACACATACATACACATCACACCTGATTCCCTGTAGAGGGGTAGGCAGAGATCACGGATCCTCATTTATCCCGATCCTGACAGACCACTTTCGCTTCATTGCCACTCATACATCTTCAGTAACACATGTATGTAAGAATTAGGGGTTTACTTAGATAATTTAGAATTATCATTACGTAGGAAACTAATTATAAAATACTTTGCCATACACCTTAATCACATCTTACGACATTTCAAATGACAGCTGGTATTTTTCCTTCGAGGTCCACGAGAAAAAAACCGTATCTACAAACAAGTAATTTATTAACACGAAATAAAACTGACAAACTTACAACATCACATAATTAACTTATTCTACCAAAATACACCTAAACTACGCTCGCTAACTACGGAAATAGCTACAAATATATACATATCATATTCATAATAATCTATACATCTATATTCATACTTTCTAAAGCCAAATTTGGTTGAGTTTTAAACTAACAATTTCCAATTTCAAAAACTATATTTCGTATTAAATAGCAGATTGTTTTAAATATTTGTTAAAAAGATACACGATTACTCCTAGGCTGCGTTCACAGTGGATTGTGATGTAAGCTTGCTCTTTGTGTGGACTCCCCCTACTTTTTCTTGGTCAGGAGCGTGTGGATACCTATTAGAGTACCCAAGCTGGAATAAATAAAATTATTTGTTAAATGTCAATTTTTTACATACTAGTTTGTGATGTAAATAAAATACGTAAGTAAGTGTAAGTAGCTTTTTTTACTAGAATATAGGAGGTAATAGTATTTATTGGATGAAGAAAGAATAAAAATCATTGAACATCTCTTGGGCTAATCCTATCACCAATATTCCATATCAATGCCATCACAGTTCCATTGCGTCCAATCTGAGATGGACCAAAATAAGTAAGTAGCACACTTATTCTAAACCCAGCTCTTATGCTTTCTAAGATTTCATAGGTGACAAAAATTCAATATTACTTTAAAATCTTAATAGTTATGCTAAAGTCAAGCGCGCAGATATACCTAACATACATTAACATCACGCCCATTTTATAGGGAGGTAGGCACAAATTAGCTTTACCACTTACAAGTTTAAGTTTAAGTTAACGCCGCTATTTTAGTATAGATATTGTGTATCTTGCTAGTCTGTGACATAAAATAATGCTAACTAGCTACCGTTCTACCTGGCACGTCGGGACTAAGGGACTAGGGCTATACGGAATCTATAGGGCGATAGGCCAGCGAACTGTCACCAATAATCCAGACGACAACAAAACCCCAATATACATCATAATAAATAACCAAGAAGTTGTGTCCATATCGCCTCTTTACAAGAAAAACGTGATATTTTGAAAATTACAACTTTTAGCATGCCACATTATTTTTGTTAGAATAACATGGTATTTTGTAAATCATAACTTGTAAAATTACCACATTATTCTTGTAAAGAGGCGATATGTTCATGTTTTGCTAGGTTTTCTCCACCCCAAAAGGGAGTAAATAACCTGGTCTGTACTTATAGATATACTATGGGTACACTCACGCGAGGGCCCAGTGCTATTTCTTGGAGGCGAGCGCGATGCCGAGGCCCACGAGTCCGCCCAGCGCCACGACGGCCGCCCCCGCCACCGCCATGCCCAGCAGGCCTTCCTTCTCCATGCGCTTCGTGATTTGTTGCTGCAAACACATTGGAGTTATATTAGTACTGGACTAGCGACCTTTCCGGCTTCACACTTCTGGCTATTTAACAACAGCTTGCTTTGGAGTGTCTGAGGCATGAGTTTTATGATATGTTTTAGTGTAATACTAGCGACCCGCTCCAGCTTGGCACGGCTAGAATATTAAAGGTTTCCGTTAGGTAATACATCGTAATTAATTAGTCTGCCTTTCCCTATATAAATTAACTAGCGACCAGCTCCGGCTTCGCACAGGTATAAAATATATAGCCTACTCCACTACTTAATGGATGTTATTATGCATATAAACGTTCCTCTTGAATCACTCTATCTAATAAAAAAAATCGCATCGAAATCCGTTGCGTAGTTTCAAAGATTTAAGCATACAAAGGGACATAGGGACAGAGAAAGTGACTTTGTTTAAACTATGTAGTGATGAACATCAATCAATCAATTAGTCTATGTCAGTCCACTGCTGGACGTAGGCCTCTTCAAGGTAACGCCACAAAACACCATCACTATAATAATAATAATATTTGGACATTATTACACCAATTGAACTAGCCCCTTTACTACATTTAAGACTTACACAGTACATTTAAGACTTGTGTTAAGGGTACTAGTCAACGTATATTTAAGAAATATATAAATATTATATATAGATAAATACATATATAGCATATATAATCAACGAGCAGACTGGAAAGCAGTAGAAAAACGTAGTTCTTAACTCTGCCTCCACCGGGAATCCAACCCGGGACCCCACGATAGCGTTCATGTGTCTAACCGATCGCGCCACGGAGGTCGCCAATCACTATATTATGATGAACTTATATGTGACATATTGCTAGACGCCATATTGAAAGAGGGCGATGTTAGTAATACCTGTAACCACTAAGTGTGTCTAAGAAAGAGTGTTAACGAAGCGAGGGTTTGTCTGGATTGGGATACATGGGATCAGGATTTCGTTCTACCCCTCTACAGGGAATCAGGCGTGATGTGTATGTATGTATGAACTACTCCTAGCGTGAAGTAAATGTGTCTGGCAGGATTGTCGCTACTCAAGCCATAAATAGGACCATATAAACACAAAAAAAATATTTATATCAAAGGCATAGCAGCTGTAGCCCAGTGAAGAAGACCTCTGGATTCTTATTAGAGCTTCTAGATTCGTATACTGCGTCTGACACGTACAAATGAATAAAATCTAAAAATGTTGTTGTTCATTTACGTAAATGATTTACAGTTGTTAACGGTGAGGGAAAACATTGTAAGGAAACCTGCCTATCCTTCAGGATAGGTAATAGCCAGTGCCTGTATACGGCGATACGGTTCACAACCTATCACGTCTGTCTAGTAAAACAGGTGCTGTCTATCTAGTGCAACGCAGGCTGCGAGTAGCCAATACCTAACATGCCTTCGAAATTTCGGAGATGGGCTTTCAAGCCTCTGACTACCCTGCAATATAATAAAAAAAGGAATGTGTATACACAAGTCGTGAGGCCTACGTTTATGTATTTATGTATGGGAATGCCAGTGCTAGTAGAATTGGACCGAATTCTAAATATTCCCAATTTTACAGATACTTGTTGTCAACTCGAAATTAATATTTGTTGTTTTTACTATTCAAGTAATATTTCAATCGATTCTACCCCCTCCATGAAATTACTAATATATGTAGATTTTTTTAACATTATAATTTTGCAATTGGATAACATCCTGCTAACAAACCTCTGACCACCCTGCTAGGAATATGGTCATGATATGTTAACAAACATATCATTGTAAGTAATGTTTATGCTAAGATACAACATGATAAGCTTTGCATTACAACAATTGAAGATAAACCCTTATCTGTCCCCTATCACTATGTTGACAAATTCATTCAACAGATTTCATATTATGTTGTTATACATATATATAAATGTTCCATACTAATTAGGTATGTAAAAAGAAAGCTTATTAGCTACCATTCTTCTCATCATGTCATAGGAGGCGACTAAGAGATTAGGGGTTAATGAAATTGATTGAGCAATGGTCTAGCAACATACACATCACATCATGCCTGATTCCCTGTAAAAGGGTAGGCAGAGATCAAAGATTCTTATCTTTCCTGATCCTAACAAACCACTTTTGCTTCATTGACTCATACACACTCGGCGGTTGTAGGTACTTCATACGGCACCCTTTTTCAATATGGTTATATTTTGGCCTACACCACAACCACCTACATTGCTGTTAAAAATTTGTTAGGAAATGTTCTTGTGTCTCCAAGGTTTAATCCACCTCAAAAGGGTTTAAGGTTGTGAATGTATATTATAATAATAATAAAAGAACATAATTATATCTCACCTGTAGGGCCAAAACTTGCTGGTTAGCCGGTTCAATATCCAGGAATGATTTCACATAGTGCAGTGCTTTGTTATACTCTTTTATCCGGGCATTGCCTAAGGCTAAGTAGTACAAATAATCTCTCTTGCCTTCCGGATGTGTGTTGAACAACTCTTTGAATAGGACTATGCCCTGAAAATCAAATGTATTAAATAGTCAGAGAGATACATACAGCCATGCTTCTTATAACTAACGGGACTTATCATGTATGTTTTTATATAATAGGTATATTTTATATATAAAGGTAACTTTACCCCGATGTTTCGATAAGTCCCGTTAGTTATTAATCATGAGTATAAATCGTGAATCTCTTAAAACTATATCCATGCTTCTAGTTCCCTAATGGTATAGACTGAGACTATAGTTTGCCAGCTTGAACGATTCATACAAATAGCTCCTATTTGATCTGTGTGATGATGTTCTATGTAGCCTTTCCTACATTCCACTATATCCATTCATTCCAGACATATGGCAGTCATTTAGACAACAATTCAAACAAGTGGGGTTAGAAGTAGTTATAACTGCTGAGTGTGTATGCATATGGATGTTAATGAAGTGAAAGTGGATAGTCAGGATCAAGACAAATGGGGATCTGTGATCTCTGCCTACCCCTTAAAGGGACACAGGTGTGATGTGAACATATTCAGTTAAGTACATAAAACATGAACAGTCTTGATCATTAACTCATGCCATAGAGTCAGAAGTTCAAGTATCTATCTCTGAATCTGATTGTGGCCACACCAAACTAACATATTAGATAGATAGTGAATACGTAAAATCCGAGATGGATAGCCATCTCACTGGTTTAATAAAATTGTGCATGTACAATGAAATATCACTATTGTACAACTAAATTATGGTAAGAATTTATAAAGCACAGAGATGCTTGAAATTGCAGATATTACAGCAGGGAATATAATTAGACATTCACAATTAATTTCATAACTTGAAGTGTGTTTACAGTTAATAAGTAAAATGAAAAGAATAACTAATAATGTAAGCAATACACCCATTATGTAAAAAAACATACAAAAGTGCATTATAATACTAGTTCAAAGTCACTTGTCATCTAATTAAAGACAATATGAATCATAAACATAAAATCGCACATTGGACATTATAATTCATGTAGACAATTATCAATATTACCCTCTGTACACACAAGAAAAATCCAGAGATCACATAATTTTTATTATCATGACGAAAGACGAGGGCAATCTTGGTAAGTAAATACTTCGTATCTAAACATTACAAAGAATGAGTAATCAATAACATGAAGCAATCATTATTTTGAACATACCTTTTTTATATCAGTGGGATATTTGCTCCTTACGAGGCACCAAGCGTAATCAAACTGGGCTTTGTGTGTCACTTGACCCTGTGTAAACTGATCGTTGAATATCTTCTCGAATTTCTGGAAATAACCGCACAAATATATAAAAACAATCGCCTTTATGTGCATCACGCAACTAAGACAAAGACTTACTTTCAAGTCATCAGAAGACACCACTTCATCTAGTAGCTCCGCCATCCTGTATGTGTTTATAAATGCTAATTTTTCTAATTACTGTATAATTTATTTGAGTTAATAACTGCAAAATTTTGCAAATTATAATCTGATCTAACCAGCCAGATGTAAGTAAACGTTCAATCAATGCGCTCTCTGGAAAACTGCTTTCAAATTCAATACAAGCGACAATTGACAGCTGTTTATGTTGACATATTTTACGCATACATCACAAGACTGGAAAACTAGCTTTTAGCACTTGCTAGTTAATTGCATGCAATAAATAAAAACTTAAATTATGATTATGAGGCTTTGGTAACTTTTAAGTGCAACTGGTACTGTAAAGTTGAAATTTAAAGTGTAATTCTATCTTTTTTATTACAAAAGGAACGATCTTACTTTATCGTTTGTATATTGGTTACTTAATTTGAAGTAACACTGCCATTGATATGTCAATATTATGTAAAAAAAATTATCAATCTAGCAAAGTTCTTTGTGCATGTTTGTAGTTTATTGTTTATAAAATTTATCATTGCAAATTATTAAAGTACGTCTTAACACAGATCTCTTTATGTTATGGTGAATTAATAATTTAGTTACCAATATGCAGAGTGTAATAAATACAGTAAAAGGCACTGCTCTGGGTGTCGCAGGATATTTAACACCAGTGCTAAAGGTTAGTCGATGTTTAAATTATATTTATTTTAGCATAAAAATGCTACCCGTTTTGTTTATAATATAATTTTGGACGCAATTCGTTAACCTTGAATTTCAATTGTGTAGGCCAACCCAATATTGTTAAGTTAACGAATTAATTATGTATCCATGTTGCTTAGTTGAATCTTTTATCGTGATTTATTATCTTACTCTGTAGCTGAGTTATATTGATATTTATTTGCACGGTTGAATGACTAACATGTAGATAAATTACTATAATATTATTGCTATTCCAACCAATCCAATGCATTATAATTTTCAAAATACCAATAGCAATTTTTATTCTGAGATGGTCAATTGCTTAGTACCAATGTTAAAGCCACTTCGACACCGCACCACTGCCTCCAGGGGTGCTTTCAAGTACGCCGCCTCGTAATTGCTGGAATAACACCCCCCATCGATGAGGCGAGTAACATCTAAGCCAAGGCTAAAACAGTTACTCAGGGAACATTTCCTCAACCATCAAAAAGAGCCGTGTGCTCCCAGTGTTGCCCCTCGATCCGGCCACTGCACTGTGTTGACTGGACAATGACATGAGATTGTGACACTTTAATGTTTTAATATTTTATGTTATATATCTCTGTATTGTACGTATTTGTAGATATCGCACCTTCGGGACTAAACTCGCACTTATGCAACAAACCTAATTTTACAGGAGAGTGATTTTTCACTCTAAAATTCTCTTTCAATTACTCGTAATGACATAACATACTCCCCCGCCAAAGGATTTTAAAACTTTTTGCTGTGTATATAAAGTCGATTATAGCTGTTAATTCTGTATACTTAAGTCATTTTCGTAAAAAGTTGCACAAGTGCGAGTTTGGTCCCGAAGGTGCGATATATGTATTGCACACATAATGTAAACATTTAAAAACATTTATGTACTGTATATTTTCAATATGTTATTACAATATGTCAAACAATATTTTATTTATAGTTCACACTTATTAATATGTATGTTTATTAAGCTCTTATTGTTAATATTGCCTTCTTGTTGGTTCTAACATAATATCAGCGTTGCATTTGTCACCAAACATAACATACCCAGCTGAGTTAGAACCTTTTTGCTGCGACAATAACATGCACAAGCTATACCCCCTAGTTTGTAAGTTTGATTTGTAAAATATTTGTATTGTGTATGTTTTTGTGGCTGAAAATAAATGCTTTATTATTATTATTACTAACTCAGTCCAGGCTAAATCGTAAGGGATTAGTGGTGAAATATATCTATTGTGCGAAGGGCTAGCAACATGTCACGAATTTTCCATTATGACATCTCAACCTCAATACTTATGCTAAATTTGACCTGGGAGAAAATATATCCTAAAGTTCTTTACACCCCAAGAGGGATAAGAGGATATGAATGTATATTTCATAAGAATTCTTTTTATTCGTCAACTCATTATTATTGCATTAATTTCAGGAATCAAAGTTCAGAGAAACTGGAGTGCTAACTCCTGAAGAGTTTGTGGCGGCCGGAGACCATCTAGTCCACCACTGTCCCACTTGGCAATGGGCGAGGGGCGAAGACTCAAAGATACGCAGCTACTTGCCAGCAGACAAACAGTTTCTTATTACCAAAAACGTACCTTGCTATAGGAGGTGTAAACAGGTAACTAAAAGAGAATTAATAAGCTTTAGTCCCAAGAATTAGTATGCTCAATCTTTTTATTACTTTTGAATAGATATGAATCTTTTAGTAACTTAATAACAAATGCCACCTCATCTCCAAATTGATTCCATAAGACAGGCATAATTAGTGTTGTTAAAGGGCTTTAGTCTCCTGAGTCTCCAACGCATTCCAGACTTGAGTATCCTACGAAAACTCGGGAGCTTCAACTATTAGCTAGACTTGGAGGTCAATTCTCACAATACATTATATTTACAAAAAACTAACAGTGGAGAAAAAATATTAATTATTTATACTAGAAATAATTACATTCTTCACTTGAAAATTATACAACTCGCACCTTATTCAAATAGAAAACATATTTTGTATTAGTTTGGCATTTAAAAAAATGCTAACAAGCTGTTTTCCTTGGTAACAATACATTAGAAGTGACTAAGGTAAATAAAACATGTGTTTATTGTAAAAAACATTGTTTTGGGCACATTATTTTTATAAGAACATATAGTAAAACTTAATAAAGATTGTAAAGATATCTCTATTGCACTGCCCACTCTGAAACAATGAGAAGAATATTTATTGGATAATTTAAGTGGCTATAATCATATATAAGATAATAAATAGTTTATTATATTAGATAATTTTAAGTTAATTATATTAGATAATAATAGATAATAAATAAAGTGTGTAAGAAGTGTATGAAATGAATATGAAATGTCAATGAAGCAAAGTTTGTCAGGATCGAGACCGATGAGGATCTGAGATCTCTGCCTAATCCTCTAAAGGGAATCAGGCGTGATGTGAAAGTAAGAAAATGAAAGAAAGAAAAATAGTTTATTCACTGCATATTTACATTAGCACACAATACAAACATTACAACAATAAAATGGTAACCTTGATGCAGTGAAAGGTGCTGCCTCAGTATACGATGCAGCTAGGCTGCATCACTGGTCCTCCGGCAGCATGTGTATATCATATTATATGTTATGTTTGATTTGCAGATAGAGTATAGTGATGAAAAAGAGAAGATAATTGAGACGGAGAATGATGAAGACGGAGGTTGGGTGGACACCCACCATTATGACAACTCCGGACTACCAGGGAAGGAAGAAAAGGTGTGTGTTGATTATCTTTCACTACATAGTATAAAACAAAGTCGCTTTCTTTGTCCCTATGTCCCTTTGTATGCTTAAATCTTTGAAACTATGCAATGGATTTTGATGCGGTTTTTTTAATAGATAGAGTGATTCAAGAGGAAGGTTTATATGTATAATAACATCCATTAAATAGCCAGAAGTGCAAAGCCGGAGCGGGTCGCTAGTATCCTATATTATGTGCTAGTCTGTGATGTAAAGGAATGCTAATTATCTGCTGTTCATCCCAGAATGTTTTAAGGGGTAATTAAGGGACTAGGGGTATATGGAATCTATTGGGTGATACACTAGCAACCTGACACCAATGTTCCATATGACGTCACAACCAGGGCCTTTACTCCACTAATTAACTTTGACAGCCACTCAACTACATCGCTATAGCGATAATTCTGCGTCTCGGCCGTAAAAGTAATATTTTGACAGCCACGATAGCGCCATAATAGCGAGTCAATGGCACTTCAGTGGCCACTCAAAGTACAGAAATTATTGTCTATGGATTACAACAATTTAAAAAACTGTTTGCACTGACAATGCAGCAATGTCAATTAATGCATATTGATGATTGCCTAGTATGCCGAAGCAATGTACGAATATACTACATAACAACTTCTTTATTTCCACCATATAAACACACGTTAGCCCCAGCCCATCAACTAGTACGTGTACCAATAAAACTTACGCATCCACCCAACCCACCTGGGCCCTTACTCCACTAATTAACTTTGACAGCCACTCAACTGCGAGGCTATAGCGATAAATCTGCATCTCGGCCGTAAAAGTGGTACTCTGCTAATATTTTGACAGCCAGAATAGCGCCATAATAGCGAGTCAATGGCACTTCAGTGGCCACACACAAAGTACAGAAATTATTGTCTATGGATTACAACAATTTAAAAAACTGTTTGCACTGCTATGCAGCAATGTCAATTAATGCATATTGACTTAGCAGTTAAAAGTTTTAAGTTTATAACGTAAATTAAAACTGAAAAAATATTTTATGTTTTTAATTGAAACTAAAACTACTAACTGAGTGTGTGAGTGTACATTAGATATTGACCATAGACAAAGAAAGCTGTCAAAACAATAGTAGAGTACCAAAATGAAGGCTATTGAAAGTCAAAGTCAAATGTTTTTATTCAACATAAGTACAAGTACAGTACATTCATTGAAAGTCAAAACATTTGCCTGACACTGGTTGTCTCTTATCATTGAAATTCTACCGTTGGTTCGGAAGCCCTGGCTCGGAGAAGAACCAACAAGAAACTCCGGCTTTCAGGATTTTTTGCCCAGTGCCATTTACAAAAACAAATTTATAAAGAAACATAATTAACTTTGCATATATAGCTTAGATGCACTCATTGCCAACCCTGAGCATCGGCGAGGTAGTCTCCGACCGCGTAGTAAGCGCCCCGGACTAGTCGGCCTCTAACTATAGTCTTAAATTTAGGCAAGGGCAATCGCGTAATCCAGTCCGGTAAATGATTATAAAAACGCACGCAATTTCCAATAAAAGATTTCTTGACCTTTTGAAGCCTCGAGGGCGCCACATACAGCTTATGTTTGTTCCTAGTATTAATTTTATGAACATCACAGTTTCTTCTAAAAATATTTATATTTTTATGTACATAAATGACACAATCATATATGTTCTGAGCAACAACCGTCAAAATATCAATTTCTTTAAATTTTTCACGAAGTGACTCTCTGGGACCCATTCTATAAATGCAGCGAACAGCCCTCTTCTGCAAAACGAATATTGTGTTTATGTCAGCAGCACAACCCCACAGCAAGATGCCATAAGACATAATGCTATGAAAGTAGCTGAAATAAACAACCCTAGCCGTGAACTCGTCCGTGTATTCCCTAATCCGTTTAACAGCATATGCCGCGGAACTAAGTTTTTTAGATAAAACGCGAATGTGGTCTCCCCACTGCAGCTTTGAATCTAAAGTTATCCCTAAGAAGACAGTAGTATTAATTTTATCTATTTTCTCATTATTTATTATTAGATTGGTTTCGACACCATTAACATTTGGCAAAGTAAATTTAATACATTTTGTTTTATTATTATTAAGAACTAAATTGTTATATTGAAACCATTGAACTACATCTCCTATCACCGAGTTTACTTTTTGCGAGTCATCAATTTTCCTGCTAATTTTAAAGATTAGGGATGTGTCATCAGCAAAAAGGACCATCCTGCACCTATTTTTAGTTACAAAAGGTAAGTCATTTATGTATACTAGGAAAAGAAACGGACCTAATATTGAACCTTGAGGCACCCCCATCTGGACTGAACGACCCGACGACTGCTCCAAACCAATAGTTACTTTTTGTACTCTATTACTTAAATATGATTTTATTACATTTAGTGAATTATTTTTAACTCCATAATACTCTAATTTTCTTATTATTATATCATGTCGGACACAATCGAACGCTTTAGAAAGGTCACAGAAGATACCAAATGCATCCTGTGACCGTTCCCAGGCATCAAAAATCCCTTTTATTAATTCTACACCAGCATCAGTGGTGGACAAACCCTTTGTGAAGCCAAATTGTTTAGAATGTAGCAGTCCGTTCAAATTAAAATGGTACAACATCTGATTTAACAAGATTTTCTCGAATACTTTACTTAATGCTGGTAGCACGGATATTGGACGGTAATTAGATGGGTTCAAGGTACTACCAGACTTATATATCGGTGTTACTCTACTTGAACTAATATTGAGGCACGTTTGATTAGTGGAGTAACTTTTTTGTATGTCAGAAGCAGAATTATTTCGATAGCGCTTCAGTGGCCAAAATTTGTTAGTGGAGTGCGAAAAGTGTCAAATTACGGCCATTGAAGTGCCACAATATCGACACTGAAGTAATATTGTGGCCAATATGAATTAGAGGAGTAAGGGCCCAGATTATGTGCTAGTTGCTTGCCAGTCCCTTAGTTGACACCTACAATATGAAAGAACTACATGTAGTAGTTAGTAAGCATTCTTTTTACATCCCAGACTGGCATGGGTCGAAAGTAATAAAACTCACAAAAGCATTCACAACCAATAACACTTGCGGGGTAGTCAGAGGTTCAGTTTTCGTTCTTCACAATTGCGTAAGTAGTAATTCTATGGCTACCAAATAGCCCGTGTTATAGCATGTGTTGACCAGATAGTCAGTACTCAATGTGACAGGTGACAGGACATCTGGCCATTTACAAGCACTGACTGTTACGTGTTCGGGGAACAGGTATGCTACTTCACGATATTTTTCGTCACTGTAATATTCGATGCATTTCGTAAATGTATTTTTATTACGAAAGAGTGCATAGAAATTCGTTAAACTTCATTCCCGTTGGTACATGCTCAAGCGGGATTTGAACCTTGTACCTACCGATACAGAGCCCCTAATAACTGAGCTACGTCAAATAATAAGTAATAATCTTCGAAGTAATCATGATATTCAGTGCAGTGTGAATTTCACACAATCAACATTAGCTGAGACAAATTCTATTCACACTTGCGCGGGGTTGCCATGTGCACTTGGTTCTATTAATGTAAATTATTATATAATTGATTCTTTTTCTCTATTTGTGTATATGTATTACTGCGTCTATAGTATATTCGCATTAAGAAAATAGTGACGTCTTATGACTCCACGATTTGACCAATGTGACGTGGCAACGGTTGTCTGCGATTGGTCAATGTGACTTGTTTTCTCATTTACTCACGCCTCATTGGCCAGTTTAACCTCTGTATAACACGACGTCACTATTTACTTAACGCGAATAGACTATAGTACCCTTAACACAAGTCTTAAATGTACTTACCAAGGGGCTAGTTAAATTTGTGTAAGTATCCAAATATTATTATTATTCCGTAGATTGGTGAAATGATTCTGGAGTCTCGTGACGCTGGAGACAGCGATGGGGAAGCGGCCGGAGACAACAACCCTGAGGACGATGATGATGAAGAGGGCGAGGCGGTGGACATGGAGGAGTTCCTGGAGTCTGGACTCTTGGATGAAGTGGATCCGGTAAGTGATCATAATTAGGACACTATTACACCAATTCTACTAGCCCCTTGGTTAGATCATTTAAGACTTGTGTTAAGGGTACTGGTCAAAGGAAGTTTAAGAAATATAGACTTATAATATATAGATAAATACATATATAGTGTACATAATTAACAACCAGATTGGAAAGCAGAAGAAAAACGTAGTTCTTAACTGTGTCTCCAACGGGAATCGAATAGATGTACATATAAAGACTATTATCAAGTATATGTAAATATTTCCTGTGTTAGTATGGGACGTAGAAATAATGATAACTACCTGCCGTTCTTCCCGGCGTGTCAGAGGAGGCCACTAAGGGATTAGGAGTAAATAGAATCTATTGGGTGATAGGCAAACTTGTCACCAATGTTCCGTTATAACATCGCATGCTAAACAGTGACTTAGGAGGTGTAATATCTCCGAGATTCTGTCCACCCCGAAAGGGATTAAAGGACGTGAATGTATATGTATACATGTTTACAGTCAACAGTCCAAAAGAAGCCAGAGAAGCCCAAAGTACCAAAGAGCGTCCCAAAGGAAGACGGCGAAGAGATAGTCAAGACTCGAACCTACGACCTGCACATCACTTACGACAAGTACTACCAAACACCCAGGCTGTGGCTCATTGGATACAATGAGGTGGGTACTCATGATTTATGCCTGTTAAGTAATAACAATTAATAACTAACGTGATTTATCGCGTAAGTTTTTATATAATAAATTTAATAAAGTAACCCGACGTTTCGGCTACGTTGCAGCAGCCTTGGTTAGTCTGCCCGTAACGTAGTAACGGAAGTAGTTTGGGGCTTGGCTCTGTATCAGTGGATACAGGGTTCAAATCCCGCTTGAGCATGTACCAATGGAAATGAAGTTAAATGAATTTCTACGTACATTTTTGTAATAAATATATATTAACGAAATGCGTCGAATACTACGGTGAGGGAAAACGTCGTGAGAAAACCTACTTGTTCCCCGAACCTTGTAAGTGGCGACATGGCTTACCACCTGTCACATTGAGTATTAATTATCTGGTCAACACGTGGCTTCGAGGTGGCCATAGAATTACTACCTTCGCAATTGCGGAGATGGACACCTGAACCTCTGACTACCCCGCTACAGTTGATGGTCGTGAATGCGTTTGTCTTTTTTGTTTTTGACTGATAGACGATTGAATTGATGTACGTGTTTATATTACGCAGAACCGTTCGCTGTTAAGCGTGGAGCAGATGTACGAAGACGTGTCGCAGGACCACGCCAAGAAGACTGTTACCATGGAGACGCACCCGCACCTCTCCGGGCCCAGCATGGCTTCTGTGCACCCCTGCAGGTAATATGGGTGTGATAGCAAAGGAAACGTGAGCCTCTGACTACCTCACAAGGTTTCAGTGGGAGTGAAAGTAGTAGAATTGTTAAAGGATACGCGATTTCATTGCTCACGATTTTGCATGAACTTTTACATACATACATACACATCAAGCCCGTTTTCTTTTAGAGGGATAGGTTGAGATAACGGATCCGCATCTGTCCTGAAGACAAACCTCTTTCGCTTTATTCACACTCATACACATTCTCGTAAACACTGCGGTTATAGATGCTTCTAACGTCACCTTTTTTCAATATGTCGTCTATCCGAACTGCCTCTACGTAACTGCGGTTCCACTTCATTCACATTCCTTTTGTCAATCTACTATCATTCCTCCGCATAACATGCCAAAGCATTTTATCTTTACATCATATAATACGTCACTTTAGTATGTTATAAAAAATGGGCTCTACAAATCAATTATTACATTGCAATTCAACGTATATGATGCATACAAGTTGTACGAAATTTTACTTCTCATAGCTTACCATCCCATCGCTATTTGACTTGTTCCAGGCACGCCGAAGTGATGAAGAAAATAATAGAAACTGTCACAGAGAGTGGCGGTGAAATGGGGGTGTATTCCTATCTCATAGTATTCCTTAAGTTCGTACAAACAGTTATTCCAACCATTGAATATGATTTCACGCAAAACTTTAGCCTGTAGCCTAGTCCAATAATAAATTTCATTAGTGTATGCTAGCTTATAGCTTGAAAATTATAACGAAAACATTCATGGGAAGAAAGGGAGATAAAACTATAGGGTTTTGAAACATATGTATAATGAGATAGTTTCAATTATAATGAAAAAGCTCGTGAATGTTATTGTGGCCGTTCAAATCAAAAATGAAATATGAAAACTTATTTAATATGTATAGGTCTGACTCTTGTCCTCAACTAGATGGATACTTTTTTAATACTTGAAAAGTTGTATACAATCATCGTTCAGTAATTATAAATTTAGAAGACAGTTTATAGAAATTCCATTATTCAATATCTTGTAAACTAGTGTGTCATTAAAAGTTGATTTGAACAGCCACTTTGAATGAACAAATGTCACGGCTTAAAAGCTATGTAATCAAGAAATTGTCTAAGAAGCATGGCGTTATTAGGTTTTCTATTATTAATGTGCTTATTGTTTATATAAAGTTCAAAGAAATGAAAATGTATTTGCCTGTATATATAAAATAAAGATATTTTTGTATTTAAAAGTAGTTATTTTGTAATATTTTTATAGGATATGTGTTTTATCATATTGTACATGCCATTACTTTTTACAATCAGCCTATCTCGCCATTGAATGTAGTCATTCTCAAAATGACTATCCTATTCAATGATACACATGTATTTCTTTACATTGATTATTGAATAATGAGTGAGTACAAAGCCTAAATTTCTGAAATATTGATAGTCGTTTGTAAGTTTCTAATTGTTTCAGCAGTTAAATATTTGTGTTTTGTATATGATATAATGTTTGTTTTAATTTAAATTTGAGTTTATTTACAGGCAAATACTCTTTCATGCATAAAACAAGTATATTATAGATAATATTTTAGTTACAGGGTATAGTTTGAATTAGTCTTGTGTGTAAAATGGCCACGTTGCTCAGTGAAGTCATTCATTTCATTCATTCAAAAATGGCGTTTGCTGTTTAAAAGTTCAATCATATCTAAGCAATTGCGTTTAATGTCTTTTTTCGTCGTGAAATTAAACTATTAACATATTATATAAAAGACAGTTAGTTTATAGGCTTATTTTTAATGTTTGTATAGATTTCTACTTGCCGCTACAATCTTTTTAGTCTAGAGGTGTATCTAATAAGTGTATGCTTTTGCCTATTGCCTATGCAATAGTACATTATGATACAAGTGTGCTAAGTTAGTCATTACAGTCGAGGTGGATTCTAAGGAACCTTTAAGGAACCGAGAGCTGTAATGACTAAATGCATACGAGTGTCATACGACTATTTTCAACACACTTGTGAAGAAAATAAAATTTTCGGTTTCATTTTCTTCCTAGATTGATACGTTCCCCATAGAAAATAAAATCGATGTTACTGAAGTACCGATTTTTTTTAACATCGATTTTTTATTACCCATCTCAAGTTCCATTATGTCAAACTTATTAAAAGGAAACAAAAAAAAAAGTTGCTTTACTTTATGATGAAAATGAGGTTTAGTTTAATAGGTTGTATAACTTTAAAGCAAAAGTGCGATACTATAATAAAAAAGTCACAGTTTGATAATATGTCAAATTACATGCCTAAATTCCGTGCAATAATAGTCACTTTATGAGCAAGTGTGTTGAAAAAACATTTATTTATGTCGATGTTTTTACGTTTTTACTTTCTATCATTGCAAGAAGATATTTAATGTTTTATGCGTAATAACTATAATAGTTTTCGCATTGAGGCGTATAACTACTAATATTTATGAGTACAAAAAATTATCGTTCTTAATTTCAATACTTCTATTTTAACTTTGTAATCTGTAACCTTTTTAGTCACTTGTAATAATTGGTGTACCTATTATATATTATGTTAACCTTTTCATTGTATAATCAGTCATATATTTATCAGATTTTGAATTTTGTGTTATGAAGTGTAGGTAAAAAGCAATTTAATTTATCCATTTATTCTAAACTTCAATTTAATCTATCAAGCATTTTATGTTTACAAGTTAATGTTCAAATAAACTTTTTTATTTATAATCGTCTCAATTTGTTTATTATGGTGTCCATATAATGCATACTCTTAACACTAAGGCTCATTCAAAAAGACAAATTTGTTAACGACCATTAACCCAGGCGGGTTAATTAGAGGTTCAGGTATCCATCTCCGCAATCATGAAGGTAGTAAATCTATGGCCACATTAAACCCACGTGTTGACCAGATAGTTAGTACTCAATGTACAAGTGGCAAGCCATGTCGTCATTTACAAGCTCTAACTATTACCTGTTCGCGGAACAGGTAGGTTTCCTCACGATGTTTTACCTCACCGTAGTATTAGAGGCATATCTTAAATGTATTTGTATAACGAAAATGTACATACAAATTCATTAAACTTCATTTCTAATGTACAGTCAACACCAAAAGTCGATGAACAGAATCAACTTAACAAAACACCTGTTCACAATAAAATGCCATAAGTTATAGTCGCAACTAGGAAACAAAATAGCCTGTACACCATACACATACTGTGGTGTACAGGCTATTTTGTTTCCTAGTTGCGACTATAACTTATTGCATTTTATTGTGAACAGGTGTTTTGTTAAGTTGATTCTGTTCATCGACTTTTGGTGCTGACTGTACATGCTCAAGAGGGTTTTAAACCGCATTTAAAATCTAAGTAGTGTCCAAGACTGTCCAAATGAAAGCCCTTTACTTTCACTCAGTACAGACAGTAGATTATCTTACATAATGAAAAAATCTTCAGAACTGGTACATATTTGGATGCCAAATAAAAATGGTTTGGCATAATCGTGAATTCGATAGATCGTGACGTGTATATATGACGCAGGATGATTTGATGTTTCGGTTTTATCCCAAATGTTCTATTCTCAACATAGGTATGATAAGTAAGAAGGTTACAGAAGTATATTGGCATTTAGTTTCATTTATCATTGGATTTGCAAATGTAGCGAATAAAAAACAGTACATAAAATTACGATATTTATTTATAAATTTACTTTCTTCTAGAAGATATTTATACAAATTCTAGAGTTCAAAACATATTTACACCACATAATACACGGTAGATACAGTCCTAACACTAACAATAAATATATTACAACATGATTTGTCTACATGTAGAAAAATCTTTGGAATTCCACAGTAAAATAATACAAAAAAGAATGTTCAACCCATAATGAAAATGTTAAGGATGATTACTTAAAATCACCGTGACTGGATAAATGATATTATATTGACTCGACAGAACTGAAATTAATAACTGTAAAGAATCTCAAATATTGTAGCCAAAATCTTCTTACATAATGTTGGAATTCAAGTTATCTGACAGCTGATCAGTTTAAAGTCATTCTAAATTAAATTATTAAAAAAATAATGACAATAAAATTTTATCCAGTCACAGTAATGACGAAAAAGGTTTTAGAAACTCTTTTGGGACGGCGAATACTATTCCTCTCAATAATATCAATACAACCATGAAAACCTCTAAAATATACTCTAAGAGAGCTACATAAGTCACAATATCCAATAACCCCTATTCTGTCTTCAAATGAGAATACCATAAACAAAAAATAAAGAAACATAAATTTGCACCGTCTTAAAATATTAATTTATTCCTTACATATCCAGGATTACAAAATTTACTGGAAAAAGTGAAATAAACGTTTGAGTAATAGATGACTGATACACTTTTTATATGCTAACATAACTATTAATCAGTTGGAGGATTTAATATGTTTAACCATAGAATAAAACTGTTTGAACACGTTTTGTAATTTTTCTATTGCAACTGAGTGTGCCTAAAAAATACTATGGTTTACAGTTTAATTTATTCTCTTTTCTGTGCTAAGTAAAACTATATATTCACCATAAATTAGCAAATTCATGCCATAGTTTTCTTAAAGCTGGCATGGACAGAAATACCACCAAAACCCGGACTTTTTAAATCTCGTAACACTATTTAAATATGAGTAAACTAGGCGTCCTAACAGAACCAAATAAAACTAATTTCATTACATCACTTAACCCTAAATACAATCACATTTAATAAAATATTTATAATTTCACATAATTATATCAATTAATTATTACTTTAATACACATAGACGGGTTTTAGGAAATAAACTTAAACACAAACTATTACTGGTAAAGTCTTAATTTAAATAAATTTCATTATTTTAATTTTGTCAAATATGTTTCTGAGTACGTAAATATAACTTATTTTTACACATAATTCCTTTAATAAAAATAGTATGTGTTATTACTGTATAGTTACGTGGTTTAATAAATAACTGCATATGGTGTTTTACCTAGTATATGTAAGGCCAATACCAAATACTTTTATTTGATACAAATCTTAGTGGCTTATACTAAGACATTGAATTAGAACCAAAAAAAAAAATTACGCAATAACCATTTTTAAAAAACATAAATGTAATGTACCTACATGACGTTTTTATTTCTTCAATATAAACATAATTACATAAATAAATCATCTGTTTCTTTAGGAACTATAATAGTAACATATGAGAAGGAAATAAGTTTATTTATTTAAAGTAATTTACAATTTCAATGAGTTTGCAATCAAATTAAACTGATACCTGCCATATTTAAAATTGTATCTTATGTATATAATAGATAGGTTATTACGTTTGCTTTAAAAATATCAGACTATTAAGATACGTATTACATAGACTTTTCTTAAATATACAGACACATACATCTATATCACTACATATTTTAAAATGTGTAAAACTAAATTTACATGTGTTTATTTTGTAACAGTAATACATTTATATTAACTGTGCATCCTTATTAAAAACATAAATCAATCAATTTACATAACATAATTATCTACGTTATAATTATATTATATATTTTTGTATAGCATAAATATATTTTGGTATGGACATACTTTTGCGAAATCGTGAAAATATTTCTGAGGGTAACTAATAATAAAAAAAAACAATCGCATATTACACTGAATTTATGTAACAGCGTTTGGATCAAATATTCACATGTAAATTTACAATTTGCACATGTTTAAAACACTATATTTTATATAAAAATAATAGATTACTATATTAAAATTGACAGGTGTAGCTTACTATTCACATACATATTGTTACGGTGTTTTTCATTCATTGATTTAGGCAAAATAGGTTTATTATAAGTTGTGTTACTACTTGTTGACTGAATATACACACATTATTTGACAAAAATAATTAAAGAAAACAGATAAAGCAATAATTACATTTAAAAAATAACTAGCACCCATATTGAAAACCTTTCTTTGTTTAAACATACATTTCATAATATATTCTATATTATACGGTTGGATAGATACTAGTAAAATATTCATTTCATAAATTATATATCATTGATCTTAGGATTGCAAAAAAATATAGTTATACCTTTTTTTCGTCAATGAATTTATCAAATTATGTGTTATTATAAGCAAATTAAATTAGTTAATTTATGTCGCCTTTATACACAAATGAAAACATGATACTATCTCCATTTATCTCAAAATTGATGCCTGTGGTTTGAGTATGTACCTTTTCTCTGAATAAATATTTACCTTCGTTATCATTTCAAGTTTTACTATTATTTTAGTTACTTCAACCTTTCCCGCCCATATTCCTAAATCGCGAATCTCCAAGTATTAAATTGTTGTTAAATTGAAGTTTGATTCAAGAACTAATCTTCGAATAGTGTAGAACCTTGTAATACAATCCACAATGATTTAAATTATAAACTTTAATAATCTCACATAATATTTTCTATTAACTGCACTCTATAATTTAAAAACTAAGACCCTTAGTTTGTCATATAAAATATCCAAGAACCAACTTTAAGCCATCCCATCGTAAACCAACTTTAGGTAACCTTTTACACAGAATTTATCATACATTCCAGGTTTCCGAAACTAAACTTCATGGAAAATAACCTATTAATACAAATCATATGTCAGTTCTTACAAATTACTTGTTCGTGTGAGGCACAATGCCGACCAGTCTTAGAAGAACTATGGATAGGAGCTTGTCCAAGGGATCGAGAGCTCCACGCTGTAGCCATTTGGGGATCGTGGTCCTGGCGTGACTGAAGCCCAGTTTCTGAAGGATATAGTCCACTCCGTACGGCTCGATGGATTTGCCACCCCAGGAAAGTAAACTGTGGATTAAAACATACTATAGGATTACATACATACTAATATAATAACATACTTATATAGTTTCGTCCATAATTTCAATTCACTTATGCATAAAAATGGGAGTTGTGATTCCGTTAAACATTTTAATATGTTCATTTATCCTGTGTTAGCCGGGATGCAACAAGAATGCTAACTAGCTGCTGGTCTTTCTGGAATTTTGTTGAAGTCGAGTGTGAGAATAGGGATGAATGGAATTCACAGGACAATGTTTTACATAACATCAGAACTCAAAGATGCTAAAAAATGACCTCGGATATATTATCGTGTCATACGACATCACAATCCAAATATTCATACAAAAATGACTTAGGAGATATTATCGTGTCTAGGTTCTGTCCATCCCTAAAGAGTGATTACAGAACATAAATGTATATCTAGTGTATACGTCCATAAAAAATAATAAATAAATAATAAAAACTATTTACTACTTTAAGATTTAGCGGTGCAATAAAAAGTCAAGAAATCAAGAAAGTTAGTTCGTCCTACATGGTTGTAAGTACATAGAACCGTGTTCTTACCGTACAGTGGGCTCCAGGTGCCAAGTGACGCACTTGTAGTCCCTGAAGTCTTGCGCGAACAGGTCCTTGGGGCCGTCCTTGTCCTCCCCACTGGAGGGGCCGGGGGTCGAAGTGGGGACGCCGTCGCCCCACGCTGCGCGGTGATTTGGCATCTGGTGGGTACAGAAGTTATGTTAGCTTGATACTGGTAATATTAGTTTTGAAATGTAAGTTTGCTGACGTTTCACATATTAGGCAGTCAGTTCTAAAGGTGATTGATACTGGTAACATTAATTTTTAAATATTAGAATGCCCATGTTTCATGTAGCAAGTCAGTACGAAAGGTGACAGAAGGTAAAAAAGCTGATATGAGCAGACGCTGACTATTCGAGAAATAGGTACGTTTTAACTGCTAATGATTCTTGTTTTAACTGAAAATAAAGTGTCCAAAATTGTCTAAAGTAAAGCACATTTTTTTCACACAGTAGATAGACAGTAGACTGCACTCACATAATGAATTCTCCTGCAGAACTTTTGGAATGGATGAGGGTCAATTTGGATGGCAAACAAAAAATAATTTGGCATAATCGTGGTTATAGTTTTAAGAGATTCGCTATTTATACTCATGATTAATAACTAGCGGGACTTATCGCGTATGTTTTTATATAATAAAGTTACCTTTATTAACCCGACGTTTCGGCTACGTTGCAGCAGCCATAGTCACGGGCAGACTGATAATAACGCGATAAGTCCCGCTAGTTATTAATCATAATAGTGGTTAGTTTTAGTTAACTCACGACGCGGTCCTTCTCGCGCAGGTAGGAGGAGATGAGGTCGTGCAGGAAGAGGAAGGCCTCCGCGTCCACCGACACGAAGATGTGGTCCTCGAACTCCGTGATGAAGCTGCACTCCACCACCGGCTTCTCCTCTGCGCGAAGACGAAGAGAAGATATTTAATATACTCGTAGATATGCACGACATAAGGTCATTAGAGCATGAAAACGATGACATGACTTGCCATTTTGAATCTGATTATCGGGTAAACATGTGAGTTCAAGGTGGCCATTTAATACTACCTGCACAGTTGTGAAATAGACACCCGAACCTCAAATGCCGCAATGAACGTGATAACATTTGTCTATTGAATTTTATGGATGACAATTGCCATTTTAGGATAGTCATAAGTTTAAATGTTCACAACTTGAGGACCATCACATTATATTCATTGCGATACATTATTTGATGATCACACTTCTTCTAACTAGCCGTAAATAATCATAGATTTGGTCCAAAATTAGATATACTCTCAAGTAATCTAATCTAATTCTTACGTGATCTTACTTTACCTATCCCTTTGTCTTATATAGCAAAACTATCCAGATTTAATAGTATTAACATAGAACATTAGTAATTATTTTATGTTATTCTGCGACATAGCTAATAAAACGTCGCCGTCTAACGTCATTGTTACCTATTTATGTCCCATCTACCTTGAACCAACAAACAAACCCTTACCACTTTCCACAGGGGCCCGATACCCCTGTCGATGTTGCGTTCTTAAGTGCAGTTGCAGTGTAGGTAACGCGAAGATCACTTCTCGCACGTGCTTCTCGCCGCCCGAGTTGCGAGCGGGGCGTACTTCTGGCTCCTTTTCCAGGGAGGGGAATAGGTCTATCGCTGGAATAGAATAGTATAAATAGATATGGTAAGAGTTTAGTAAAGTGGTGCTAAAAGAAAATTTCGTCTGTATTTGGGTGTATATGGTTACACACGCTTGCTCGCTGTTGTATATGACTTTTCATGAAGTTTTATTTATTTAGTTGCCTTGTTTATATAGATTGATTTTAAACATATGAATCTCGTTTTAATGTATGTTGTGGAATATTGAAATCTGTACCCTTTCATTTCTACAATTGACTAACATAACTACTAAATTTATTGATTCATTATTTTATGTTGAATAATCTGAAAAACACCTAACAGGTACTGATTACTTATATTTCCTCTTCCCTCACATTATCACATTTAGCTAACTAAATACAAATTCATAAACCTAAAACATTACATTTCATTAACGATAACACATCTATACTAAAAAATCCGAGCAATCTACATTAACCCTTAACCTACCAAGCCATTTTCTGTACAACCAACTCCCATCCTTAAGCCCACTTACCATCAATCTCGCTATTAGCAAAGGCGTAAGAGAACCACTCTCTCAGGCTCTTGAACTGCGTGGGGAACAGCAAAGGCCTGGTGATCCTGCAAACCGTCCCCATGGACTGGTGGCGCCCTTCTATCGAGTTCCCCCGTCCGCCCAGACTGGCTGTCAACGTCTGGATCACTACTGTGTCTGGTTCGTCTGTGAATGAAAGTGGAAAAATGAATGAATGATTAGAAGAGTGAATGAACGAAATCGTTTATTATTTAGGATGATGGTTAATGGGTAAATTAAACCAACGTCGTCGATCACGACAGATAGTCGTGTATGGTGTCCCATATTTATCATCATGGAAGTGATGTGTTATTTTGAGAAAATAAACATAAAAAAGCAAATCGTATGACACTGACAGTGCTGATTTTCGGCAATTGTTTTTTTATATTAGTTATTTTAGTATAATATTTGGATAGGAAATATGTTAAAAAAACTGATTGATAAACTTCAATGCTCTCTCCTGTAAAGTAAGGAAAATAAAGATCCATCACTGTTCTAAGATAGTGAAAAATACAGAAAATTTCCTTTAATCGTGTTTAACTCTTGATGTAGTTAAAAGAACAGACATACAATTCACGCCCATTTATCACTTTCGGTCTGGACAGAACCTTGGAAACATGAATAATTCTCCTTGGTCACGCCATTATCATACATTTTTGTTTATTTCTGTTGTCATTTGGAATAATAGTAGCAGGTTGCTAATCTACGTCGAAATGGCTTCCATTTACCCCCAGTTCATTAGTCATTTCCTACGGCATGCCCAGAAGAACGGCAGTTAGTTAGCATTTGTTTTACGACCTTGCTAGCCCGAGAAGGCAGGCTGTGTGCTTATACTTATATCATCTTGGAAATTAGCAAATAACTAGTGATATAGCATCTTCCATATCAGAAACCACTACGTAACTCATCTCTCGTTAACGTAGACCCTTACAACTTTACTGGTGACCCCGACGTAATATGATCACGCCCTCTGTAGCCCTTACCTTGAAGCGTGGCGGGCACCTGCTGCGCCTCGGTGGCGAAGCTGATGCAGGGCTCCTTGAGGCTGAACAGGGCCCAGGACTTGGCCTTGAAGCTGTTGCCATGGAAACAGGCCAGCGACACGTGCGAGCCCGTCAGCTCCATCGTGCCGCCTAACACTGCGCCTGTATAAATAATATATAAAACAATGTATAATGTGTATGTGGAAATACGGGTTATTAGATACATACATACACATCACGCCTGGATACCTGTAGAGGGGTAGGTAGATATCATGGATTCCCATTTGTTCAGATCCTGAGAGACCGCTTTCACTTCATTAATACTCATACACTTCCACTACACACTTTATATACGGTTATAGGTACGTCTAACGTCACCCTTTTTCAATATGGCGTCTATCCGACTGTCTGAACTGAATGTATTATTAGGCCGGCCTCTATGTAACTGCATTTCCACTTCACTCACATACATTCCTTTTGTCAAACTACTATCATTCATCCGCATAACATGTCCAAACCATCGAAGCTTGCCCTTTTCAATCTTAGTCACTACATCTTCTTTCAAACCTTAACTAAATAAACAATTTCGTATAATTTCCTTCGCGTTCCTACCTTCGTGAGGAAGTGGCGTGGCGACGGTAGACAGCTGCATCCCGCAGACCAGCCGCAGCACCTTCTGCCAATGACGGTGGTGGCGGAGCTCGGGACCACTATGGCCCTCTGGTGACGCTGGAGAGAAAACTTTTGATGTAATAATAATACGTAAGTTACGTGTTATTTAAAAGAACCATTATTATATAATCATCATCAGCCTGTCTGAATCCACTGTTGGACATAGGCCTCCCCCAAATGACGCCACTACTCCCTGTCATTGGCCGTTCGCATTTATTCGATGCCATTATTATTATTATATAATACCCTCTATTATTGTATAATTACCCTCATTGTTGTATAATAATAATAATATGTGTTTTTCATTTACGTACATAATTCATAATATAGTCTAATAATAATAACATACAGTCGCTAACGGTGAGGGAAAACATCGTTCGGTGCTGTCTATATACTATAAACGGGCTTGGAGTGGCTCATACGTAACCTGTCTTTGATATTTCGGAGATGGGCACGCCTCTTAGTAGCCTAACACAATAAAAAACGGAAAGGGTATAAAGTCGTGAAGCGTATGTTCAAGTTTATCAGCAAATTCTCACCATCTTTCTTGGCCTGTTGCGCCGCCGCCGCGTAGTCAGGTCTTAGCGAGCTGAACACCCGTCGGCTGGACTTGAACTGCTGCGAGAAGAACTCCTCGAGCTTCATCTGCATCTTCAGCAGGTCGGGAGTGGTGCTCTTGCTCATCAGCAGCTGCAGCTGGTGCCAGCTCAACTTGCCGTGCAGCAGGATCATTGCTGGTCTGTTGGGTTTGAAATGGGATGTTAGTTTTAGCTACGAGTATAATTTTTTTATGCTTTGTGATTCTGATGTGGTTTTGACAACTAACTGATTCACGAAATTATTAATAGAGACATGTACGTCGCTGTAAACAGTAGATAACTTAATTATGATTTTCTTATGACGATAGCTATTACTTGGAAATTCTGGCTTACGGTTATTGGTTACTCTAACATTACCCTTTTTCAATAATTTCTCCATCTGACTGTATCATATAATATCTTATTAGACCAACCCCTACGTAACCGCTTTTCTATGTCACCTAAATATAATTTTTGCGAATCTTCTGCCATTCATCCGCAAGTGTATGTAATTATGTATATTTTATTATCGTATTATAAATTTGTTACATATTAATTATTTTTATATACATATACATCATTTCATATATCATTTCATTTTTATATATGACGATCATTATAACTTTGGACAAGTGTTAATTGTATTTTATTTTTATGTGACATTGTTGCAATGTAATAAATAAATCTAGATCTTTTAAAACACAGATGGGACCACTCACTTAGCCCCCTGCATGCTAGGCCAGAGCCACTGGTCCCGCAGCGCCGCCCTCGCCGCAGACACCCTGGCGAGCAGCACCCCGCCGCCCATGTACTCCAGCCGGAGCTCCAGCACCGCCAGGCGCACACCGCACACGTGGGCGGGTCTGCAGCCGGCCTCTTCTTCTATGTGTACTGGGGAGGAAGATAGAAGTTGAAGGAGTAGGTAAAAGAAGAAGGTAAGGTGTGGGTGGAAGGTTGAGTGGAAGTTTGTGAGGCAATGTTTATAGTCGGTATAATTGTAACAGGTTAGTCTGTTACTAGATTAGACTAGATTAGAGAAAAATCTGTTTATATATTTGTTTTTTTTTGTAGTTCTTGTGTAGACACAACAATATAATTACTTACACGACCTTATGTAAGGTTTCATGTAAGGTAATAGTGGTGAGTTATTCGGGTATCCATCTTTGCAATTGAGAAGGTAGTAATGCTATAGTATAATAATAGTAATATATAGTGTAGATATTTTTTATGTAAAATACCTATATTTGAATACTAACAATTCAAGACCTGAAAATAAACATCAACCAAGAAGTATCATATACTCACATCTTATAACCAGATCGGAGAGCGCGATGGCCCCGCCCACAATACCGGCCCGGGCATCGAGCCTGGAGCCTCCGAGGGCCACCCCAGCCGCCATGTTGCGGCGCCCAGAGCTGCCGATGCTCAGGCGGCCCCAGCACTCGAATTCACCGCTTTGCCAACTGGAAACAGAGATTATACATGTTAAGTATGAAATTAAGAGTTGGTGTGAGAGATGGCTAATAATTAGAAGGTTCGTAGGTTTTTTTTATGAGATACTAGTATCGGATAGTCATAGATTTCTGAGCTTTCTTTTCGTAACCTACAATAAGCAAAGTTTAAAGAGTTTGAAATAAAAACTCGGAGAAACAACACTATCGCTTTTATCTAATTAAGGAACTATCTATTTACTTACATACACACTTATGTTCATTATTCCCGGAGGACAGAACATAAAATCTAACCGATTGTTGATTGTATCAAATTTATTATGACCATAAGAATAGAATATTTCTGTATTTCTGTATATGCTGCGTTTAGTGTGAGTAAAAGGATTTTTTTAAATATCTACGGGCCGTTGAATTGGGGCGAGTCTAGGAGCGTCACCGGAGGAGGCGTGGCGAGATTTTGTGAAGAGCACCCGTGGGGTGTCTAGGATATCCACAACTACAGAAGAATATTGTGAGTTTTTCATAGCCTATAGCTCATTATAACATGTTCGATGAGCCTACCTGACGTTCCCCATGACGTTGCCCATGTTCATGTGCACGTTGAGCTTAGTGAAGTTGACCGCGAACAGCACCAGCGTCTCCCACGCCGCGCTGCCACCCTGCATCGAACCCTCTGCAAGGAACAATGCGTACAACATTAGAAAGAAAAGTATAAATCAGTGGCCTTAAACCAAATGCTTTTTGCATAATATCAATTCAATATCAGATCAGTAATAGTGTGAAGTTGGTAGTGGGTTACCAAAAGTTTCAAACTCCACCATTGGCATAGGGAAAGTGTCAAATTTCGCCTAAAAATGTCGTAATTTGTCACTTTTACTAATCTTTTGGTAACCCACTACCAACTTCACACTACTACTGCTCTGATATTGAAGTGCGTTTGTGCTAAAACGCATTAGTAGACTTGGGGCCCAGTTTGCACACCACTCATAAAACAATACTTTAAAAGAAACGAAACAGAAATACTTGCAGATCAGAGAGATACTATCTGTGCGACATAGAAACGGACTCTGTATATTGATGAAGAAAAATACACAGTGCCGATATTATGTCGAACCTCGTTAATTAAAATAACCAGTTTGATTCGAGGTGAAAGCAGATTTATTAATAGTAATATTCAGTTTGGTCGTTATTAATCTCTATTATCTGTTTATTATAAGTAATTTTAGAAAAATAATGTTTGCAGACATGAAACACTACCTAGCCCTCTGTGGGAAAACGGGCGAAGAATGTATGTGTCTTAACTGGAAAAAGAATAAGATTTTTTCGACGTACCTGCAGACTTCTGGGGGTCCATGTGCTTAAGTTTCTCCCGCTGAGGCATCACCGGAGACACGGGGACTGCGTTATTTGCAGAACTAAACAAAGAAAACAGATTTAGTTAATATTATTACAGATACAGATAATATTATTTATGTATTATTCTAAGTAAAAACTATTTAGAAAGTATTACTTTGAAAAAAAACTTCTAAGTTAGTTAGTTTTTTTATTTTTCAGTCAGTGTGTGCTAAAAACTGAATAGTAACACCTGCCACATTAAAAACTGACTTTTTGGTAAGATATTTCAAGTGATCGAAGAAGAAGAATCGAAGAAGACCTTTGTGTGACCTTTAACAGTTACTTTACATCTTATAACAACGATATCTGACGACCTCCGGGGCGCGAATGGTTAACCACCTGCACGCCAATAGTGAGGCACCGAGTTCGATTCCCGGTGGAGGCAGAATTAAGAACTACGTTTTCTTCTGCTTTCCAGTCTGGTCGTTGATTTTATGCTACATATATGTATATTTATCGATGTATAAGAAGTATATATTTCTTAAATATACGTTGACTAGTACCCTAAACAAAAATCTTAAAAGTACTTATCAAGGGACTAGTTCAATTGGTGCAATAGTGTCCTACAATATTATATTACTAGCGACCCGCTCCAGCTTCGCACGGGTATAAAATATATAGCCTAATCCACTATTTAATGGATGTTATTATACATATAAACCTTCCCCTTGAATTACTCTATCTATTAAAAACAAACGCATCAAAATCCGTTGCGTAGTTTGAAAGATTTAAGCATACAAAGGGACATAGGGACAGAGAAAGCGACTTTGTTTTATACTATGTAGTGATATCTCATAAATAGTCACTTACGTCTGGTTGTCATTAGACTGCGTAGTACTAAGGTCTCCGAGGAACATTCTCCGAACAATAGTCCGCCGGTACCACGCTTTGGGGAACGCCAATATCTCACTCAGTCGCCGCATGTCATACTTAAACCACGCTGAACCGATGTCCACGATAGCTAAAAAGGAGGAATTGGATTAATACATTATATCTAGAAACAGATCGAATAATTGTCTAAAGAATCAAGCGAGAGCTGAGATTCGAACCCAAAACATTGGATTCCTGTGCTAACCAATATTTGAGCTTCGTTTCTATTTTATGCAATGAAATCATAATCTCCAAAATTATTTCGTATCATGTTACGTCAGTATGGTTTATTTTAAACAACCATTTTCAAGACAAATTAGGCAGCGCTTTCTGTCTCGACTATTGTTTGATCACTCAACAGTGACGTTTGAGTACCAACGTGACTTATTTTTCCATGTATACCTGTTGTCTATCTCCAGAAATATAATAAAAAAAACGAATCTTAACACAGTTTTGGACATACTATACATGACACACACTCATGTATGCTTAAATCGATAAATCAAACACGCAAGCACATATAAACTCACTAGAAAACCGAACAGTAGCCCTGGACAGCTCGGCATCATGGAGATCCAGTTTCCTAGACCTGGATAGATGTATCTTCACAAACTCCACATTCACACTGAGAGAGTCCTTTCTCTCGGTGTCCGCTAGGGGGGACCACTGAGCTTCCTTCATGCTGGGCTTCTTCCCTCCGTACGGGTGGAAGATGTAGATGGAGAAATCTGCTAAGCAGCCGGTTACGCTCAGACCACCTGTCGCCACTGCCGGCTCGTCTAACTCTCTGTGAAGAAAGGTTTTTGTTAGCGAGGGAATATTATTAAGGAATAGTAGGAAGTCTGTTGTAACGTCGGGTCTTGTTCTATCACCAAAGTCGTCTGTATAGAAGAATAAATAAATTTTCTTGTTTTTTTTCATTTTGAACAAATGCATCTCGTTGTTCAAATGTTTACCAATAAAGTAACAGTTACAGACCCAATCACCACGACTAACATAGCCAGCAAAACGACATATTATCTACTACTTTTGCATTATGGATTTAAATACACCTCCGTACACATAGTCAGCATACTCTAAAGGAAGTCCTTTATTAGATCATAAATAAAATAAATGAAAAAAAAAGTCTCAAACAAACCAGTTTACAACATAGACAACCATAACCATACATATCACACCTGATTCCCTTTAGAGGGCTAGTCAGAACCATGTTTATGGTTTCGAACACAAACAAACCAATACTTTGACAACCACAACCATACATATCACACCTGATTCCCTTCAGATGCCTAGTTACAACCCTGTATATGATTTCAACAATCGACCCCCCCCAAAACCCCGACTACTTGAAAGACTCACTCATCACTGGCCCGCTTAGAGCTGGCGACTATCCGGAGCGAAGGCAGCTGCAGCAGGCACTCCACCCTGGAGGCAGGCAGGCAGCTGAACCGCAGTGTGGAGGGCCGCATGTGCAGGCGGACGATCACGTCTACCGGAAACGACGCGTATACGTACTGGCCGTATGTCGCCGTGGACGTCGGGTTGCCGTCTTCGCCTTGGGTTGTCGTTGCGGGAGGAAAATGGGCTTTAATGTGTAATAGATATGGTATGTAATTGTAAATATATTGGCAGGAGTCTTTTTTGTATAATTTATAAGGTCTAGAAGCGTTGAGACGTTTAAATGTAGGGTTAAAATCTAGTTGTAAGTTGTAGAAAAAGTACATTGTTAATGGAAAACATTTAAGATACTAGATTGTCTTAAATTAATATACTGTTGGTTCGGAAGCTTTAATTTGTTAATAATTAATTTTCAATCTGTGCAACCTTGCCAGACAAACAAACAAAGACAAACGCGTTCTCGACCATTAACCCTTGCGGGGTAGACAGAGGTTCAGGTTTCGTTCTTGCCGGAATTAAGCTAAACTCTCCTTAGTCACTTTTCGCATATAAATTATTAGTTGAAACTAAATTGACTACTAACTACTAACTAATAACCACTAACAAATAAAATAATACGACTAGAACTAATTATTTAGTCTCTACATACACAGTTTACTAGTTTTAGTAAAGGGTCAGGTCATCAGACTTTTAAACACATCATGTAACTCCAAAGCTTACCAGTAGTATTAAAGAACGCCTTGGTCGGAATAGGCTCCAAGGTCTGCTCCAGAAACTCCAGAATGTGGGGGCTGATCACCGTCTCCTCCGGTATACTCTGCAGGGTGATCCAGGCGAAGAGAGCCGCTTTCTTGGCCGCCACCTTCCTTGCTGAAGAGGACGCGTTTTGTGGAGACGTGGAGTCGTCTGGCAAGGTCTTTGAGTCGTAGTGTACCTTGGAAAGAAATAAGGTTTGGTGAGAGTGTGTAAGGAGAACTTGTTTTACTTGGAGGAAGTACAGTTTTGTCTAAAACATTTTTTTTAGTTATTTTAAAATATAAACGATACGAGTTTTCTTTTGGAAACTTCATGCCTTTCGTCAACACTTTCGTCGCATCAAGATGATATTCCGCGATTTTGCAAAACCATAAAAAATATACGAACTAATGTAAAAAAATTCATCAATCTACCAAAAAAATAACTGACGATTAAAACACGAGGAAATAACGAGTCGAAGTTTTCAATCATTCAATCGAGTTGGTTACCATTACCAAACTCCATTCTAAAACAAAGTCATCTAACCTTCAAATTCAATCCAGGCACATGGAAAACGGTGAGGTCGATAGGTGGCGCTAATCGCGGGATCTTGGTGCGGCGGGGCGCGGGAGGGGATCCGTCTTTGCCTCCCATTTCACCGCCACTCGCCGAGCGGTTCACACGCATACGCCTAATACAAAGAGGGAAAAATGTAATCAACAACTAATTTTTAAAAGCTAATGGTGGGTATAGTCACAACAAGATATGGTCGTTTGTGTGACCTGATCAAATTTCAATAATAAATCATTATCAAAGGCATCTTGTGTAGCATCGCGTAAAAGATTTCTCTAGATATAAAAAAAACTATGAAAAGACTATCTGCTAGATACCTTAGCAGTTATAATAATACCACTGCAATATCTAAATCATTTGCAGTTAGGTATGTACAGAAGAAACGAATTACTATACGGTTTCCTAACTACCAAATTAGCTACTGACTATCTGGGGCTCAAGTCTACTAACGCTTTATGCAAAATATCAGTTCAATATCAGATCAATAATAGTTGAATTTGGTAGTGGATTAGCAAAATTGTCAAATTTCACCAATACTACTACAAAAGTGTCATATTTCGCTTTAACAATTAAACTGCGTTTGTCCTAAAACGCATTAGTAGCCGTGGGTTCTAGTTATCATGATAGTGACACCAATATCCCTTGCAGTTAGGTGTACAGAAGAATCGAATTACGTCACGTTTTACCAACTATCACATTAGGTACTGACTATCGGGTCCGCACCAACTCCGCTATTTCGAAGATGGAGACCTGAACCATAAACTCACCCGTAAAGTAATAATATTTAGGTTTTTTACTAATATAAGTTGTTTATCACTCACATGGACTTAGAATCATCATCCTTAGGGGGTTCCTTGGTGTGCAGGGCGCACTTCCCACTGTTGATGTTCACCTTCACGTCCAATTCTAGATCGATATTAGGCTCTGGCTGCTTAGGCTTTGCCTGGGACCTAGATTCTGACTGGAACCCTTCGGGGAGCTGTCCGTCTTCTAGTATAGGGCTGGAAATGTGTATATCTTATGTTAGGTTACCTATAGGTAATCACGCAGTAGTTTTCTTTTTTAATTCTAACAATTGTTTAATTGATAATTCATCAATTTTTTTTAAAATATTTGTACAAACATGCACATCATCACGCCCGTTTCCACGTAGAGGAGACAGAGATCACGGTTCCTCATCCATTTCGTTCTTCATACATACTATACTAGACATTTATAGAAACTCTAATGTTATCTTTTTCCAGTCTCACGTCTCTAAATCACCTTACCATATTACACTTTTACTTTAGGAACTTTACTTGCAATGTTATAAAGAATAAAGAGTAAAGGAAAAACAATTATCTCTGTTTCTACCTTCTAAACAAAGACTTCTAAATATACCTACCCATAGGCATCATCATCATTGGGCCACCGATCCGGCCTGGCTGGCAGGGAGCTCTGTCTCTGCACGGGCGGCGGCTGGAAGCTCACGGCCCGCGACCCTCCTTCGCCTCTTAACGAACCGGAACGGGAGGGACCTGGAAGATAACATTCTATGTGAAACTGAAAAGGTATTAAAGATTTATTTATTTATTCTTTCTTCCTCAAACATCGATTATTACAGGTTTAACCTAATGCAACCGAGTAAGACACTTATTAAATTATAATAAAAAAAACTTATAAGTAATTAATTATTATACATAAATGGTATGTGGTTCGGATAGAATGTAACGATATTAGTTTTTGTTAACATACTATTTAATTATTTAAGGTTAGACATACTAAAATGATAGTTTTTATATGCTTTATGATCTGATTTTTTATTGTATCAGCAAAAATAACCGATGTTAAAGTTAGTTTGAATGTGAGTATAGGTGTATATAAATACTATGCCAAAGCTAGATACTTTATAATTGAATAACAATTACGGATTTTATTTTTGGTACAACCCTGACGGACACAGGCAAACTCAGTTAATCATGAGTATAAATCGCGAATCTCTTAAAACTTTGAGACAATCTTAGGTCCTTCAAGGATTTTCATTTAAAGAATCACATATAAACACATCAAGTCCGTTTTCCTAACAGTGAGTAGCAGACAAATATTACCAAAAAGGCTCCCATCTTACCAGTAAGCGTTTCACTCTCCATGGAGCTCCAGGATCCACCCTCGATGACGTCAGCCAACCTTGACTCTTCCTCCGGCAATAATAAGTTCTCGCCGGACTCCGAACCACCATAGTTCACCGTATCAGAACTGTTGGAAAACGAATAAAATTATAATTACATCCAAAAAAGACAAACGCGTTTACGACCATTGACCAGTAGTTTGGCAGTAGTTCAAGTTTCCATCTCCGAAATTGCAACGGTAGTAATTCTATGGGCCTCGAACCCACGTGTTGACCAGTTAGTCAGTACTCAATGTAACAGGCGGTAAGGCATGTCACCATTAACAAGCACTAACTATTACCTGTTCGGGCTAGAGGTAGGTTTCCTCACCATGATTTTACGTACCGTAATATTCGATGCTTTTCGTAAATGTAATTACATACATCCAAGTTTTAAGACCTTTCGGGTTGGAGACAACTTGGAGACACGATAATATATCCTAGGTCACTTTTTAGCATGAATATTGGGGTTGTCATATTAATATAGGTCGCTATTTTGACATAGCCTCAGTTTATTTAAGCTAGAGTGAACTAGGAAACTAAAATAACCACCAGCATTAGAAGAAAATTGATTATACCAAAACTAAATAACTAAAGACGATGCCTCAACCCTCTGACGTAATCACCATCATCATCCTATCTGAATCCACTGTTAGACATAGCCCTACCCCAAATGAGGCCACTTCTCCCTGTCAGTGGCCGTTCGCTTCCATTCGGTACCGGCCAACCTGCGCAGGTCGTTTTCCCATCTTGTTGGAGGGAACATATCACGCCATCTATTGCTTTGACGTAATACATAGCGTGATATCTGTCGTATTATGTTCTGTCATTGTACCTTAATCGTTGTCTTACCTTTCAGGCTCTGGTCTCTCGAGCGGTGGCGATGGAGCGATGAAAGACTTGCTTCTGTTGGAGCCGAGGCCAAGCTTTCCCTTCGTTATGGAACTTGCTCGTACGCTCTGGCGACGTAACTTCTGGATTACGTCTCTGTAAAGTAAAATAAATATTATATGTTTTATCTAACTTATTAGATACATTACGATGACTAGTTCTGCGGGGAAATGAAAGATTGGTGGTTTATCTCTTACATTATGGAGTTAATGAGGTATGACTGGTCATTATAATATTAGATTACTTCTAACTTATTATTGCGAGCTTTAAGTTTACGATTTACATTTATGAAAACTAAATATTCATGTAATTTTACATATATATTAAGGTATACCACTTTTCAGCCTTATTATTAACCAAATCATTCCCAATATATCACTTTCCAAAACCAAAATAAACTACTCACATACAAAACAATCCTTTTAACCTTCAGACATACATATATTACCTAACACTCCTCACAACCTATCCAAGCCCTTACCTCCTAAAGTCCTTAAACAGCAACGCCTCCAAATCATGGAGCCTTCTCACTTCCATCTCAACGGTAGCTTGAGACGCCCCTAAAGACCTCAAGTCACTGACTACCCTCGCCTGCTCATTCAGCTCGTGTTCTATGAGCTTGGAGCGTTGTCTTGCGTCTATGTTGGGGTCGAAGACGAACGCTGGTAGATTATCCGCGTTGTACTTGCGCCGGAAGACGATTGATTCCTGAAAATAACAGACATAATATAGACATAGACAATATACACGATCTATTGCTAGTTCAAACCCCGGCTCAGTGCTAACTGGGACCCAGGGCCTTAGACCACTAATGCTTTTTGCGAAATAAAAGTTCAATATCAGATCAGTGATAGTGTGAAGTTGGTGGTGGAGTAGCAAAAGTGACAATTGCGTCATTTTTTAAAAGAATTTTGCGGCTTTGGTCGATTTCAATGGTGAAATTTGACTTATTTGGACATCCACTATAAACTTCACACTATTATTGATCTGGGGCCTTACTCCAGTAATGCATTTTAGGCACAATACTACATCAGTAGCGATACAGCAATACTTCAGTGGCCGTAATTTGATACTTTGGACCATAGTGGAGTATGGCGACCGAGGCGAATGTACGTCGCCGAAGTAATATAAATTTCGAAAAGGCTTACGAGAATAAGGTCGTGAGTTTTTGTACGTGTTATGTTTTAACATTTCAGTACATACATAATATTAGTAAACTATACAGAGATATCCGTTTAAAGTAAGTTTATTTATATAATTACCTGTGAGTCCTTACTGTTGTCAGCTTCGTCATCTAGGTCACTTTCAAAGTCCATTCTTAGAGGATCTTCATCTTCGAAACCTGTATTCAAATAGAATGAGAATTGAAGTAAGTACGAAGCTTCCGGCTCTGAATTGTCCATTAATTAGAAAATAATTAAAAATATTTCTAGAATTCTGAAATTTAATCCAATAATTATGCTTTCACCAAATAAAGAATACATACATACATACACATCACACCTGATTCCCTGTAGAGGGGTACGCAGAGATCAGGGATCCCCATTTGTCCCGATCCTGACATAGCACTTTCGCTTCATTGACATTCATACAAATAAAGATTATATTTGTAATTCTATTCTTTTACATTTTATTCATATTTTTGACAACTAATTCCGTATTTTGGATGTAAATTTCATTTTCATTTCCTTAGGAAACAAACAGTTGTAGAGTACAAGACAAGTAATCAAGTGCTATACCTGTAAGCATAGTGAGCGTATGCCCGAGGGCCGAGAGCTGCTTGCCCACGTTCACATCTAGATGGATATCCACGCCCTCCATCTGCCAGGACACGTTCAGGAACCACTTAGCGTTTTCTAACAACAAAAGCAGATTATATAGACGAGCAAGAAGGTATAGCTTAGACAAGTTAAAAAGTTAAATTAACAGACATCTAGATCCGTAATAGTAATTGCTCAAAATACGTAAATGTAGGATAAAAAGATCACATGCATTTGGTAAGGGAAAGCATTATGAGGGTATGTACTTATCGTTCTAGATAGCATTTAAGTCTTTAACTGATTTAGACGTTGCGAATTGGTTATTACAGAATTATTTCTCCTCGGTCACGAGTTAATAGGCATTAAATATTGTTATTGAGTTGCTAACTCATACCCTGCGACATGCTAAGAAAGGCGAATAGTGTTTTTTGGCCCCTGTCTCAATATAAACTTAGATTCCTACCATTCTGCTTAGCAGCCGTGGTCCGACTGCACACTTCATAGGTCCCTTCAGACACACTGCATATATTCAAGGTGGTCTCATCCGGGTGAGGTTTCCAGTCATCCAGGGACGCTTCGAAGTCATCAGCGAACCTCAGACAGAGACCCACAAACCGGCCTTTGCTGACCAGGGCCCCAGAACTGCAGGCGGATATGCTGGTGCTCTCCAGGGTCACTACCACTGCCCCGCGGGATTCTGGCTCTGATAGACCGCGGCCCCATGTTGCCTGAAAGATTGTGAGGTTTGGGACAAAATTTTTAATATGTAACATTTATTATTCATACAGTCATGCTGTCGGTGGACCAGTCATGCGTTGTAGAGAGACAGCACCTTTCCACTATATCAAGATTGAAATGTACTATAAGTTAAGTTAAATAAACAGATACAAGAATATCTGCAATTTAACAGGACGAGATTTTGTTCACATTGAACTAACATTTGCCTAGTTGGCAACTAACTTCACAGGTGGTGTGTACAGACACTAACAATAGTGTATTCCTAAGTTTAGGATGGTATTCCTCAACATAGAAATGATGAGTTTTGAAAAAGTAGAAAAAAAATTAGAAGAACATGGCTTATCTAAGGGTTAAGGCCGGAACTTTTGATATCGAATACTTCCTTCCATTACCTCTTCTTTTAATATTATTTATCTCATTATGTGCTTTATTGAAACATTATTATGGGCATTAAGTATATCTAATTCTTACCATAGGAGGTTGGTTGAGGGGCAGACATATCCCAATGTCATCCACATTAAGCTGCAGAAACAGTGTGCTTAAATTGGGCGGGGATATCTGCGACGTCAGTTGAACCTACAAACGAAACAATGCAAATGAATTAAAAAACTTTGTATGTATACAATTTATCCGTGAAATAGCTATCTCTTTAAAAAAGATAGGAATTCAAGAAAATTGAGATTAGTAATCGAATACCTAACCCGAATATAATATCCATATGCCTAGCTCAAAGTTTTGCTCCCTACCAGTTAGAGTTGTAACCAGAATTCAATCAACTGACTTTTGTTATGCGTAGTTAGTTAATTGTTAACTTTGCCCTCTTGTTGGTTCTAACCTAATATCAGCTTTGCGTTTCCCACCAAACGCAACATACCCAGCTGAATTAGAACCATTTTGCTGCGACAATATCATGCACAAGCTATACCCCCTAGTTTGATTTGTAAAATATTTGTTTTATGTTTGTTTTTGTGACTGTAAATAAATACTTATTACTGGTCGACTATTATATACTTCATCATACTGAGGTTAAATGCCACAGGTCACAAATTAGCAAATAATATCGACAGTGATGCTAAAAATAACCGAGAAATCATTCCAAATACGCTCATACCTTTTCAAGAACCTGCTGCGTCGCTGTCAGCACTTCCTTGTTCAAACTCATGCGTTTCTCATTCCAGTATTCGTAGGCGTTCTTGTAGTTCAACCAGACTAGGATGGCCTTGTCAACCGCTACTGGTTGAATATAGATGAGAGGTCTTCTTAGAGTGATCAGGACTACTTCCTTGTCGTCGCCGCATACCATCTCGTCTTGGAAGGCGTTTCTCATTGCTGGAAGATTGAATTAATAAGTATGTTTCAATGCCGGTAACCTGTTGGCGTAGTTAGAGACGTGATTGAGAATGACTGTCATTCAAAGCCCACGTTTCATCAGATACATACATATTTTCACGCCTCTACGTCCCCAAGGGGATAGGTGGAGACTATCGATCGCCACCTGCAACGATCCTGGCCAATCTCCCTTGCTTCACTCACATCCTTTAACATTCATAAATGCTCTTCTATTCATTAAATAGTCAGCCTCAATCGTGATAGGTAGTGAGTCTTTTGTCACTCACAGAAAAAAAATAAGTACAGCGTTGTTTCGATTTGATACGGCCAAAATACTTATAATTTATTTTGAAAAGAATTACTTAAGCAATCATTTTTGAAGACATACCGGCATCGAATGAAAGCCCATAGTCCGTCAGTACAAGAAGAAATAATTAAAAAGATCTACGACCTGTATTGAGGCACGTTATAACAATTACTTATAGGTACAGTAACATGTTAACTCACATATACTAGTCTTGAAGAAGGCATACTGCTGGAAGTCAGGCTCTGCCTCGTCGAACAGCGCATTCCGGATCAACTGGCCCAAACTGAGGTTCAGTTCCACCTGGAACAAGATGTAGGTTTAAGGAATAAGAATGAATAAGATGGTTATGGCTAGAGTAATGCTATTTCATTATTAGTTTGCTTCTGAAGTTGATAAAGGAATTTGGCAAAGGTACAGTGTTTGATCCCACGGGCATTAGCGCAATATATTCTGTATTTATATATATTCTGTGTATATTTTTAGGTATATTAGTGTCCCACTCTAAGACTTAAACCATGAAAGAGAGTAAGGGTTTAGGTGTTCTAAGGAATTATTACAAACTTCAGTCCGTAAATGATTGAAGAACATAATTATATAAATACAAAGAACGAAATAAACTTTATTTGTAAAACATGTGTTGTTACAATGTATTGTAATTGGTGATGATATAAACCGGATGAAGTTCTAACATGTTTTGCCTCTATGTGTAGGCTCTCATCATTATAGAATCACAACTAAATATGAAATATATTAACATACGATGCACGACACAAAAACCTTTCGGGAAAAAGTTGTTGATTTCAACCCTCAATAATGAGCATGTAAAATTAGAAATTTATGATATAAATTTAGCTATAAGTTAATGCATGGTTTTCTTCTTACCTGTGCCTTAGCGAAGAGTCGTACGCCATGTGGCTCACTCGGTTGAGGCACGTTCTGCACCCGATTTGACACCTGGAACTCCACCGCACCTGTTTCTAGACGGAGAGCAGAATTGCTTGGTGTTGTCGCTGTTAGCTGGATGCGCTGGAAGGTTAAAAATCGTTTAGTTAGCTTACACGTTGTATCGATTGTAACTATATTGATCTTTTGTCTCCAGTAAGTAGTGATTCTTTTTAATAACCGATATATATGCATATACATCACGCCCTTTTCGCCGTAGAGGGATAGGCAAATATCACGGGTCCCCATCTGTCCCGATCCTGACTAACCACTTTCGCCATTTGTTTCATGACACTCATACACCTTCTCATATATAAAGGTACTTGTAACATCACCCTTTTTTAATATGGCGTCTATCTGACTATTAGGCCGGCCTAAACGTAATCATAAAGGAAATATAATAAATTTAGTGCTTATAACCATACTGTTATCCAGCCCGTTACTTTATAGAAAGCAATGATCACTCAGCTGGTCGGAAACAATTTGGTGAAAACGTTTTAGTAATTAATCCTTTCCTATTAATTTTGTTTGTATGTTTTATTTACCTTGATCCGTACGGTGAACGAAAACAACGCCCGTGACAGCGCCGTACTCGTATCGTCCTCGTTCCATAACCGCACCGGCTTCTCTCCAACGTATACTTTTTGGACTACCTCGTTCACTTCCTGTTACAGAGAGTAATTTAGAAATACATTAAGACGTATTGTAGACGTAAATTATAAATCCCTTATAAGTTGGAAGGTACCTATGTTACTAGGGGATACATAGTCAAGTTGAGTTCTAACAAGAGAAATGAAGAATCGTCGAGGCCATAACAGCGGATAATAATCTGATCTGTAAATTTGTTACACTTTTAAAGTACTTAACTTATTGTAATATGTAGTCTAGTTTAACTATACGCTTCTTCTGTATATACTTCTACTGTATATGCTTAACTTCTTTTAACTAAAGGTTTGTACAGGTATAAAAAAAGGAAAAAATATTAACGAGAAGAAATAATGAATTAGAATAGTGCAGTAAAAGGGCTTCAGATTCTGCTGCATCGAGAAATAATAAAATTTAACTGCATGTTATTATAGAAGTTTTCACATAGACATTAATTACATTAACTATTATATAATCTACCTTCATGAACACCTTCTGCACGAACACGAGATGGTTCAACAGATCCGTGGACAGCGTGTGTTCGAAGAGGCCTATATCCGCGGTCGCCGCCAGGTACCTCCCGGCTCGAAGGACCACCCCCTCCATGGGCACGTCGGCCGCCCCCTCCACCATGCGCCCCGACACGTGCACTCCTGGCAGCGCTATCGAGGCTGCTGCTGGCAAGTTCGCTTCCGATACCTGATGGGAAAGTGAGTAGGTTGTGAATGTTATATGAAACAACACGAGGATTCTATATGAAACCTACTTATGGATTAATATTCGGTTTTTCATCGAAAATAGTCTGTGATGAGTGAAATTCCGTACTGACTATCGGTTGAAATGTAGGTTTAATTGGTTTCTCAATTCCCTTTAAATCTCACTTTTTGTTGCCTTGAGCTACCTTACAAATAGAATGGTGACCAGCCTTTATTCCGGGAATGGTGGAGCTAATTTATAAAATTGACTGCACTGACAAAGTTTTCTTATCTACTATCTTAAACAACATTATATCCTATTTACGTCCCTTATATTTTAAAAACAAACCTGCAGTTTAGTAGCAAAGCTGAGCGAATGCTGCGGCAGGTCCACGGTGAAGTGGGTTCTGGCTCCTGCCACGCCAGAGCCGTGCACGTTCTCCATCTTGTACTGCGCTTGCAACGACGGCAGAAGAGCTGCCGTTACACTTAGGCTCTGTGAATATTCAATATGACATTAAATGCCAATGTAATGAGGTCTGGAACCAACAGCCAATTTCAGACAAGTCACACGAGTTATCGAGATACTTTCTTGCATATATTTGCGATATGCTATGCATAATCCATATTATATATGACTTTGCTGTCCGTCCTTTAAAAGATAAAAGTAACTAAAGGATATTTTTATATCCCAAGTTTTTTTCTTCGTTCCTGAATATCGGATATCATCTGCAATACCCTTAGAATGAACTAGAGAGAACAGGACAAAACTGCTCATGAATTTTGTCTAAAAAGAAAAACGCCTCAATGTGATCCACATATCAAAGAGCAAACCCCAACACTTACCTGTAATACTAGCGAAAACTGAACCGTAATAACGACAGGTTGCGACTGAGGTTTGGTCCTCGGCGGGGGTGGTCTTGGCGGCGGTGCGGGAGGCGGAGATCCCTCCTCTTCTTCGCCCTCCGCAGCCCCCGCAGGTCCTGTGCGAGAGAGACGGGACGATGTGCGGGTCACGCCCAATTCCTGAGAAGGTAAGGTTAATTTGTAAGTAGGTTTAACGGGTGTGGGTTAAGTTAGTAATGGCTTACAAACACTGAAAGGTATATGAATTATATAGTGCTTAACTATAGCTATAGTAGTAGTGTAAATTTAACTAACTGGATAGTTAAGCTATGAAATTGAAATAAAAAGCTACTAAGAGACTATGGGTATATGAATTTATCGGAAGTTAGACTAGCAACCAGGCACTAATATTCCATTTTAATGTCAGCTCGGATTCAAAAGTTAAGCAAAAGTTGTCCTAAGATATGTATATTATAACTTCTTCTAGATTCAATAAAACGACGCTAGTATATACCTGCAATGTAGTAGACAGTTGGCGACTGGACCGCGTCATAACGCCGTGTAAAGCGACCGGGTGTTGCGGCAGCTCTATCCTAACACCGCCCACGCTGGCCAGGATACCGCCACCACGCTCCTGCTCCCACGACCACGCTCCACACGATTTGCCCACGCACATTCGCACCACGGTTCTGTGGAAATAAGTTATAGATTAACTAGCGACCCGCTCCGGCTTCGCACGGGTATAAAATATATAGCCTACTCCACTATTTAATGGATGTTATTATACATATAAACCTTCCTCTTGAATTACTCTATCAATTAAAAAAACCGCATCAAAATCCGTTGCGTAGTTTCAAAGATTTAAGCATACAAAGGGACATAGGGAGAGAGAAAGCGACTTTGTTTTATACTATGTAGTATAATTAGAGTAAATAAGAGATGGAAGGAAGGAAATGACATTATTTGTTGATCACCAACTTTCGAAGCTACGTTATATGTAAGTTGAGTAAAACTGAGCATTGTCAATGTCCGGATGGGTAATTATTCAGGTGTACACACACTGTCTGTGCAGTGCCGTGAATCTACTTATAGTAATTATTGGTAATAGACAGTATCTGTGAACTCAGACAGACTCACAACATGTACACATATGACATTAGTAATATCGATCGTAGTCGCTCAACTATCGGACTACCCATGGAGTTTTCTTTTTGTTCTTTTCTTTCAAATTATTGCAAAGGTTAAATTTCATATTAATTCCACTCACTGATGATTAGGAGCAACCCCTTCCAACAAGACTATGGTACTCCGTCCGACGTTTCCTGTGACGGACCATTGCCGCGAGCGAGACGCCGATAGAGATGCTTGTAAAGATGTTATCTCTGCTTCTAACTTCAAGCCTGATAAGGAAGCTAGGAGGCGGGTTCGGTGGATCCTGAAATGTATATGTTATAGAACCATAAGAAATGAAGACATCTTGTGCGATCATTAAAATTTCAGATTATTTTTTAAATAAAGTAATCAAATTATTTATAATTAATAATTATTATTAACTATTTTCTTTCATGTTGTAAATAGCGATACTATAATCCACCAAGAGATAAAGACCACCTAGAGGAATAAAATGAAACAAAAAGGAATATTTTTTTAATGTCACCTAAAGGTACAGCTTAAATTATTAAGATTAGTGAAAAAAACACTCAAAGTTTACAAAAATTACTTGGCACGCTCTGTAATCTAATGAACCAACCATCTAAATCTTATTATTATTTAATTTGAGACTATGAAAAGGACGAAATCTCCGTAGCTTTGATACATTCAAAGATGTATCTACGAGTATTCCGGCCCATTCATAACCTTGAACCATGTTTATAGTTCAGTACGTCCTAATAGGTCTGTGGCGACCTCTAGAGCGCCACAGACAGAGAGAAACCTAAGTAAACCTCAGTTGCAATTAGTTAAAACATAATTACCACAGATGACGCCAGCAAGAATTAAATAATAATTACAAAAATCAACATCCTAGAACGCGCAATTGAAATATTTAACGCAAACAAGATATATAGACATTTTCACGACGAACACCTGCCCAGGTAGGAAGCTTCGACTTTTCCTGTAGGACACAGTGGATCCTACAGGTCCAAAGAAACTTCTTCTCACCTAGCCACGGCGACCACCACGATGCCCATTCCAGCGGCGCTGGTGGAAGAGTTGCTGGTGTTCTGTTCGCGGGAGCTGGGACGCACGCTCGGCCCACGGCCGCGGTACTGCTCCGGTAGGTCCGCGTTCACTGAAAATCTAGGAAGAAAAACTTACGTAAATATAGAATATTATTTGATTCTTATTTTAGGGTTTCGGGGTCTAATCTTACAATTAAATTAACCTACAAATAATAAATATACATATATGCAAATAATATATCATCATCATCATCATCATCAGCCTGTCTGAATCCACTGTTGGACATAGGCCTCCCCCAAATGACGCCACTTCTCCCTGTCAGTGGCCGTTCGCATCCATTTATATATCTGCAAATAATATATAAGACAGCTTAAATTTGATTAACCTAGCCCAAACATATTTACTTATACGGAACTCTTTTAGTGAATAGTTCGTAATAAAATGCAAACCAGCTACTTTTTGCGCTTTTTATGGTAGAGGTTTGCAGAGGTCTATTTGACTGTATAAGTGTAAAACAACATAATTTGTATGAAAGTCTTTTTAAACAATTGAAAACAATTGAATACAACATTATTTTTATTACGAAGGTACATTGAACCCAAGAAGCTCACAATAATTTATGAAACATTAAATTGGTTTAATAATTGTTAACGTAGAATTGTCTACTCAAACTTTTCTCCACTTCATAGCTACAGTAACAAACCTCAATGAACACTAAGTAAGAAGCAGAATCCATATAAGGGATATGACTATTTGTATGAACATATATAACCACAAACCTACAACCACTACCCACAGACCGACTTACCTATGCGTAATAGTCTCCGAATCAGGCATAGCCGCATACAGATCCAGCAACAAATACACAGTCTTCCAACACCTGGGCGTGAGGTTGGCGTCTTTACTCTGCCCACCCTGCAGGGACGTGGGTAAGAGGCTAATAGGGGGTTCTGCCGTGGGTGTGGACGCCTCTTCTACGTACATCGGCGTGTGGGCACCTTCGTTTAAGGAGCTGTAGCCTGAAAATAGTATTGGGATTAGTATGTACTGAAAACTTGTGTTATAAAATGCCTTTCTTAGTATTGAGACTAAGGGAATAGTAGTAAATGGGATCTATTAAATGGTAAGTAACCTATAAAACAAGTAGAACTCAATTTTTGAACAGCGATAGGCACAACATTTGTACCGTTGGTGACTTACTTACTGATGTTAATGGATTGTCAATAAGGTCATGCTATAAATGGAATACGTTTGCTCTTTAGGTTCTGACCATCCCATAATATGTGGGTCATGAGTAATATATTTCTGTGATTATCAGAGGATTGAGTGGAGTTATTGTAGTTACTGTGAAGGTATGTGTGTCCATACGAGAATATACAATTCCATCTTTAGCACGGCCTTATTATCAAACCATTAACATATAATATTAGTGACATGTTACCAACCAAACCCCAAGAAATTCCATTAACTTAGATACTTAATACCAAAAGGATAATATTATTGACATGTTACCAACCCAACCCCAAGAAATTCCATTACTACATTACATTACTAGATACTTAATAGCAATATAGAACTTACCCAGTTTCCCTTTAACAGTCTTGGACGTAGACCTGAGCTTCTGGGCGAAGGACTGTGGTCTCCTGGTAGGTGGGGTGGCGTCAGACTTCACCAGCCGCGTGGTCATGGGGGCTGGCTCCCACTTCACCTCTAACGGGAAGGGGATCGGCTTCTCTGGTGGTGGGAGACTTTCTTGGAAATCTGAAACTGATGTATTGGGTTAAAATTGGTATCATTTAACAAACCTATACATTATACATACAGGATATGATCGTTAAAATTTTTGAGGTACTCGAAGGAATATTCACCACTTAAAGCTCACGTTTAAAACCATTAACTAAAGAGATGTTTAGACTCTAAATTTTTGATGGATTCATCGTAATTTTAGAGTATTACCAAAATCTGTGTTCATCTCAATAGTTGATGACCCTTTTTTATGTAACGCAATACACATACATGTAACAAAGACAGTGTTGTGATAGTTAATTTTAGGGGATTCAACGGGTTAAATGACTGACGTTAGATACTCAATGACCGCGTGATAACAGATAGCTAATATCGAACGTATTACCTAAAGTAAACAACACATGATCATCTCAATGGTTGAGGACGGAAATCATCAAATGTAAGATAAAGTCTAAGAATGGCAATGAAGCGATATTGATTTAATAAAGTACGAAAGCCAGATTTAGAGCGTACACGATAGAGCTAATACTTTGTGCCGTTTATGTTTTTAAATTAGCTAAAAAGGTTTCAAAATTGCAAAACCCGGACTCTGCTGTAGGAAAACCACTCAATACACCACTATCTTTTTGTTTTAACCCTTACCGGACGAGGACTCGTGCTTGTTCTGCCGGTTGCTGATCTTGGTCTGGTTGCGCAGCTCCACCTGCGTGTCCTTCACGTTCTGGTACATGTTGCTGATCTGGTGCAGCAGCCGCAGCAGGGGCATGTTCACCTGGAAAATACATATATAGATGTAGGCATAGATAATATTTTTCGAGGTGGAAATAAAGGACCGCAGATACAACTTATCATCTCAGTTACTTGTTACATAGAGTGCATTATGATATATAATATTGGCAATAATGCATTAAATAATCGGAAATAAAGGCATCCAGTTATATTTCAATTTTGTTTATTAGTTTAGTTTTGTACATTCAGATCGAACTAACACTTAAATACATAAATAAATCGTCGTTGACACTTTAATGCAGTCTTAAACTATATTGTCTTTGACCATTTGAGGTAGACCAAATAACAGAGAGTGCCAATTTTACCAATGTTATTGGGGTTGTGATGTCATTATAATGAAACATTGGTTTAGCTTAAGGCCTCCTCGTCCGATAACTTCCATTTCTTTAAACCCCCATTCCTAATCTCTTATGACATGCCCGAAAAGACAGTTAATTAGCATACCTACACTAACAGCTAAGACTAAGTCAAAGTCAAATGTTTTTATTCAATATAAGTACATGTACAGTACATTCATTGAAAGTCAAAACATTTGCCTGACACTAGTTGTCTCTTACATTGATATTCTACCGTTGGTTCGGAAGCCCTGGCTCGGAGAAGAACCAACAAGAAACTCCGGCTTTCAGGATTTTTTGCTTAGTGCATCTAAAGCATCTAATTATACCTACACTAACTTCTACTCTCTCTCACCTGTTGCGATATGAACCTCACGCTCACATTGAAGTTGAGCATGGTACTTATATGTCTATTCAGCTGCCCCCTCGATATATAGAGGACGTTTTGCTTCTGTACCAACTCGTCGACCGCCACGTCAGCTACGCGGCGTAAGTCGGCGTCCACTGACACTTTTTCGCACAGGAAGGCTGGGATTTCAGATGGTATGTCTATGTTGGGAAGGTTACCTGGAAGTTAAAGGTATATAAAGTAACTGTATATTATAATGTACAGTCAACGATAAAAGTGCAGTCCCAGTAACTTTTTATAAGGTTTACGTTTATAAGGACAAAAGAGAATATTTTCATTTCGAAGCACGCGAACGTATAGTGGCCATGACAATGCATAGTGGCGCCAGTTTTAAAATGTATAATATTGTATTTTGTTCTTATATACTTAAACCTTTTAGCGCTGACTATACGTCTGAATATATATAAGACTTAATGATTTATGGTGGTAGAATGCATCGTGGTAGGTAATGATTCTATATGGTCTAAAGTATAAGTAGGTTCTATCTGATTGACATGTTCCACTGAAGGCAAGTGAATCGTCTAGAAATCGTCAATATTCAGGAAACACCACCAATCACGTTGAACTATGACCGTCTTATGAAAAGTTTGTTTGTCGTGGACATTAATAATTATAGATATGGACACGTGACCTTTATACTACCATCGTTAAATGTAGGATACCATCGTTAAATGTACCGCGAGGTAGAGGAAGACCACCCGCCACCTGGTGGACAAACATGCACAAGTAGATGCAAGGCGAGAACTTGAGCGCTCAGACAAGCCAGAACAGAGCTCTATGGCGCAAGTGTACGAGGAGACCCGACCCCAGATAAACTGGGAAGAGGGTTGGACAAAGAAGAAGAAGAGACATTTTAATATTATTAACTCACCCTTTTTCCCACTCTTATGAGCCCGGTGTCGGCGTGCCGCGTCGCTGACCACGATGTCTATCCTCAGGGTGTCCACCCAGGCCAGCAACGACAGTGTGGACCCCAGAGACTCTAAAGCTGGCACTGTTGCTGTGCCACGCTCGTTGGACGATTTACTGGACTCGCCTGTGGAAAAATGTTTTAGTTTATGTTTTTTCCGAGATCATTTTCAGAAACTGTTTGTGAAACAGTTTTTGGATCAATGCCTGATTTGTGATGATTAAACGTCACAATATAAGTTTACTAATTCCAATGCCACCCTGTAGTATAGGACGCACCTCTGCCAAAGCTAACCTGAACAAGTTCATCAGTGCCTGGACGAAGGCATCTTGTTCGTCTTTTGATACATATTCTGGAAGGTTCATAACTCCAGCAGTAGACTGACACCAGCGTATTGATAAAAAGATACATACCCTATCAAATCATAAACTTCTACTTTTAGTACACTTCATCCAAGACTATAACCTACACATTAGACCCTTACCATGAGCGACCTGGTGCGCAGACACCCCCAGCGCCGACAGCAAGGGTTGGAAGACCAGGTGCGCATCCAGCAGCATCAGGGAGCCCTGCAGCGGGTACAGGCTGCAAGCTGGCATGGTGGCTGTGGGTCTTGGAGTCATTTTGGATGGCTGCATGTTGGCTGGCTTCTTGGTCTTCGTTTCCTTGATTGAAAAGAAGAAATATATTCATTAATTCAAGTCCCGTGCAGACGCAGAAGAATGCAAACTAGCTGGCGTTCCTGAGGGGTCAATGGGATTTGTTGGGCGATAGGCTAGCAACTTGTCAACAAAGATCCATATAACATCACAAGTCCAATATTCATGCTAAAAGATGACCTTGGAGATTCTGTTCACGCCGAAACACACACAGCTTTTCGAAATGAAAAAGAAATGCTTTAGAGAATCACTTGATAAAAAATGGGTTATACACAAAATGAACTCGTGCGGTCACTGACTTGAAATGACGCTGTGAGTTCTAAATATTAAGCAAGGCAATCACGTGCTTTCATCCACTGAAGGAAACCTGACTATTATTTTGAAAACGCATTAAATACCGCCTGTATACCACCAGCGAGATTAAGTTTAAGAGTTTCTTGTGTACCGTAGGCTTTAGACACTATCGTAGTGGTCACTCAAGTACTCTGTACGAATAAGACATACTTACCACCTTGATAGGCTCCTGTTTGGCCATCCATTGATATAAGTCTTCTCGGGCGCGATCCGTCTTCATATTTTCGTCACTGCCGTGCGGAGAATAGAGCGATGGATTGGAAGCCACTGTCGGCAAATCCTCTTTCAATGTTCCGTAATCTATAGGTTAGATAACATATTTATTTTAATATCGTACGTACGCGTTCACGACCATTAACCCTTACGGGGTAGTCAGAGGTTCAGGTGTCCATCTCCGCAATTGCGAAGGTAGTAATTCTTTGGCCACCTCGAACCCACGTGTTAACCAGATAGTTAGTACTCAATGTGACAGGTGGTCAGCCATGTCGCCATTTGCAAGCCCAAGCCTGTTCTGGGAACAGGTAGGCTTCCTCACGAATATTGTGAAGCAGACGTCCATCATCATCATCATCATCAGCCTGTATCAATCCACTGTTGGACATAGGCCTCCCCCAAATGACGCCACTTCTCCCTGTCAGTGGCCGTTCGCATCCATTCGATGCCGGCCAACCTACGCAGGTCGTCTTCCCACCTTGCCGGGGGGCGCCCCACACTACGTTTACTGAGACGTCCATATACTGCTATATTATTTTTCTTGGTATCTTTTAAGTGCCTGATACTCTGTCTTTGGTATTCCTGACCACATGATGTAAGTATCCAAAAACAAACAGTCTTATTTACTTTCAAGATGTACATAAACATAGAAGCACATAACTCCTCTGTATTTAGCTTTGCTATGAGAGTTGTGTTACCATGAATTCAGGCTATCTATTATCTATCTATCCCTCATAGACTACCGCTTGTAATCTATTACAAACTTTTTTTTTAATAATAACTGTCCAGCGATTGACCCCTATCTCACCTGATGGTAAGTGACGAAGAGGTCGATGATGTTACTCGCTGGTCCAGTAATAGCCTATTCACTCTAGCCTTGAAGAGACCCAAGTTATATTCTACCGGGAATACAAAAACTGGTAGGGTTATGAGAATCACTTACTAGCAATGGCGTCATCAATGAAGGCTGGTTTCCTGGTGGAGAAGGGCAACGTGGGGAACACAAGGCTGGACCTACCCTGGCCGTTGCGCACTACGAGCAATGAGGAACATGAGTATAGCTATATCTATAGTCTATTCGCGTTAAGTAAATAGTGACGTCATGATAATCAGAGGTCAAACTGACCAATGAGACGTGAGTAAATGAGAAAAGAAGTCACATTGACCAATAACACACAACCCCTATAAAATCTCATTGGTTAAATCGTGGAGACCTTGATGACGTCACTATTTTCTTAAAGCGAATATACTATACGTACTTGTACTATGGATTATGTATGTACAACTTTATGTATGTGCTTATATTGAAAAAAGTTGACGTTAGGAGTACCTATAACCGCCGAGTGTGTATGAGAAGATGTATGAGTGTCAATGAAGCGAAAGTGGTCTGTCAGGATTGGGACAAATGGGATCCGTGATCTTTGCCTACCCCTCTACAGGGAATCAGGCGTGATGTGTATGTATATATGTATGTGCTTATAACTTACTAAGTGTTAATATTAAAAGCTTTAATCACAAGGATATATGTATATCAACAAGAGTTTTCTATTTATTTTATGTAGTTATTGATGTATAAAAATATTATTTTTGCCGTGATATATTGGGCAGAATGATATTGAAATGGTCACGTGTTATGAAATACTAGCACAGAGAAAGTGCTTTACACAAATGACAAGTACGTTGTGACATAAAATAAGACTTATTCTAACTACAAAGCATACGCGTATTATTGCAATGGTGCTGAGATTTAACTCAAAATGCAGATATGTAAAAAGGTTGTTTTAATTTCACCAAAGTGGTATTTAAAACTATAAGGAAACATCGGTGCAGAAATCAGTTAAGCTTAAACAACATCCCAAAGCATCATATTCAATATTAACTATTTAACCGCTGCTACTAACGATAAAATTATAAGTGATAAATGAACAACGTTTCTACATAATACACATGCTTATAGTTTATGTAATTCAGAATGCAGCGCGCCATCTTTGTCTATCCGTATAGCAACGCCATTTTGGATTTAGACTAGATTGGATATCAAATGTTTCGCAATTATCAAGTCATGTTTAATAAAAAAACTTTATCTTTACAGGTGCCCATGATATGTACGCAGAACGATATTTAATATTACGAAAGAAGTTAAAAGGGGCATTCTACGTATCTTGAAAGTGTTATATCACTGTTGACTCACTCATTGCGATCTTAACAAACACCATACATATAATAATAATCTTTATTCAATATTCACGTCTTTAATATAAAACATCATATTATTAGCTTACTGAAGCAAACTATATCGATAAATACGCATGCAAGTATAAACCAAAAAAAACCGAGCAGTTCAATTCAAAAAAGGCTTAAAACCATGCTAAAAGCATTCAAAATTCAACCATAAGTGCATCATGCTACGGTTTATGTTACAATACAAACCCGAAGAGGGCGGAGTTGATGACGGGAATGATCTTGGCCGAGGACTCGGTCGCATAGTCCCGTTGACTTTGACACCAAAATGTTAGTATTATTACCTTATATAACCTTAGTATGTATTTAACAAACAAGTACCGAGCAATTATGTTAAATAAAGCATTAAGAAAAAGTATGGAAGTTTTTGCCGCGTTGCTATTGGTCCACGCAATATTAGGAATGGACCAATCACAGCAAGACATAGGTGCTGGCCTCGCCTCTAATAATGGCTGGCTCATGTTACTCTGTTCATTGATATGTGAGAGATATATACTCAGTGCTTATTTGTTAAAAGGTAGACTATATATAATAACAGATCCATAGCTCGCAGAATATAAGTAATCTATAAACTCTCAGAAATGAAAATGAGATGATACATTAGAATTATATAAAATCAAATCGTTAACTGAGATTAAATTTATTGTATGTCTATTAATGTTTATTAAGTCATGATGAATATTCATGCTTTAAATTCCCTTGTTAGTATGATTACATGTTTAAGACCATTGTCACAATAAAAGATAATAAAAATGAACATACCAACAAAAACCAACATTAAATTTAAAAATATCTAATTAATTAATAACTAATTATGTATATAATATTATATACGAAATATATTAATTATACTAATTCAAATATTTTTTTTATGAAATTCACTACAATTTGGTCATAGAGTTAACATATACTTTTTTACGCCATTATAAATGCTTAAAATAAAATCTGTATGTACATACCAGGTACTGATTTCTCGACATCCATGTCCAGCAGTAAGCAGTTCTCGTCCAGCACTTCTGTCTCCAGGGGGTATTCCTGCCAACCCTCCACAGAATCCTGACAAGGGAAAAAAAGTTATTGTAATAGTCAGAAAAGCAACTAAAGTATGTAAACTTCTGTCTAAGAAAGAGATATTCGAATTTTAAATTTTGTACTATACGTAAAACAAAAAATAAAAACATTACAAATATTACTTAATGCTTTTCTTCCTTGCATGTCGTAAGTAGCAACTTAAAGAATAGATAAAATCATATACTCAATTCCCCCACTTTCAAAAACGGATACAGACAAAAATCTTTTTATTTGTAACATATACGTACATCAAGATACAGAATCATATCTCTTCTGCAAACATTACCAAAACAAAGGTTATACTATCACTGCCTTACATATAACTTTAGTACCAAGCTACCCGTGTCCCTTAGTCGCTTCTAACAAAAAGAACTTACCTCAAGCAAATCAGGCAGTGCGAATGTGACGTTGAGTGGCTTCATCACTTTGCTCTTGTAGTTGTGCTCTAACAGAAGCGGCGTGTACAGAATGTTCTTCCATTGGCGAGTCAGTACTATCACGCCCTTAAATAAGTAAGGAAAGCTTATTAATTAACAAGCATTCATTACCTCTCTAATAAGAAGTTCAATATCATGAATGTTCTCGAAACTTAAGCGTTCAAATGTTAGGAAATAAAAAAATATCAACACGCCGAAAACACATTCGATCACCGAATTTAACAGTGCGTGGTCACCTGCTGTTGATTTTGATGAGTGGTGTCATCGTAAAGAAACCATCGCCATCTGTAATAATCTAATACTAATCGTAAACCCTTACGGACTCATTACCTAGCATATTGAGGACCGCCTCTCTGTTAGTTTTGATAGCTTGAAGAGCTTCATAGACAGCCTCAATCACTTTTTAGATAATAAAATGGATTATTATTTGATGCAGGCCCGAGACATCTGACAGTCAGATAGACGCCATATTGAAAAAGGGTGACGTCAGAAGTACATATAACCGCCGAGTGTGTATGAGTGTCAATGAAGCGCAAGTGGCCTGTCAGAATCGGGAAAGGTGGTGATCCGTGATCTCTCCCTACCCCTCTACAGGGATGGCATGATGTGTATGTATGTATGATGGTATAGTATAGACGATTATACCTGTCTGAGCGTGGACAATGATGGCAGATGCCTATCCGCCAAGTCGGCCTGTAGCGCCGCGGCGTCCGCCTGCAGCGCGTGCTTCAGCAGAACGGCACATAGTTGGAGGGAAGGCTCTGTCCGCAGTTGCTTCGCCATCTCCGTTTGACGGCCGTAACGACTCTGAATAACATAACATGGTTTTTTTTTTAATTCTTTATTAAGCCATTCAGCACTAAGGTTATGTCGGCTGAAGTACAAAAACTGATGCGACGGCGTTTGAACTTCTTGTTATTCCATCGCCATGGTTACACCAACGCCGCCAGCCGCTACAACCGAAGAAAAACGAAATCGAAGCTCCAATACATCTCTTCCTTGTTCTTCGGTTCGTTCCAGTTGAGGATCCAAATCTTATCCCAAAGTGAATATTTAGCCAGTTTGGCATCACAATTGACTAAATATTCAGCCGAAAATAATTATTTGTATTTTCAACTTTCACTGAGCTGCTGACTTTGCTGCTTGCTTTGTTGACGCACCATAGACGACTGATAATATGGGTTTATAATGTAAAATAATCTAGTAGTGTTTGACTGGGACTATCACTTTTGTTTGGTAGCAAACATTTATTCAATTTACATACATGTACGATCATAATATATTCATTGCAATACATTCAGGTACATCTTTTTATACAGCGGACAAAAGACAAAGAGAAATTGCCAGTTCAATCTGGTTTGTTGCGAAATTAAATTAAAAAAATATCAATATCGGTGCACTGGTGGCGACTATCATCCAATATGTACGTAATATAAAGTGCGTCTCAACAGTCAATTTACCATATTAAAAATAATAGTTTACATATTTTACTCACCAATACAATTTAACACCAAAAGTATCAAACCTATCGGCCTTACAATTAAAGACAACTCTTCCGAGAGAGCTTGATCTAGAAAACCTTTCTACCTACCTGCCAACAAAAGCATTACCAACCTTAGGCAAATTATGATGATCCGGGTGATCTATAGCCGCAGCCATGAGTCCGGCCGCAGCCCCCGCGAGGCGTCGAGCGCGCGCCCTCCACAGCGCGGCCCCGCGGTTGCCCACTCCGGCGCCAGCGTTTAGCCACGCGCTCAACGCTGGCGACGCTGTGCTCACTAGGTTCCAGTCTAACCTGGAAGGGAGAGACGAGGTTAGTGGGTTTATGGGAGTAGGGTATACGTACTGAAGGTATAAGGTTTTATTTCTATCTGGCCTGTGTAGCTATGTATACATACACAGTTCTATGAAGAGTAAGAAACATTATCGCAATTGTAGAAGTTGTGGTGTAACATTTTAATAAACACCACCATTGCGTGGGATAGACAATCAATCACTAGCACTTTTTAGATGGCTGCCGATAATAATGAGGACATTTGGTTCCGATGTAACCATAAATAGTTCGCTAGAAAGATAATTTATTCTGGCCATACTTATTTATTTATTTATGTGCTATCAACTTCAATTTTTTGTACAAGTCTGTGCGTACACAAAAGAAATCTTTAGTCACCTTTACGAGTATCTTTCAGTGACAGATATACTTTTACATAATGATAATCATACCTAGTAAAGTCAATCTTCTTAGTAATAGGCGTCCGGGGGGGCGCTGCGAAGTTGAACCAGACCAGCTTGAGGTCGATGGAGCAGGAGGAGGCGGATCCCCCGTCGCGCTCCCCGGGGGACTGGCCGCTCTCCTTCTCGTGGGTGGAGTCCCCTTCCGGACCTGGCGTGGATGGCTCTGGTGGAACCTTGAGGAAGAAGAGAAGATAGGTAAGATATACATACATATAAAGATATACATACATAAATAGATATACATAGTTAAGAACAAGTAGATAGATCTTTTTAAATACATGAATGGAAACCAAACATGAATCTTACATTAATGTGATAAATAAATTGCTTAGTGGGTACTTTTCTTGTCAGCATGGCACCAATATCACATTTTAAGAGATATGATAATTCATTAGCAGGTCACGTATTATTGGCATCACAATACCAATATTTTTGCATAAGGCAACTGAGGAAATATTATATGTTTCTGCTCAATGAATATCTGTAATTTAGTTACATAACTTACATTCAAACATCTTATTTACATTAAGACCATTATCATTACAAATAAACTATTATCTTGTAATATTATTATTTACCTGCGGCGACGGCTGCGGCGTATTCAAATTAGGCGTACTAGGCTTAGAATTAGACTCTTTCTTCCTGAACAAGTCTTCCAGGCCAGACGTTCTGTTTTTACTCTTCTCCGGCTTGAGCTCATCAGCTGATTTCACAGACTCCTTTTCAACGTCAACTTTGACAGTTCGTTCTTCGCTCGCTTTATGGGACTTAGAGTGTTTTGACACTTTCAGAGATACCCCCTCGAAACCGCATTCGGCCATTACGTAGCCTATTGCGTTTTCTTTGGACGAGTCTTGGGTTGAATTTGTTTGGTTGGGCTGGAAACATAAAATGATATTTTAAGTAATATTAAAGATATGGGTTTTCAATCTTTTTCTTTTTTTTTTTTATTAAGGCCCGAATTACGACTAGGCATTTTCTGTGGTATTTGTAAACATAATATTCTTACCAATACATTTTTTTCAACATCTTAGACTAAAGCAAAAACTACTCCTTAGGTTAACCGGTACGATTTATTCTGTATCTCCTACCCCTTCGGGTATTAGGTATTAAAATGGTTAGTAATAAAAAATAATTACCTCATTCCCAGACTCCATTTTGATGAACCTGAAGGAGACTTTCGAGTGTTGGGAGGGAATGGCCGTCACCGTGGCGTCTTTCAACGACGAAGATTCGTTGCGGATACGACGCATTTGTCCATGTACTTTGCCTGTAAATAACCAACAGAATTTTATGAATATTTCACCCAATAACGTCAAAAAGTTCACTTAAAATTTCTAGTTATTTAGAAATACATTCGGGCTGACCTAGAACAGAGATATAATGTAAAGGAAGCTTTATAGGGTGCTGACAAATTAAATTGAATTTAAATAAACTACCTTAACAGCAATAAATGTTTTACGGTAATTTTATTCAATTACTAAGGGCATGAAATATAACTCGACTGTGGACGTAATAAGGCAAGCTTTTTCATATGTAATGAATGTGTAGGGATTCATTTTCTTTAAATAAATGAATGATCACTTACCAATACCAAGATTAAACGTAACTTCTTCACACTGTTGCTGCGAAGTTTCTATGTAAACAGGCTCTCCTTTTTCTTGACCTCTCTTTCGTCCAGACCCTGAGGATTGTGCAGAAATCAGGGCCCTAGGTCCCTTCATTATGCCAAACGTTTTCTTACTCCCTAAAGCCCTAAGCGTGGGTCTGTAAAACAACTGGATAGATTCTAGATTCTTCCTTGAACAGAAGTATTTAGCTGCTATATTCTCCACTGAAACTCCGAAAAGCGATACACAAGTCAAGTCCTGTATATTATCGAGAGCTGAGAAGGATATCATGTCTTCTACGACTGAGGATTGTATGAAAATCATGTTGACTTTAGGCACGTTGATCGTAGCTTGTAAATGCTCGCTAATCGTCTCTTCATAGACATTAACTTGAGGTGCAGGAATCGATTTAGTTTTGTCATCTTTAGACCCAACACTAGCTTTGTTATGACCCTGCATTTTAGGCAGCCAGTTCTGCACATAGTTCTTTTGCTTCAAAACGTTACTTTTCTCCACACTAGAAATGCAGAGTAAACGCAAATGAGTGATCACAGTAATCGGGTGTATATTAGCTAGAACAGGCGTCAAAGATTCAAGGAATTTCTGCGTGCTTTCCAGGACTAGAGGGCTCATCATCACGTCGATTTCACCACGGAATTTCACCACGATTCCGGTCTTACTATCACTCGTGGTGGTTAGTAGGGACGCAGTACTTTTATCTGTGGTATTTTCTTGATTATCTTGTACGGTTTGCTGCTGTAATTCCCACCAATCTTGTGGATATGGATGCGGGCGGATTGAAGAGTTAAAATGCGGTGTCAAATTTGAGTAAGGCCCGTGCTGTGTCTGACTGTTATGACCTTCTTTCTTTGCTATTAATTTCAGGATATTCTGCTTCCCGATTGGTTCAAATGAAGGCAAGTATTTCTGACCAACGTATATTAAGGTACCATCTTCTGCTCTTTTGAACAATGGAAGCGTAAACACGTCACTGCCTGTAGGTAGGGAACAGGATGACCAATTCGAACATCTGTACTGTGGTAAGTTGTGCATGTAACTTGACATCAGTAGGGGAGAGTCTACGATAGGCTTGTTAGTCTGCATATGTAGGTTGACTAATGTCATGTCTTCTTGCGAGGAAATAGCGGAAATAAACGACGTAGATGAGACAGATCCCGATTCGGAATCAGGTTGGACTCCAACGCTTAGATTGCTCATAGTGTCTGGCCCATCAAGTATTTCGGATCGAGGCATGGATCCCGTCCATTTTTCCGTACTTATATCATTGATACCAAAAGAACTCTTGTCTTTTTGGTGACTATGTCGACTTCCAAAGGAATGCTTTAAACTTGAGGACCGACTGGGGAACATGTCTTCATCAGCTGAGAAGAAAGCTTCTGATGGATTTTCACTAGTTATAGACATTGTTCTTTGTACTACATGAGGCAGGCCATCTTCAGTTTGTATCTGGGAATTAAGGGAGTAGTGAGACTCTGATATTCCCACACTTCTTGATGGTACTTTAGGCACTTCAAAGGGTCCGGTGCTTAATACTTGTGATTTCTTCAGCACATTTGTTTGGTCTTTCACTCCACAGTTCAATGCTAGTTTAGAATCAGAAACACTGCTTTCCATTTGAGGTACACTTAACACGCTCTTATTAAGTTTAGAGTCACTATCGATCTTGGTACTACCTAAAGGTGTGGAATCAACTAACCGGGCATAGGGCACGTCACTTTTAGTACTCGATACTAGCACATTATTGCTTCCTTTATTCATGCTCGAATAGGAAAATCTTCTCGTCAAGCTATGTCTTTCGATAGCATGAGGCGACTTACTCATGGTTTGTGGTAGGGGAGAGGGAATCAGAGGCATGGCAGGTTGGAGGCAAACGTTTAAACTGTTATAAGGTGGAGTATGGAAGACAAGTTGTCCCGGATTTAACAGACTCTGTCCGTAGCCATATTCTCCAGCGAACTCGATTATGTTAAACATCGCCACGTTGACGCCATCTTGTCTGTCTGCAGAGCTCGGCTTGAAAAAGGTTGGGCCATTCCTGTTGGAGCCGAAGAAAGCGGTGCCACCTGTACAACCACACTGGCCGGTTTTACCTTCGTTGGGCCACAAGAACCATAGACGTTTCGTCTTTTCGTCATGGAGTTTTAAGAATTTCTGCTGGACTAGGTGTAAATCTTTTGGACTTTGAGGCAAAGCCCCTGCAGCTTCAATCAACACAGGTCCCAAGTTCATTGATCCGACTTGGAGCCAGTTCTCATTTTCTGGAACCTTCGTCGGTCCGCTTACACTTCCGTTCGAGTGTTGAACGTTCGTTTGCATGTTGGTTTGAGTGTAGAGAGCTATTTTGATACTCGGCAACAATCCCGTGACACCATCGCCGAAGTTAGACCCGTGCAAATTGCAGAAGCTTAACCTTATAGGAGCAATCTTGGTCTGCAAGGTAGTGTTAGTGTCCGCCATGTAAATATCAATCAAATCCACGGCCACCCTCACCATTCTGTACTTAATTTCATTCGGCGTCGGGCACCGATATCTTACGCTGAGATCAGTTTCGGGGCATATTATACTATTCACGCCATGGTGGCACTTTTTCACACAGTTCGGTGGCACCAGTTCGTTTTCGCTATCACAGATGAGTAAGAGGAATGTTTCAAGAGAAGATATCACTTGGTAGAGCTGCGGCAGAGTTATCCTGCCTGTCAACTGGCCCAGTTGGAGTTCTAGCAACCACCCGTATTCTATGGTTTCTTCTTCTACCGTCCTATTGGTGTCGCTCAAGAAGGCGTGGCCTCGCAGCTGCAAGGAAGAGAGCATCAGATGCCCCTGGTACAAAGAGTTCGCATTCGTGGGGCTGGATCTGCACGGATTGTCAGACGATATGAGAATAGAGGGACTCAAGAGTAATTGCAGCTTTGTCTCCCGGAATCGCTTGTCCATTTCGAACCCTAACCGTTCGATCAATACCACTGGACAAGGTGGTTCGTTTTCACTGCAATTCTTAACTAAATGGGCTTGTATGTCGTGCAGAATGATCGATAGAGTGACTTCTAGAGGCCTGTAGCGACGCGGATCGAACGGCACTTTCACATTATCTGTAACATCATCTATGATCAAGTCCGTATGCTGACCGACCGAGCTCTTCTCGTTAACTTTGGACACATTATCACTAGTCCAGAAAAACCCTTCCGTCACCGGATTCTTCTGCATATCAGTGAAGAACTGGTCCTCCCCAAATATATTCTCAATCAGGTTCATGAAGCTAGTTATGATCGTACCATAGGCGAACATGACTGACGGACCAACTTCGAGATCTACACTAACTTTGTCTGGCGCCAGGGATGTCCTGTCAAAGTTCGTCGCGTCCATATTCCAGTTGATCTGGGGCTGCTTTCTCATCCTCGGTATTCTCATTGGCGAGAGAAGAATCTCTTCTTTCTCTGGAGTAGTGATATCTGCTTGAGGCTCTGGTCCCAAAGGTGGTACAGGGTGGTATTGATAGCGTACGCTCAAAGCAATTATAGGTACTGACCAGCAATCTATCCAACCTTGCGATTTGACGCATTTCCGACGCCATTTTGAAGCTTTCAACCTATATGGAGCCAATTTCATGTTCTTGTCTATTGATAAGAGCAGCAATCTCGACGTATTCACCTCTGGTAGATACAAACTCATGTCTACAGCTTCTCCTTGTACCCATATCTTTAGCGGAATTACGTCAGGCAAGAAATCTATGAAGGGCAAGTCGAAAGAAACGTCTAAAAGATCACCACAGAATGCTACGTGGTTATTTTCTTGGTTCGTACTGCTGCAGTCTACCCAATTGTGTTTGTTACTAAGAGTAATGACTTCACACTCTTTAAGAAGTATTGAAATCTTCCACGTATAAGGGACAAAGTTCATAATATCAGGCCTTGCTTTACTTGACCAATCGTTCACCAAATCCATGAAGAAATCTATGTGAGTGTAGACAAAATGTGCCGTAGCCTTACAACCTGTTAAGGATAGCAACCAAAACTGAGGATGATTCCATACTAGGGGGTAGTGGCATTTGACATTGTACTCCAAAGTTTCACTCTCAGCCAGACTCCGGTATTGAAGACTGGTCGTAGCCTCCAGATGTAACAGTTGACCTGTAATCTTAGTCGTGTAACCATCTTGCAACACAATCCATGGTAAGGTAACTTCTAAATACGACCCGGCACCCACATTTATATGAACAGCGTTCGTTTCCTTATTTTTCGTGAATAGAATATCAATTGTAGCTTCATTTAAGGTGGACAATCTGATATCAAACGACTGCACTTGTCTCCGATCACCAGGCTTAGGTTGGGGCGTCACTTCCATACTCTTATAGTCCGGTGGGAAGAAGAACTTGAACAAATGGTCTCTCTGCCTATCCGCCCACGGCCCGTAGCTGAAGTCCGTGCCTTTCCCACATTTTATATCCACCCCCCAGATAGGCGGTGCCGATTCCACCACGTCTCCATTAGCCAACTGCAGCAGCACCGGATGTTTGGGCACCAACCCTGGCTCATCCATATAGAAATACACTTCTATATAATTGGAACTCATCACCACAAAACCTTCACCCATATACCTTGGCGGTTCATCGACCATGGCCGTGTAGTTCGGACTGGGAGCCAACATGACTTTAAAGTTCTCTGCCTTAGCCTTCACGAAATGCATCATCTGGTCCAAACTAGACGCTGGGGGCTTCGTACTGTACACCAAATGGGCTTCCTCAACACTGATAGACAGGGTAGTAGGTACCAATTTGTTCCCGAACACCACTCTTCCTGTACAGACGTCGATCTTGATGACCGGGATCAGGTCTCGCCAGGTCCTGGCCATAGCGGCTTCTGACCTGACAGCTTCTGCAGCTCTTCTTCTCTTCTCGTTGGCGTCGTTGAGAGCGTTCTCCCTGTCGCCAGAATCTTCTACCGTGTGGGTCTTGATGACAGGGTCCAGGCCGAAAGTCTTCTCGAGTTCATTGTACAGGTCGCAACGGTTGTAGAAGTGTAGTTCGTAGCCGTTTAGCATTATGGATAACCTCGTGTCCGAGTGTGATAGATCTGCAATACAAATGAATAGTAGTAGAAATATATATACAGAAAGAATTGAGGTGAGGTTTTGATGTATATGATCAGTCAACAGGGGGCCAAGTTTACTATTGCGATTTAGCACAATCGTATTTCAATATCACTTTAGTTATAGTATGAAATTGATAGTGTATTAGAAAGTGTTGAATTTGTCCGTAAAAATTGTGTTACTGAAGTGATATTAGAGGACTACGACTCCTGGTCATACATAATGGAATGACAGACAGATGCATAATAACAGCTCTGAATGTTTATGTACTCTGACATAAACATAATAACAGGAAATGAAATTTAATAATGTTACTTGTTACATTACCAAACAAACTATACAAAAGTTACGTGTCAATACAGCTATGGCTTTTTTACATGTAATATATGAAAATGTAATAAATAATATAGTTCTAGAACAGAATTTATAAAGTCAATGTGGAAGGTATAGTTAGACGGGGTAGGCCGCGTAGCACTTATACAGATTAAATTGGAGACATACTTCTCAAGGTGGGTATGCAGCGTGAAGAACAGGAAAGCACCTATTAGATGGTCAATGGATTTAAATTTGATTAGTCAGGATCGTTCCAGGTTTCTTTAGAGATATAGAGGTGTGAATGTTTGTATGTAATATAGTTCTATCAGATAACATCACCATTACCTTCTGACACATCCTTTGGTATATAAGACCTCCACCAGCGGAATATGAGGTAGCCATCCTGAATTCGCAGAGTGTAGTCATGGTTGATGTATACAATGTCCCGGAACATAATCTTGCCTGAGAGTGCGTTGAGGGTGAATGAGCCTGTAATAAAAACAGAACAAATACATACATGTTAAAATCTGATGTAGTACTTACTCTTTCACTGTACAATACAAATTCATTGTTTTGTTACTTTTATAATAAAAAAACATTTATTTGTGCATTTCAGCCTTGCTCAGTCGTTCGGGGCTTGAATCTGTATCATTGGGTACAGGGTTCAAATCCGCCTGAGCATGTACCAATGGAAATGAAATATTTTAATTTTCGATGTACATTTTCTCAATAAAAATACATTTGTGTAATGCACTGAATGCTACGGTGAAAGCATTGTGAGGAAACCTCTATGATATCTGAACCTGTTAATGGTTGTGAATGCGTTTGTTTTTTATTTTTGCATATAGGATACCAAAGTTATACACTTTATACTGCACAAAAGGCATAAATAACATATAGTTATTGAGATTAACAAATTGGCACAAATATTGAGATTAGCAAGTCAGTGAGATTTGTATTAAATTGTGCATATAGGATTATATAGATATACACTTAGTCCTGCACAAAACTCATACAAATATTGAGATTAACAAATTGGCTATGTTCAGTCAGAGAGATGATGTTTCTTTCACTTATCATATAGTACAAGGGACAATTTTACATATTGACTTTGATGAAAACTTGTAGCTTTAAATCACCTCCTCTGCAACTGTGGTCATAGACTTATAATCCTGTATTAACCTCAATGGGGCTATAGTTACTATGAATGTGTCATCTAAATAGATCAACCATAGAACGAATTAATGATTTTTTTCTATATACCTATTTATAGTATGTATATACCTAAATATAGTATATGTTTAGGCATATAAATATGCACGAGAAGATGTATGAGCAATGAAGCAAAAAATGGTCTGTCTGGATCAGGACAAATGGGGATCCGTGATCTCTGCCTACCCCTCTACAGAGAATCAGGCGTGATGTGTGTGTATGTATATATGCTTAGGCAACCATTGAGGGTTAATCAGGTAAGTTTCAGTGGCCACCGTTATATCTATGAATGTGAAAAGTTTTACATATTATATCAATAACAAGTTTTTATGTGATCTCTCGTGTACATGCTTTTGGATACATCTCAATTATTAGATGAATTTAAGCATTGTGTATTATTCTATTATTGTACAATCCTCTGAGGAATTTCATACAATTCCTTTCAAAATGCATCATTTAACTATATGGATAAAAATAGCATTGTGAGTTAACCTACCGTTTCTTAGAGTGTTAATAACTAGACTTACAGAAAGACTTAATACATCACATATCATACTAACTATTAAGTAACTAATGATAGACACATACATTCACATCCTTTAATATCTTTTGGGGTGGACAGAATCTCAGAGATATAATATATCCTAGATCACTTTTTGGCATGAATATTAGGGTTCTGATATCATATAGAACATTAGTGACAGCTTGCTAGCCCATTGCCCAATAGACTCCATTTACCCCAATTATCCTTAATGATTTTTATACTAAATTTGTTTTATTTTTATTATAGGTCATTTATTTATCAACGAGGTCATACAAAGTCGCCCTGCAGACTTTGCAGCTAGTAAATAAATAAAAACTATATAGAAAATAAAATTTTACAATAGCACACACTTAATCTACATCCTTGACCCTTAATCGACTCTTACACCAAGAAAGGCAACTTATTAGCATCCATCAACCCTCCCAGACTATCATACAACATTGTACAGTTATAACAATGTTAGTGTGCCATTCATAACGACCTTGCCTTGTTAGCGAGCAACGGTCAAGCGCCTATTCAAACTTATCTTAATTAGGAACTAATTAAATGACTTATGATAACACTGCATTGTCTGATAAGGGACAACAGTGGCTTGAGTGACCATCATTAGTAATGGACCAACAGATACATGGTAATAACAGCATAAGAATGAATGATTGTAGATTGACAAAAGCAATATATGTGGGTGAAGCGGAAGGGCGGTTATGTAGGCGCCAGCCCAATAGGACATATGACAGTGAGATGAAGCCCATATTGGAAAAGGGCAATTTATCATTTGACATATTTTTTAGTACAATATTTAATGAATTACAAGGTTTTTTAGGAATCTAAGTGCTTAGTACAAATTAATATAGTGATATTTTAATTCACTTAAGCAATAAACAAAAGAAATAACATTAAAGGACCATCCATTATTTAATGACTCCATTCCATTCCATTATAGATTTCTATATTAATGTTAGCACAACAATGAATTATAAGAAATATTTTGATTAAAAAATTACTATGAAGACTTCTACGCATTAAGTTTTCTTACAACATCTCGTAAAGAAGTCAACTGTATGATATGGGATGGGTCTGGACCTAATATAATACAAATATAGGGCATTTGGCCAAGATACTTTCATTATCAAGTCCTAATTATCACTAATAACCGACTCAACTAAAGGGCAATAGTGTTATGAATAAAAAACTTACCAATTTTGAAGTTCTCATCTTGGAAGTAGAACTTGTTTATGAGTCTCGTCAGTATGAACCCAATAACTCTGCTGTTGTAGTAGCTGATGTAGACAATCCACAGAATGGCCGAGATCAGGGAAACAATGAGGAGAGCAAAATTGCTGTCCATTGTTATATCCCTGAAGTCTATCGAGGAGGTGTTCCATCTTTGGGCCACAGGGACGTCGGCCCTCGTGAAATTCTCCCTGCACAACCAAAAGAACGCGTGAAGAAAGCATTACAAAATATGATTCATTACACACGAACATAAACACAACTAGAATACTAGGTCGTAGGTCAATAAAACTTACATGATTACTGGGTTTAATACACACTTTTAGGTTTCACATATTAAAAACTATACACCCCTACGATCTAACATAATAAACACACATATTACTTATACTATTTACTATAAAATCTATAATTTTTATCAGGACACAAAAAGTAAACCCATCTCATTTGACATAAAGATAACAACAACGTTCCGGTTTGCACGAAATGATCGGTCGATTGGAGAAATCTTGCGATGGACTATGAAGAATAGTATCGAGGTTTTCGTAAACTGGAATGCACTTGACATTTAAGCTATTATTAAACTACTATCCAACACCAACAGTAAATAATTAATTAAAATGATGTAACTATAATAAAATGTACTCTTATATTAGATATTTTATAAAATATTTAGTGTCCCATAACTAAAATGATTTAACCGTAATTTTTTGATCCTTTAATTAGCCTAACGTTGATTTTAAAATACACAGTTTGATTAAATGAAAATATTTTGTAAAATATTAATTAAGACATGTATTTATTAAATAAGTAGATAAACTAGATCAATTTTTTTTTCTATTTCCAGACGTTCTGGTCGTCTACTAAAGCTCACTAGTTAAACAATATTTTCCGTCTTACTATCATTGTGTTTGAACCAGCATCCATTATTAAAAATACGACACAATGTAGGACGACATTGTTTCATTGAAAAGTTGGGAAGATAATAAATTATCCAATGGCGTTCTCCGTGGTAAATGAACTTAAAGGCTAAAGTACTGTATTAATATGGTAAGAAGTAGTAAGTATCATTTTGCAACATCTTTCTTACTAAACATCGAACCCGAAATAATTATTTCTTTCGTCTTTCACGTGTGTGTGTTATTGTAAACAATTTCGTTTCTACGGGAACCACTTATGCTTGTTTGTAAATATTCAAAGGTTTTATTTCAATAAAGATAGTATTATTTAATTTAAAATAAATATCAATTGAATAAAGTAATAAGGTTTTTAATGTTTAAACGTGAATAAACTATTAAATCTCAACAATGTATGACGATTTAGAAGTCGGCGAGGAGTTTGCGTATGGGGATTTTGCATCCAAAGTGAAGTAAGTTCTTATCATACATACATATCAAGCCCATTTCCCTGTAGAGTAGGTAGAGATCATGGATCCCCATCTGTCCCGATCCTGACAAACCAGAGTCGTATAATAAATAATAAACCAAAACTTGACTCTGCCTTGAGACTAGGTACTGTCGTAAGAGGTAACTATAGGATTAACTGCTTAAGTTTTAGAAATGATTTCTCCGAGGTTATATCCACTCCGACAGGGATTAAAGGACGTGAATGTACGAGATAAGATTTTCGGTCACGCAATTGAATAAAACTTGTAATAAAAATACCTACGCTTCACGACTGTTAGCTTTATAAACTAGTCAGAGGCGTAAATAACCACTGCCGTGTACACGCTATATAAAAAGGGTGACGTTAGGAGTAACTATAACAGCCAAGTGTGTATGATAAGATGTATGAGTGTCAATGAAGCTGAAGTGGTATGTCAGGATCGGGACAAATGGGGATCCGTGACCTCTGCCTACTCCTCAACAGGGAATCAGACTTGATGTGTACGAATGTAAGTCCGTCAATTCAACACAATGTAACAAAACCTTACGCAAAATATCCTACTTCGAATTTTAATATTAGGGTTTAGACGGCATCACGTTTAACTAATTTTTTAGTCACCTTCCAATACATCACCAAACGTTTCATAGCCCAATACTTGTCTTAAAATCACTGTATGTTTATTAAGCTCTTATTGTTAATATTGCCCTCTTGTTGGTTCTAACATAATATCAGCGTTGCGTTTGCCACCAAACGTAACATACCCAGCTGAGTTAGAACCTTTTTGCTGCGACAGTAACATGCACAAGCTATACCCCCTAGTTTGTAAGTTTGATTTGTAAAATATTTGTATTGTGTTTGTTTTTGTGGCTGTAAATAAATGCTTTATTATTATTATTCACACCACACACAGACCTTCCACAGATGGACCCTGCCGAGAGACGTGTCGCAAATGTCGTTCATAGGGCGCGATGTATTAGCAGTGGGCTATGACATCTACATCTGCTTCTACGACCTCAAGAGCAAGGAGGAGACCGTGTACACTGCCCACTCCGGGCAGGTTGGGGATGGGATTGATGCTCTGTGTGGTATGTGATGATTATATTTAAGACTATAAGGTATGTATATGTTTCATGAAAAGTTCATTTATGTTAAGAGTACCAGAGTTACTAGTCAGTGTAAAAGAAGAAATATAATCTTCTAATGCAGGAATTACGAAATTTTTCGAAGGATCGACGTAAACCAAAACTGATTTTGGTCGACAAGGTCTGAAACTCCTATTAAATTAATACAATTTTTTATTTATGATGGATAGGTAGATATTGTTTCTTGTGTTACGTGTACATACATACATTTGTGTTACATGTATTTTTGTAAACAATCTCGTTTGTACAATTCGTACTGGTTTGTTAATATTGAAAGGATTTATTTCAATTATTAAATTTAAAAATAAATATTAATAAGGTTTTTGATGTTCAAACGTGAATAAAATATTGGGAACTATGAATAAACTACTGGGTTAACAATAATAAATATTTTTGTAGTAGCTGTTTCAAGTTAACGACCTATTATGAACAAGGCGTTGATCTCAAAAGTAGATATTTTGGTCATGGAAGTCTGTGGTAACAGCTCATTTGGAAAAATGGGTCACTTGTCCACAATTACTTCGGGATACCTGTTCTAATGTATAAATATATAAATTATCTACGTAATCAACTCAATTTCTGTTCTGTACCTCAATCTAAAAAAAATTAAATCGCCCACGATAGGCGTCCTAGTGGTTAACCGTTCGCACAAAAGATGTCATCAAATACAACCTTTTAAGATAGACAGCAACTCAGGTGCTGTCATAATACTATGATGCTTAGCTAGCTTAGTTAGACACCTGAATGCTAATTCGTGAGGTCCCGGGTTCGATTCCCGGTGGAGGTAGAGTTAAGAACTACGCTTTTCTTCTGCTTTCCACTCTGCTCGTTGTGTATTTATCTATACATATATATATATATATATATATATATATATATATATATATATATATATATATATATATAATATGTATTTCTTAAATATACGTTGACGTACTAGTCAACACAAGTCTTAAATGTACTTACCAAGGGGCTAGTTCAATTGGTGTAATAATGTCCATATATTATTAACCTTCCAATACATTCACGTCCTTTAGTCCTTTTCGGGGTAGATGTAACCTCGGAGACATGATAATATATCCTTGGTCACTTTTTAACATGAATATTGGAGTTGTGACATCATGATTATAGGCTCTACCATTTTTGATTCTAATGTTTGACTTTTATTCTCTTGACAGGTAGCAAGACTAATATGTTCGCGGTGGCCGAAAAGCTAAAAGATACGCCCCGAATCCTCATAATGCTTTATCCAACTTGCGAAATACTTGCACAACTTAAGGGTGAGTTGAAATAAACGGAACACACAAATAACGCATGCACCATAGGTTTATTTAACAATAAATATTTCAAACATATTGTAATCAGGGAATCACAACAAGTCCTAAGTCACTTTTAATAGTAGGATTTTTCCGGGTGAATTACTTACTTCATCACTAATCTTTACTTTCGTCACTTTCTTAAGTTATTTATCAATCATAACAATAAGCAATTAAATAATGCGTAACGTCCCATAACTAATATGTCTAATTAATTACCTTTCTCATTTCCTACTCCTTTAACTCTCAACCTTTTGAAAGATACGGTCATCTTCATGATTTCACAAAGACACTTTATTTAATTTTCACGAATCCGGAATCATCCGTTTCCATTTTTGTCCTATCCTCAATAGCTCCAGAGGACGAATCACACCAGTACACGGAGCTGTGCATGATGGAGAGCGAGATGATCTGCTCCTTCAGCAGCTACCCGGCCTACTGCATCTCCATCTGGAGCTGGCGGACTGGCAACCGGCTGATCAACATCCCCTGCGGGATCGTCAGGAAGTTCCAGATTTGCGCGTAAGTTTACCACCACCAAGGTTCCGTTCAGCTTGAAAGGGATTAAAGGACGTGAATTTATGTATAAATACATATTAGTAATGTCGAAAATATAGTGGCTTTTTAAAAATATATAATAATAGTGCGATCACGAACTTAACGCTTAAGGTGGCAGAGAAGGTTTTATCTAAGGTTCTACTTTAAAAATGATAGAAAGACTCAAAGCTTCTGCACACACACACATTGTACGCTATGTGTACATGTATACTTTTCACTGCATTGAGGCCCTCCTCATCAATATCATTCAAATGACAATGTTGTGTGTAGTTAATAAATGTTTTTCTTTCTTGTCTTTATTTACGTATAACAAATACAAGAAGAAATTCACACTTAAATCACCGGCGATTGAAAGCCTCACGCTATCTATTCTTTTCCAGAGCCAATCACACCCAGCTACAAGTATGCCAGTGCTGGGGCGAAGGAATGACGGTCTTTGACGTGGCGCAATGCTTCAAAAAGAGTTTCCTGTTGCGACGCACTAAACCAAAAAGGCAGGTGCTGAGTGACAATGAGCCCAATTTCGTGACGATCTGCTGGTTGCCAGATGGAAAACTTTATTCCATGGATGAAGCAGGAAATTTGTACTATGTATGTGTTTTTGGTATTTTAAAAACGTTCATTACCTTGTCGATCGATCACCGAAGTTGTCACGCGCAGCATTATCAGTTTCAAAAATCTTTTGATCACCTTAGTTAATCTGAGTAAATGATTTCAAGGATTTCGTGATCAATAAAATCAATAGCAAACCTACCTAGAGGGATCTCTCGGTATGTAAATGTGGGAATGCGATGGACTTACCATCTATCCTGTTAGGGACTAGTTCTCTGGTCAAACGTATGCTTTGAGTGGCTTTTAGGTACTATGGTGTTCAATCAAGTTTTGGACTACCCATAGGTTTATGTTCAGGGATCCTTCATCAGACGTTACAACACATGTATAGTCTGGGTAACGAAAGTAGATACTGAAAAAGCGCGGCAAATTTAAAATATATTAGCATTGCAACCCTAAAATAAAAAGGAAAGTCGGAACAACTCACTTTGATACTTTGACATTTATTTTTATTTTACTAGTGGATGCTTGCAATTTTGTCCGCGTTATGACGTGATTAAAAGTAGCTTATATAACTTGTTATCTCTTTATTAACTCCATACAAAACATCACACGAATACGTCACCCCATGGTAGCGTATTAAAGGAACAAAAAGAACAAACAAAAAATAATTTAAACGAATATGTACTTACTTAATTAAAATAAAAAAATATCAAGACATTTTGACCGTACTAACCTAACCTAACTATACGCAAGTCAACCATAAAGAAACATCAACAACACGCCAACTTCGGCGTCAGAAATAGGAATACCATACACTAATTCTGATTTTACCAAATTTTTCGGAAAACAGACACAAATTAATTTTCTTTAAAATAAAATTGCCAAGTTTTTCTCTACCTAATTAATTAAGATATAGTGTATCTAATTACTTAAGCTATTTATTAGACCAACGTAAGGCTTACTGTAGCTCTTGGAATGATCCAACACGTACATACGAAAATTATTTTTAAAACTCATTTTATAAAATGTTCAAAATGAGTTTGTTTTAAAAATGCCTTTTTGGAATTAATTGTTCCTAAGTACTTTCCACTTAAAATACCCCAAATTGTAGGGTAAATATCCGAAGGTAGGAACACTTTAGTGTTGTCATATTAAAAGTTTGCAAAATTATCCAGTATCTACTTTCGTTAGCCAGACTATATTAACAGGTTTAAGCACGTATGTATTTTTCTTTTTGATCTATTCCCAGATAAACACAGAGACCGCAGAATTAGAGCCTCAGCTGGAGTGGTCAGCTAATGTGGCAGAGGAACAGAAGATTCATAAGCCCTTCATCTGCCCACTGGGACAAGGGATCCTGGCCTATGGACCTGACCAGGCATTCAGGGTAATACTACATACTATTACATCGATTCCCAAAAATTGGTTCCATCTGACGTCTTTGTCAGTGTACCTGGTACAATGTTTGCCAAGGTACTGGGTAACTAATTGGTTAGCAAATCAATAAGTTGACTGTTAGAACCAGGATAAATACACACGCATTATGTTTAAAATTATGATCTGAAAAGACCAACAATCAAAATAGAGATAGTATTTATATTTTAAACTTAAATTATAAAGAATGCTTGGGATTCTTGAATGATTTCTTCTTAAGATTACTTCGCAGACTGAATTAATTTTGCATGCATATATATTGATATAAAAATATTGCAGAGTAAAAATTATTAATTAAAATCTTCTTAGATACTAAGAAAACATGACAAGTGGTTCTTGATGCACACTTTTGATGCTCACGACAAAGTGATCAATCTGGTGTCCAATCAACACGCGGATTTGGCTGTGGCCTGGATGAGGAATGGCCTCGTCAGCACCATCAAGCTGATTGATGAGGACTATGATCATTCGTACCTGATGTACAAAATGAGGTAGGTGGTTTACTTGCTTTTAGTGCCATCTGTGTTTTACAAAAACCGTTTCAAGCTCCATCTGTGTTTGAAGTGAAGGAAGAAATTGCTAATGATTAATTTCATGATATAGAAAACTATATCATGAAATTGATCATCAGCAATTTCTTCCTTTACATTGAGTCTACATATTCTTTAACTACCAGCTCTTAATATTGTATTTTTGAAAATTTGTTTATCTAGAAAAATCTATATATTAAAATTATTCTGATTGACTACCTAAATATGTATATGCGTATTGTGTTTACATTAAGAGCATTACGATAGGGTAACTATAATGTTTTGATAACACAATTCATAATGATTTGAAATTAATCTTAATTAACAAATGGTTGTTAGTTTAAATATTGGTTGGTAGTTTAAATATCCATTACTTAGATAGACAGGGTATCTATTATTTCTAGAAAAAGGTAAATGCGGAAAGCATCAAACTAAAAACAACCCTCTTCACCATGTTGCAATTTTCAGGAAAGTGAAGCGCGTTCAAATGATAGGCCCTCAATACCAGAAGGTGGCGCTGCTGGACTTCAGTGGTCTGCTCTGTCTCATGGACATATTCTCAGCTAAACTGGTTTGTAACTGTGATAATACCCTTCTCACATTTTCCGTGTGCATATATCTGGTAAAGGTAGCTTTGATATACGATGACCTGAATAGGCAGACAGGTTGCTAGCCAGTGGCTTAATGGATTCAATCCAGTCTGTTGGTCATATACAACGATCAACGAATCAAGGAATTTTAATTAATGTAGTAATGAGGAGTGCGCTTACGCAATATTTGTATAGAAACGAGCGTGGCATTACGCGGGATGAAAAGAGGTACGCGGGATGAAGGGGAGATATTACAATAAATTAAAACACGGCATTTTGTAAAATAAAACATAGATATTTTCTTTCTACTACACATTTTTAGACTCTGCACAGCGTAATGGGGACCGCGCCTTTCGCCGAGTCCTCTTTATATTTGGTTCGTGGGTTAAATGAATTATCTTTCCTTATCTTTCTTTCTTTCTTCCATTAATTGCCTACCTTTCCAGGAGTTACTGGTCAAGATTGCAGCCGAAGACGCCTGGATCCAGGCGAGTCCCATGGATTCCCTTCTGGCGGTGAGCGGGGAGCTGGGAGAAGATTATGGGATCAAGCTTCTCGTTTATCACGGCCTTGTTAGTATAATTCGTTTACCTATATATAACATACACTTATCACGCCCATTTACTTATAGAGAAGGCAGTTTTCCATTTGTCTCAATCCTGATAAAGTTATTTCGTTTCATAACATAACATACATACGAGTACGTATTCCCGCCTCTATATCGCCAATGGTATAGAAGACTAATGATCGCCACCTGGAACGATCTTTGCAGATTTCTCTTACTTCACTCTCACCCACTTACCTTTTCATACATGATCTTCTTTTCTTCACACTACGTTCATCCATAACATCTTAATGTATAATTGTTATATGACGTTAAATTAACAATCTCATGATGGATGATGCCTGCTTTTCTTTCTGTCTGCTGCATGGAAGAATATGCTAGAAATCTACTAAGGAATTAAGAGTAATGGAGTATTTACCAACGGTGACGATACAGCCACTGATTAGGCTGAGTCCAATCAATAAAACCTTGGTTAAAAAAGACCATATACCTGGTATATATTTTTTGTACACGTTCCTTATTTGTTCCCAGACATCCGAGCTTGTAGAAACAGACCATCGTTGTCTGACGAACCAGATCATCTCAAAGATGCGCTTCTCAGAAGATGGCAGGATACTCGTGGCCGCAGCCATGGCCGCAGGCACCCTTTTCATTTATGAGGTACATTTTACATACATATATTCACGTAAACCTATACCCCATTTGTGATTAATAGATTTTCAAAAAGACCAGTGACAATCTCTTGTGTCTTGTTTTAAATTTATGCTGATTCTCTATATTGCTTCCCTATTTTCATTGGGACGCATAGTCCCTGAGTAGCCTCTCAGAAAAAGAGACAGTTTGAACCTTGTTACTTACGTCCCAGATAGTACGAGTCGCTTATAAATGTGGAAATACTTGAAATGTTTATTAAAAAAAATTGTAAGTAAATGATCACCAACATTGTTAAATTTCTAATGTCATTAGCTCCAACAGTTAAAATGTGACAAAATGGTTCTCGAATGTGGTGATACTCAAGTTTAGCGAGGGAAAGAAAGGAGGATTTTGACTATTTTGAGACAAGCGAGCTTTAATACCCTAAATACCCTATGTCCACAGTGCAGGGATCATTCAGATGCTTGCTTCATGTATTTTTTCTATCATGTTTATTTTGTCCTTGATCCATGATGTTTTAGGTCACTGTAGACCTGGAGTTGCGATTGGTGAGGTTCGCAGAAATCGCTCGCAGCCTCGCTGATACGATGCTGGTGAAAGTGGATAACGTTCTGAGATCTTTCAGCCTTATTCTCTTCTCGGAAAAGTATACCATTGGTGAGAGAATTGATATAATTATTTTTTTCCAAATAATGTTAAACTTTAGAAGTATTGGTAATGATGGCCAATTTATCTTTTATAAGTCATAGTCCCTTAACATTCTAATAATAAGCCTGAAAGCAGACAACTAGGGACAATTAACCAAGTTTATAACAGTTATTTATGTATCGTTTTTATTTCCTTAGCATGGAACTGGTGTGTAGTCTGATTACCTAAAAAAAAAAATTTACTAACTGCCTTGGTGGCCAGCATATCGTACGAGGTTACTAAGTGACACAGAGTCAATTGTATCTATGGTATGATAGGTTAACACGTCTCCAATTTAAATTACCCAGGCGAACACCAACCTGATTGTAATGCTCAAAGTGACCAAAGAGATATTACATATAGGATACGCAGAGACCACGGTTCAGTTCTGATGAACCACTTTTACATTATTGGCATTGGTATTCATATGTTGACATGTTTAATGGGTATGAGTAAAGCAAAGGTGATTTGTCAGGATCGTTCTAGGTGACGATCGATAGTCTCCACCTATCCCTTTGGGGACGTAGAGACGTAAACGTAACATATATATTTTTTATATATATGTTTTTTTTTAAATTTATTTAGGATACAATCAGTTACATATGTATGTATTCTTCCAGGTGAAAGAGTAATAGCGTATAACACAGAGAATGGCAAGGACAATAAGTTCGTTGGCAAGATGTTGGGTCCATACTTCAAACTACTCGCTCTTGGAGCGCCCAACACTATGCTTGGCATCCCCTTCCAGTCCAAACAGTATCACATTTTGAATCTCAGTGAGGTATGGGTGCTATTTCTGTTAGTATAATGAAGAAATCTGAAGTCACTTTTTATGTTATGTTCAGTTTATAATGTGATTTATTTTCTATATCTAGTTTATGGCTTTTCTTCTCTGCAAATTCATCTTCAGCTGCCAATAGTTTAATTAGATTTGAATTATAAAGGATACATAATTGTAAAATTAATGAAAAATTTATCATGTAAAAATGTTTTGTGTTTTTTGGTTTTCAATGAGTAATATTAGTTTATAAATTATGATCGTGAAAATTTCAAATTTCTTTATCAGCTAGTCCGGTAAACTGAAATTTACTGACGAACTTTGTCCTAAAAACTAAAATGACAGACAAACATTGTCCTGAAAATTACGATGTCATAACATTCAGATCCTGAAAATTTTAAAATTCAACATTGTCCTGAAAACTGAAATTTACTAACAAACATGGTCCTGAAAACTGCAATTTTCTTACAAACATGGTCCTGAAAATTACTACGGTACAACATTTAGATCCTGAAAATTTTAAACTTCAACATTGTCCTGAAAACTGAAATTCACTAACAAATATGGTCCTGAAAATTACGATGTCATAACATTCAGATCCTGAAAATTTAAAAATTCAACATTGTCCTGAAAACTGAAATTTACTTACAAACATGGTCCTGAAAAATGCAATTTTCTTACAAAGTTGGTCCTGAAAATTACTACGGTACAACATTCAGATTCTGAAAATTTAAAAATTCAACATTGTCCTGAAAACTTAAATTTACTTACAAACATGGTCCTGAAAAATGCAATTTTCTCACAAAGTTGGTCCTGAAAATTACTACGGTACAACATTTAGATCCTGAAAATTTTAAAATTCAACATTGTCCTGAAAACTGAAATTCACTAACAAACATGGTCCTGAAAATTACGATGTCATAACATTCAGATCCTGAAAATTTAAAAATTCAACATAAATTGTCCTGAAAACTTAAATTTACTTACAAACATGGTCCTGAAAAATGCAATTTTCTTACAAACTTGGTCCTGAAGATTTCTACGGTACAACATTCAGATCCTAAAAATTTAAAAATTCAACTTTGTCCTGAAATCTGCAATTACAAACATGGTCCTGAAAATTACGATGTCATAACATTCAAACATTGTCCTGAAAAATGCAATTTACTTACGAACATGGTCCTGAAAATGCGATTTACTTACAAGCATCTTTCTGAAAATTACGATGTCATAACATTCAGATCCTGAAATATTAAAAATTAAACATTGTCCTGAAAACTGAAATTCACTAACAAACATGGTCCTGAAAATTACGATGTCATAACATTCAGATCCTGAAATATTAAAAATTAAACATTGTCCTGAAAACTGAAATTTACTAACAAACATGGTCCTGAAAATTACGATGTCATAACATTCAGATCCCGAATTATTAATAATTAAACATTGTCCTGAAAACTGAAATTTACTAACAAACATGGTCCTGAAAACTGCAATTATTATCTTACAAATATGGTCCTGAAAATTACTACGGTACAACATTCAGATCCTGAAAATTTAAAAATTCAACATTGTCCTGAAAACTGCAATTTACTTACAAACATGGTCCTGAAAATTACGATGTCATAACATTCAAACATTGTCCTGAAAAATGCAATTTACTTACGAACATGGTCCTGAAAATGCGATTTACTTACAAACATCGTCCTGAAAATTACGATGTCATAACATTCAGATCCTGAAATTTTTATATTTTAACGACATGGTCCTAAAAACTGAAATTTAATTTAAATTTGATTTCATAGCTATCTACAAGTAGGTAGCGATAGATTTTTTATTTAACAATTATGCATATCACGCGTTCTCTTGAGTGGATTTCGTTGTGAAGAGTGTGTTTCATTTTATCATGGTGACCCATCCAAACACTACGCGTCCTTAGTTCTGTGTTCCTAAATCTTACATTTGTCTTTTATATCTTGGTCCCCAACAGAAAGGCGTGACCATAACGGTGCAAGTTCAACAAATAGTGGACACCAGTCACGAGATCCGCTGTTTGAATGCTGCTATCAATCAAAAGGCTCTCCTGATATTCTCCTTCGATGGCACCGTTTCTATGAGGAACCCTTCAGGATTGGCAGACGAAAGTAAGATGCATATGTATATTTATGCCCAGGCAATTCCTTATAGATAGGATTTATTCTGTGACAAGCAGGTTTCTTCCTGGCATGTTGTAGGTGGTGATACGTATGTATTTATATCTAGCGGGGCCCTCGGAGCTAGAGCGATGAAAGTGAGGAGAGCGGTCAGCTTGTTCAATGTACCTATCAAATATAATAAAGTGGTCCAATGTACCTCCGTTGTATCCACAGAAATGACCTCTGAATTCGATTTCCATCCAGCGGGGCCCTCCGTCGTTATCAGGCCGAGATACCTAAAAGTAGTGTCAAACGAAACTTGGCCCAATGTACCTTCCTATTCATTAATTTGTTCTTAAAATTTTTTGATGGTATACCAGAAATTAAGTTTCAAAGTTTTGTCTAGCCAGCGGGGCCCTTTGTTATTTGAATTAACACGTGCGGAAAATGCAGACCATTCTTATGTTTTCCCAATGTACCTCACAATTATTCACTATTTACCAAATTTTTTGTGGTTTTTCTGCCTTAACAAAAAAAAAACAACTTTTCATACCAGGTTAATGTTTATTTTTTGTATGAAAAGTTGTTTTTTTTTGTTAAGGCAGAAAAACCACAAAAAATTTGGTAAATAGTGAATAATTGTGAGGTACATTGGGAAAACATAAGAATGGTCTGCATTTTCCGCACGTGTTAATTCAAATAACAAAGGGCCCCGCTGGCTAGACAAAACTTTGAAACTTAATTTCTGGTATACCATCAAAAAATTTTAAGAACAAATTAATGAATAGGAAGGTACATTGGGCCAAGTTTCGTTTGACACTACTTTTAGGTATCTCGGCCTGATAACGACGGAGGGCCCCGCTGGATGGAAATCGAATTCAGAGGTCATTTCTGTGGATACAACGGAGGTACATTGGACCACTTTATTATATTTGATAGGTACATTGAACAAGCTGACCGCTCTCCTCACTTTCATCGCTCTAGCTCCGAGGGCCCCGCTAGATATAAATACATGTGATACGTGGCTAGAAACTAGGGTTTATAAGACGGCTATTATCCATATTTATGCTTAATGTGATCGAAAACATATTTTGACGATAACTCAAAACTGGAGTTGGATGTAAATGTATTGTTTTCTTGAAGCCTTTCTTTACATACATACACATGACGCCTGATTCTTCTTTCTGGTATGACATTTAAAGTCGATTTATAAACTCGGGTGAATAGGATCCAATGGGCTAGAAACCTGTCACTCTGCAACTACGGAGTATGTCATTTATGGGCACATTGAACCCACCATCAAAACCCGTATATAACAGTTTCTACCAGACAGGCATGAATCATGAAAAAACGTAGTTATTACCATCCGTTTGTATGAAACAAGATAAAGTTGCGAAAATAGAGAAATGTTTGTTAAGGTTTGGGCAAATGGAGCGGATAGATGAAAGGAGGGTTACAAAAGGAATCTATAAAGCAAAAGTGGAACGTAAAGTTGGACAGGGTAGGCCACTTCAAAAATTATTCAGATGAAATTGAAGACTTTCTTTTCAAGGCGGGCGTACGTAGTGTGAAGAATTTGGTTAATAGGTCTGAGTGAAGCAAAAAAAATTTGTCAGGATGTTTCCAGGTGGCAATCGATAGTCTCTGCCTATACCGTTGGGGACGTAGAGGCGTGAATATATGTGTGTTTTCCAGAGTGGAAGGTCAACGTGACACATCGCTACGCTATGGGCCTTAGTCAGACGCTGGTAGACAGCGAGAACAAAGTCCTTCTGGGTAGAACCAACAAACACGAGGTCACTGCGCTAAGCATCGATTATATCAGCGAAGTAAGTACATATATAATAATAATAATATTTGGACATTATTACACCAATTGAACTAAGCTTGGTAAGTACATTTAAGACTTGTGTTAAGGGTACTAGTCAACGTATATTTAAGAAATGTATGCATATTATACATAGATAAATACATATATAGCATATATAATCAACAACCAGACTGGAAAGCAGTAGAAAAGCGTTGTTCTCAACTCTGCCTCCACCGGGAATCGAACCCGGGACCCCTCGATTAGCGTTCAGGTGTCTAACCGATCGCACCACGGAGGTCGTCAATATATGTACATATACAAGGTTCCATTATGACATCACAGCCCGTATATTCATGCTAAAAAGTGACCTAGGAGATATTATATATCCGAGGTTTTGAAAACCCCGAAAGAGGTTAAAGAATGTATATGTATAAATGTAATGTTCCAACTGTTGATTGCATCTCATTTGTTATTGATTTGGTCATTACTACGTACTAGAAATGCGGTAGGACGAATGGAATTAATAAAGCAAAAGTAGAAGGTTAGAGTTGGACAGGGTAGGCCGCGTAGAACTTATGCAGATCAAATTGGAGATATTCTTCTCAAGCGGGTATAAGTACATAGCGTGAAGAACAGAAGAGCGTGTATGATAAGTTTAAAGGATGTGTCTGAAGCAAGAGAGACTAGTCAGGATCGTTCCAGGTGGCGATCGATAGTCTTTGCCTATTCCGTTGGGGACGTAGGGGCAAATATATGTATGTACTAACTAGTGATACATGACGAAGAAATTTTTGTCTCGTGATGATGTACATACTTTGTTCTAATTTATTTATTACTAGTGACTCGCTCTGGCTTCGCACTGGTATAAAATATATAGCCTACTCCACTATTTAATGGATGTTATTATACATATAAACCTTCCTCTTGAATCACTCTATCTATCTATTAAAAAAAACGCATCAAAATCCGTTGCGTAGTTCCAAAGATTTAAGCATACAAAGGGACATAGGGACAGAGAAAGCCACTTTGTTTTATACTATGTAGTGATGTTCCTGCGTTCCTAACAGGGTTTCGATGAGCCGGTGAAGCACAATACATTGTTCATGGACGTATTTGAAAACATTAAAGAAATACAACCTTTTGGTCCTGAAGACAGTAAGTGGATTTTTTTTTTTGGTATCTCAAGCTAGCTTAATTATTTAATGTAATATGGTAACTGCATTTGCTTAGCATTACGAAACGAACATCACACCCGTTTCCCTGTAGGGAGAGATCACAGATCACGGAGCCTCATCTTTCCCGATCCTGACAACCCACTATCGCTTCATTGACAGTCATACATCTCATCATAGCCACTCAGCGATTATAGGTACTTCTGACGTCAACAAAACCATTACAATAAACGTAGTCAATCGGAAATATCCATTATCACATATATACCTAAACAATAATAATAGTAATACAGTACAGTTCCACGTACTTATGTATGCACATTTTTCCATTTTAATATGTAATCAGAATCTTTGAAGTGCGGTTTCGACGTCCTGGCTGTAAGTCCCAAAAATAATCGTTACGATTTTATATTTCAATTACATTTCCATCAATCGAAGCAAACCCTTGCTTTATTTATCACTATAGCCTTTACATTTGGGAAATGCATCGAATACTACGGTGAGGAAAAGCATCGTGAGGAAACTTATAGTGCTTGTAAATGACGACATGGCTTATCACATTGAGTATTATTGACTATCTGGTCAACACGTGTTCGAGGTGGCCATAGATTTACTACCTCCACAATTGCGGAGATGGAAACCTGAACCTCTGACTACCCAGCAAGGGTTAATGGTCTTTTTTGTTCCTTTCAATTCTCCAGAAAACTATCACGTGAGGACAGATGAAAGGTTGATAGCCGAAGAAGAGGTGACTTTCAAGAAGACGCGAGCAGACATCATGTTCCGCTTCAGGGAAGTGCAGAGAAGATTGGTGGAGTTGTTGGAAGAGAACATAAATGCTCCACCCCTGCATCAGCTGCCGTTGTCGGACTTCTACATCCACTTGGAACAGAAGAAGGAGAAGATTAAAGAAGTTGGTGATAAATGATACAAATTTACTACTACTACTGCTGTACTCTGCTACTGTAGTCTATTTACTTATGTACTTACAGGATATACTACTAACTAATATGTAGATAATTTTTAATGAATATAATAGTTATATGTATATACAAAAAAAATTGTGACACATTGCCAGTCCAATGCCCAGCAGCATTGACTCCAAAAACCTTAGCAGACATCTAAAATACGTCACAAAATCATTGAGTTACACATATACATACAATCACGCCCTTTAATACATTTCGAGGTAGGTAGAACCTAGGAAATATAATATCTCAGGTCACATTTTATTTTTGCCTACCCCTCTTCAGGGAATCAGGCGTTACGTGTATGTATATATGTATGTAATCCGATTGCAGGCAGAGAAAGAGAGAGAGTTAATCCGACTGGAGACAGAGGCCCAGATCAAGGCGCAAGATAAGGTGACGAAGTGGTTAAAGGTCACTTGCTGGGACCCCATGCGCGAGCAGAGGGTCAAGATTCACGCCATCTTCAGCCATTATCAGGTGGGGTAACAAACATAGATAATATCGCGTGAATAAATTACTAACATTTAGATTTTTAGATTTTCCTCCAGGGAATAAGATTGTTTGGTAATGTGACAGCTATTCAAACTAAGGACAAGTACAGAACATTGATTGAAAGTCAAAAATATTTGTCTGATATTGAATGTCTCTTAATATTAAAATGCTACCCTTCGTTCGGAAGCTCTGGCTTGAAAAAGGACCAACAAGGGACTCCAGATTCTGTCAACAATATTCTATATTAAAGTCATCACAACCCCATAGGATATTGACATGAATAAGTTAGTCAGCGAGCTTGAGTCTACCGAAAGGGGTAAAAATACGTGAACGTAGTTTCCGAAGGTTCAATCAATCTAATTGAATTACATTTCAATTACATACAGCATACATCATTATAGATAATACTACACTCAAAGAGAACTGATGCATGGTAGACTAATTTCCACATTAACAGAAGTATTCAGGAAGTCACAAAATAGGAGATTGCCATGCCTTACTATACTTTCCATCCACCACAAGAGTCTTGACTGTTCACGTTCTATCATCATGTATAACTAGGTGGAGAACTACGCCATCCCCGCATCTCAGAAGGAGATGTGGCCAGAGCTGCAGCAGATCTTCACCCTGAGGACGCTGGAGCGGGAGATGGAGACTGACATCTTCAAGCCCTGGCTCGAGGACATGGGCAAGGGAGACTCCTTGGCTGCGGAAGCCAATCACGCGGAAGCCATGAAGTAAGTTAAAGAAGTGTTTAATGAAATCAAGGAAAAGGTTTTTCAGAGACAAAATAATGGCAAGTATGTGGAAATGGGCAATATGGTTAGTTGTGTTTATTGCCAAAAAGAGGTCCTGTTAATCAATCATCATAATGTAAACATATAAATTAATAACCGAAAGAGTTATGGTTGGCATGTCATTTCATTTAAATTAGTAAAAAATAAAGAAAATCGCATTATTCACTGCACATTTAAAACAAACATTCAGAAAATAATAATATATAAATATGAAATCCTTGCTGCTATAGTGAAAAGGCGCTGCCGGAGTAAACGAAACAGCCAGGCTGCATCACTGATCGGCAACCTATTACACACAAATTCTCTGAAAGTCTCTTCATTATATTCATTTTTGATCTATCCTATCCACCCGAAAGTTAAAACAGGTGAATGTATATGAAAAACAACCTTTTCCAGGCTTTCCCTTTTAAGTACGGCTGCGGATCCAAACCCTGTTCAGAACTCAGACACATCTGTAGCCTTAACAAACGCCGTGCTCAGGGGGACGTGTACCCACCAGCTGGTCACCGTGCCTCCTGCCATGATCGGCCAGCTGGAGGCCTTCAGCTTCCTCCACATGAACTGGCTGCAGCATCTGGTGCAGGTAAACTTTACTTAAATAATCTATTGTTTCCAGGAGTATCAGCCTTGGAAGAACCAGTAAAATTATAGAAACTGAAGATTTAGGCTTGTCAGAAATCAATGTCGATGATAGGTCGCTAAATGCATTGAACATTGTATATTTATAGATAGGTTTCCTTATAATGTTTTGCCTTCATTGTACAGTCAACGCTAAAATGCAGTCCCAGTAACTTTTTATAAGGTTTACGTTTATAAGAATAAAAGACAATATTTTTCATTTCGAAGCACGCGAACGTATAGTGACCATGATAATGCATAGTGGCGCCAGTTTTAAAATGTAAAATATTGTATTTAGTTCTTATAAACTTAAGCCTTATAAAAAGTTACTGGAACTACACTTTTAGCGCTGACTGTGCATAGAGATGACAAAAATATTGTTATAACTACTAATAATTAATTAAACAGAGATCATAAGTTCATATAAGGCTTCTTATTTTAATTTACGCTAAGAGTCAGTCATTTGTGACCTCTTAAGACAGAAATTGACTGCACCATTAAATGTACCGAATACTTACATACTTAATATCAAGCCTAATTCGCTTTGAAAAATATGTATATACAATGGCTGCTGTTGCTAATTCCAATATATAATAGGTAATATCTTAGGAACAGTACCCAGTGCCAATCTCGAACGTAAAAAGAGTGCTACTAGCTGTTCTTCCTAGAATGTCGTAGGAGGCGATTAAGGTACCAGGGGTAGCGTCTCAGAATTTTACTCGAGTGGCCTCTACGTAACCCACTTATGAAGACAGAAAAAATAATTTACCCATACAAATATGTTTCTTTTCATTGCCAGTACAACGTCCAAAATATCAAACATTGGTTCAACAAGCAATTCAATGAGCTGATGGCGCAGAAGAAGAGAGACGTCGGTCTCGTCATAGAAAGGAATACCAGACTGCGATTCATAGTTAATGGTATAGTCCTGTGGTATTTGGGACATAAAATAATGATAAGTAGCTGCCCATCTTCCCGGCGTGTCGGAAGAGGCGACTAAAGGATCAGGGAGAATTGAATCTATTGGGCTAGCAAGCTGTCACCGATGCTCCATATGACATCACAAACCTAGAAGTAATGCTAAAAAAGGACATAGATACATGTAAAGCTCATATCTTTGTCACTTAGGGTATTTACTATCTGGAGAAAAGTGGTAATGGTAATGTGGCCATATATGACTTACTCGTATTGTCAAGCGAGATAATTAACCTAATCTATAATAAATCCTATACCAACAATTTAAATTAAACTACCTACTTAACTAACTCCTACCAAAAAATTCTGTTGATGGAATAAACTTGCCTAAGTACCTAAAAATCTTATGAAATTTGTATAATAAAGATCACAAATATAGAGTATGTCTGTTGGCATTTCAGAACTGAATTACTTATCCGACTTGCGAGGCAGCTTCCACCACCTGGATACGAAGATAGTGGACCCTCAGTGGCAGCAGGACGAGCAGCCTGAACGACTGGTTAAAGTGGAGCCCGAAGAGGTGATTATTATTACTGGGTCATATGCTGATGTGGAATTTAAAGGATTTTAATGTGGTTAAACGTTTTTCGGAACTTGGTCCTTCGTAATTGAATTATGTATGAAAGTATCAATTATGCTAAAAGTTAGGACCCCAACCTGTTTTTTGATATAGTCAATTTTGGTAAAAGGTAACATGGAAACCATACCATCTTTCACATTGGACGCTGACTGTGTCAACATAATCTTTTTATTGTAAATCTCACCCTTATCTAACCTTTCAGATTGTTCTTTATATTTTAGAAGTAATATATTTAACCTAATTCCCTCATCCAGTGCTCAATACCGCCATACATAAGCCCCAGTCAGATCCAGCTGGTGGAGCCAGAATCTGGGCCCAAGGACGACTTCTACGAACGAGCGCTGATAGAGATGATGGATGGAGTCCTGGAGAAGCTGTGGCATGAGGAGATCAAGAAACCTATTCCGAAGCCACTGTGTATGGTGAGTTGTATAATGGTCTATTTCTAGTAGCAAAAGAAGCTGTTCTGAATGGTTGCATTAGTCAATTGTAAAATGAAGTAGAAATAATGATACCAAAATGATCCATTCCTATTGGAATACGTCAACACCTCATAATCATAGTATAATATTCATAGGTATACTAAACCTTAGATTTATAGATCAATCAGCAGCTATAATGTTGATTGATAGCTTCTGGTGAAAAGTAGGGTCTATGTAGCCAAACAACAACGCAACGTCGGAGATGGGCAAATGGCTTACATTTAGGTGGTAAATATGTCGGTTTTCCAGTTCTCTTACAACTTAACTGCATCACGTTATAAGTAATATGTGTACTAATTTTAAACCTCAACACCCAGTTGGAGAAAGACCCAGAGCACTTCACAGAGGAAGAACTGCGCCAAGTGTTCGACTACGAGAGCAAGGTGGCCTTCCGGAATGAGGAGAGGGAGAAGTACCGGAAGATGCTGCACGCGGAGTACGCCAAGCTCAGCGCCACCCTCAACGAGGGCATCGTCAAGTTCAACGCCAAGGTGAGCTGGTGAGGGTTCTAATTCCGCTTGAGCGTGTAGCAATGGAAATTTTATTTAAAAATTGAAATATAATGAATTTTCACGACCAATAACCCTTGCGGATTTTACTACCTATGCAATTGCGGAGAAAGACACCTGAACTTTTAACTACCTCGCAAGGGTTAATGGTCGTGAACGCGTTTGCAATTTTTTAGTGAGGTGGTACCTTCACAATAATGTATTTATTTCCTATTATATGCATGGAACTTTTTTAGGTATTAACAAATTTTTATTCAATATCAGACACATGCATATGGCGATAGATATGTAATTTATTTTTTAAATCAACGACCAGACTGGAAAACAGAAGAAAGCGTAGTACTTAACTCTGCCTCCAATTCGGGACCTCTCGATTAGCGTTTCAGGTGGCTAACCGATCGCGCTACGGAGGTCGTCTCTTGCTTATAATAGGCATGTTTTAGGTAAAAGATCTCTGGTTGACTCGGCTGCATTCGGAATCTGTGATTGGACAAGAGAAACTGTGTCTCATGCGCCTTCGCAGGATCAATCTGGCACGCAGTGAGGACTCAGAAGCGGTGGACGATATACGGTAAACACTGTCCTTAGAACACGTCAATAATAATATTTGGACATTATTACACCAATTGAACTAGCCCCTTGGTAAGTACATTTAAGACTTGTGTTAAGGGTACTAGTCAACGTATATTTAAGAAATGTATACATTTGACGAGATCAAAACGAGACTGATTTTAGTGGCCTTTTACCTATAGGCTAAAAAAGTAAAAATCTTAAAGCCACATTAATCTAACAGCTAATGTATTCAACATTCATTTCATGCAATAAATGTAACATATAAATAGGTTTTACAAAGTTTAGAATTTCTCACATTTAGCCGTCAAAACGAAAAATAGAGATTTTCAATTAAAGATTTTTAGATAGATAATATTCACGATCTATATTGAGGCGTGAATGCATTCCTTACATTTAGCCGAAAAAAGGTGCAATAGAGATTTTCAATTAAAGAATAAAATATAAAATATTCACGTTGTATATTGAGGGACATAGAGTTTTGACGGCTAAAGGTAAATGTATGCAGGTTTGTATGATCTATATTATATTCTTCGTACCCAGTCTAAGAATCCAAGACCGTGAGGCCCAGGTGGTAATCCTTCGAGGTGAGCTTGAAGAGATGCAGGAAGAAGCCACGGCTTGCCAGTCGGCGCATGAGCTGCTGGCAGCTAAAGATCGACAGCAGGAGAAGAGCTTTAAGAACTACTTCACGGATGTGTCATCCATCATTTATGATCAGTGCCTCAAATATTTTAAGTGAGTTGAGGAATTATTGTTTTGTTTGACTACCATACACACACATATATATACAGTATCCACTATGGTATTTTTGCATAGGTTATTGAATAAGCTTACTAATGAATACTCTTCTTACGGTTTTAGTATTAAAACGGGTTAGAACCTCAAATACAAATTTCCAGTCGTGTCGGGAATAGTTAGATTTTATGTTGACCCATCATATTGTGCGGTTTTTGTTCGAATATACAGAAAGGCTGTGCTGTGCACCAAGATAAGAAAATAAAATTTAAACATATCACCGATACATTCTATCTCAAAGTCTTAGTCTTCCATCATCCCTGACATTTCAGAAAGAAAGAAACAGGTTATATTCTATACAACTTATAAATCAGCAGTTTAAATATTTTAATTTTAATTCACAACCACAGCTTGTTCACTATTTTCAATGTCATTTGCATCGCAGGAAACGTCCCAAGTGGCAGAACCGCACCTCAATGAGTTCGGCAGACCTCAACGAGCTAGCTGAGGCCATCATGAACAATGTCAAGCCTCCGTTCCTACACCACGACTGCCAAGAGTATTTCAAGGGGTAAGTTCTTCTATGGTGTGTAACTCTATCTTTTTACATACAAGAGGTCCGTTACCTTACAAAGCGATAGCAGAGATTGATTTATTTTCACCAATCCCGGTAAAGTACGCTTCCATGACACAGCGGTCACCCTTTTGCAGTATTTCTATCAATCTTACGTAATAATGTTAAATCTAAGTGTATTTATTAGGGAAAAAAAAGTCTTTAAGAGACCTAGTGATTCCTCTATCTAGAGGCAGTATTAATTAACTACAATTTCGTTTAATTTTTTATTGATAATTCGAGCTCCGCAATTTTACTATAACCGCCGAGTCCGCATCGTGTGTGATCTTGCTTACCACATGTAGAGAAAATGGCGTGTTAGGAATGTATGTATTTTACTCTTGTAATTCCTTGCAGGGTGGAACAATTGGATAACCCATCTAACATGCCGGTGGTTCTGGACGATACCTACTGGCAAACCGTTTGCAGACTCAGAAGGGCCAAGATCGAAATCGAATTAAGGGTAAGTTTTTTAAAAACGCATGCTTTCTTGGAATCTGCCCCATGCTAGTCTGAATCGTAAAAAGTATGGTAATTAATTGCCGCTCTTCTCAGCATGTTGTAGGGGGTGAATCAAGTACTAGATGTCAGTGGAATCTATTAAGCGATGGGCTAGTGAATTATGATTAACCGATATGCCATGCTAACTCCAAATTTCATTCAAAAAGTGTTCTCCGAGTCTTTCCCCGTGGATAGAACGTTCACCTCGAAACAGATTTAAGGACGTGAATGTATGTGTAAGTTTCTTGGAAATTCTTATTAGGCGTTTCAAGATTATTAATTGATAAAGTATGATGAACACTGGTGCCAAGAGTAGGTATGTTATTTTGGTGCAGAGTATCTAATTAATGTAATGTATATGATTTTTATTGACAGCTGCGAGCGTTAATCCTGGATATAAGTCACATAGAAGCGACCCAGAATTTGTGGGACAAGGCATTGCAAGCCAATAAACTGGCGTTGGCCAACCTCAAACTGAAGATGGATCAGCTCAGGGCCGCCATAGAAGGCAAAGCTAGGAATAAGACCATACAGGTAAGTATGGAAAGATACCAACATGATATTGGTATTTAAAATCCTCATTTGTTGATTTATGTCATCATAGTAGTTACGGGTTTCTGGCCTATATCTAGTGGTATTCCGTGTCGACGGGAACAGGCACTGATGGATGGTCAGTTCAAACTAAGAAGCAACCATCCGCTCGATATTTTTCTTCGCTGTTAAATTACTTTGTCCATAGAAAGTAAGTGAAAACCTGGCAAGGCGAAAATATTTGTAGTTATGCCTTTAGATTACGAGGAACTACCTCTTGATAGCTGCTAACGATATATTAAAAGAAATTTACTAGTCCAAATTTACTAAAGATTGCGCCGTCTTCTTGCAGTTGGTCCTTCCAGCCGGACAGGTAGAAATTCCCCTAACAGGACATCTATCGGATTTTGAAGACGCCTGCCTCATTTCTAAGGAGGAAATCGATACAGTGAACAGGATTATTCTGGTAGGTGCAAGCCCTTTTGGGACCATCGTTACCCTGAGGTATATATGGTTGAGGTATGAGTTTTTTTTTGGTGAGGTTGGGTTGGAAATCTTGGTTGCGTAGAGTCGTTTTAGACACAGGACTTGCTGGCAAACAAAATTTGTAAGATGCTGTCAACTCCGAAAGAGATATTAAAACATAGGCTACACTCGTAAAATTAGCATTGATTTAAATAATCATTTATATATAAGATCAGTTTAGAAACATAAATGTTATAACTTAAGATGTAGTGACTAAGATTGAAAAGGGCATGCTTCGATGGTTTGCACATGTTTTGCGGATGAATGATAGCAGATTGACAAAAGGAATATATGTGAGTGAAGTAGAAGTGCGATTATGTAAAAGCCGGCCCAATAAGACATGTGACGGTCAGATAGACGCTATATTCAAAAAAGGTGACTTTAGGAGTACCTATAACCGCCGACTGTGTATGAGAAGATGTATAAGTGTCACTGAAGCGAAAGTGGTCTGTCAGGATCGGGACAAATGGGTACCCGTGATCTTTGCCTACCCCTCTACAGGGAATCAGGCGTGATGTGTATGTATGTATGTATAACTAACGTTCCACGTATAACAGAAAGTGGGCCAGTTCAAGTTGAACATGATGCGGAAGCTGATGGAGTTCCGCAAGGGCATCCTGTCCAAGGAGTGGGAGCACGCGCAGCAGCGGATGAAGCTGCGCCACATGAAGCAGGAGCTCTTCTCCTACACCAGGCTCAAGGTGGGATGGAGAGGGAGTCAATCTTCCTTATCGTTTCCTTTGATCCTACAACTTTTGTATCAGAAGTCCTTTAATTATCCTAGAATTTTCTTTAAACAACAACTTTTTTAATAGATTACACACACTTACAAGATTTTTTTTCCAGAAGAATAAACAGCTTTTCTGTACATATTTGGCCCCCTAACTCTGAAAATGAAAACAGTTTTTCTCTATCAGCTTTAGTTTTTTAGATATGGAATATGCGTAATTTGGTAAAAAAACACAAAAAAACTTACCAAAAATTTAAAATTCGTCTTTAAAAGCAGTTAAAAATGATCTCTTCAATGATTTTCTTGAATGCAATGCTCTAGGTATGTCTCTTTTCAAACTCCAGCAATAATCTGCTATCATATGAACATCCCATCTACCCTTATATCGTTCCTCCATGACAGAAATCTCTTAATGAAACCTCTCTCCCTGTTCATCACTAAAGTGGCCAAGATTTTCAGGAAAATGGTGTAAATGTGAGTTTAAATAATGGAGCTTGATGCTCATGTTGATGATGACAAGTAAGCATATGTTGGACTAAGTGTTGGTAGTTAGGAGCTTTAATATTGCCAAGAAAGTTTTTCATTACTGATACAAATGCTTTCCACGCATTGGACTCGGTATCATTCATTGTTGTTATAAAATTCTCGTCATTAACCAATAGTCTTATTTGAGGACCATAAAATATTCCAGCTTTTAATTTTTCTGTACTTAAACACTGAAACTTATGAGCAATATACTTGAAACAGTCACCGTTTTTATCAAGCGCCTTCACAAACTGCTTCATTATTCCAAGCTTTATATGTAAAGGTGGCAAAATAATACGATCTCTATTGACCAGAGGAGAATGTATTATATTGTGTTTGCCAAGGACTAACTGCTCTCTAGTAGGCCATTCTTTTTGTGTCCAATGGTGGTTTCTATCCCTGCTATCCCAAAGGCATATAAAGCACGGGTACTTTGTAAATCCACCTTGCTGTCCCAGAAGAAATTTACCATTTTAAAATCCACACATATTTGCCAGTTATGTTCATGGTACTTGATTTTTTCTATTACAGTAGAAATATTTTTATAGGCTTCTTGCACTGTTGTAGAATGTGCAATAGGGATAGAACTAAATTTATTGCCGTTATGTAACAAAACACATTTTAAGCTCCTTTTTTCTACTATCTATGAAAAGTCGCCAATCATGTGGTTCATACTGCTCCAAACCCATATAATTCATTAAAGCATTAACATCTTGACAAAATACTAAGTCATTTTGTTGAGAAAAATATCTTAACAGATCTTGTTCACGCGTGCGATAAATGGTGATTTTAGTATGAGGTGCAAGTAGTTTTTTCTCTTTGAGCCTTGAAGCGAGAAGTTCAGATTGTTCTTTGGTGAAACAAAGGTCCCTTATCAAATCATTCAACTCATTTTGGTCAAAAAATTCTTTGGTCGAGGCTTCGGGTATAAAATCAGGGTCATTTGACTTTCATTTTTCTATAACGTCTCCATGTTCGACTTCAATAGGATCTACTTTTGATGTTGACGGTAAAACTTGAGGTACAGTCTCATGAACTAGGCTACAAAGCAATGTTGGTCGCTGGGCAGATAAACTGGCAGGTAAATTAGGATAAACCCATTTATTTTGGTTATTTGAATTAATGCCATCTATATCAACTAGACAAAAATAACAATCATCATGGTAATTTTTAGGTTCTCGCCAGATCATCGGGGTTTTAAACTTCAAAACACTTCTCTTTCCACTTGTCCATTGTCGTAAACTAACCACACAATTTTGGCACACAGTTTTAGGCACCCAAGGCTTATCCAAGTTACACACTTGCACTTTGAAGTAGTCATAATAAGTGGTTTTCACGAAGTCTGAAAGGTTTTTCTAAAAACTTTAAACACATATTCACCGCAAATGTAACAAAAACACTCTGGATTATTCACACAACTCCTCCTTGATGTAGACATCACATTAATTATAACTTATCTGTTACCGATACTATGTTAAACTCGTAAATATGCGCCTACCCGCGCAAAAAAAATACAAAAGCTGTACAACTAAAACTAAAGCTGATAGAGAGAAACGAGCAGTAGATTTGAATTGAGGGTACCCAAATATGTAGGAAAATAAAAAAAAACCCCGGGAAAATTTCAAAAAGTAAATTTTTGTAGGTGTGTGTTATCTTTAGCTATTCTAGAATTTTCCTAGAAAAAAATTGTGGATATTGCTTATTATAGATAGAGATATCAAAGAACACTGTTATGGTTTATTTTGTTCAATTCCATAAATATTTTATGGGAAATATTTTCTACAATTTATTAAGTTTAACTTATGTTGGAGATTTTAACATATCAGTAGACCATTGAGGAAAAGTATTTATAATCTCCGTCAAGGTGCCAGAGATAATATTAATGCGAGGCTGATATCAGGGACGCAAGACTGGTAGTCAGAGAATTTGAGAATGCCTTTAAAATATTTTTGTAATGTTTAGTAAATATGTGAAACCCAGACCGGAATAATAGAATTCCTTAATAATGTATTCATATCCCTATCACAAAATCTAGATCCCAAAAGAGCTACAACAGTACCTCAAGGAAAAGACAATGGGTATTCCTGAAGAGAAGATATACAACAACATGGAGAGGGAGATTGAGGCTTCTAAAGTGACCCTTACCAATACTCTCAATTTGAAGATCTTACGAGCAGAGGAGATGCAGGTAAAAATTAGAAAATCGTCCTTGTTCATATCTTTCCATATTTGTTCAACCGTTGACTGCGGGAGTTGTAAAAAAAGAATTTGTAATAATAAGTGATTTACGATTATTGAAATAAACATGCATAGGACTTACCGATCTTACTACGACAAGGGTGCAGAAGAAAAGGACAACGTGTTACAGACCCAATTATTTATTAACTAAAATTGCCGGTATATAATTTGCCGCTAATTTATACTAAGCATATATAATTGCTAAAAGTAATCCGATGTTAAGCTAGTAGCCATACATTATGCATTTACTTATGATAAACTATCTTCTGCCTTTGCAGGTAAAGCTTCAAACACTGGAAGGCATCATCAAGAATCTGGGAGGAAAGATTATCAATCTGAATGTACAAGTGTCAGACAGATATCACAACGAGGACCCTTATGCGACGGAACAAAATAGGAAATTAATTGACAAAAGGTTTGGGCAAAGAATATTCCTATATATTATATTGATGCTCTGACGAAACATGCTTCTCGAGTCAAATTATTCATCATCATCAGCCTGTATCAATCCACTGTTGGACATAGGCCTCCCCCAAATGACGCCAGATCCTGATTATTATTTTTACTGAATTCAAACTTAGTACATACATACACATCACGCCTGATTCCCTGTAGAGGGGTAGGCAGAGATCACGAATCTCCATTTGTCCCGATCCTGACAGACCACTTACGCTTCACTGATTTTCAAACTTGGTAGGTAATAAAATTATAGTTTTGTATTCACAATGCATTTCCACTTCAAGGCTGCGTTAGGATCAACCCAGTTTCAAACATTCATTTGTAGTTACAAGTATCTTTATTTATATTTGGTGACTATAATACTGTCTTTATGATTGTAACAATTAACGTAAAGCAGAAACAAAACAAAGACAAACAAGCGTGTTGAACACAATCAAAAGCTGCTTCAATATCTAGAAATATGTTTTCAGAATGCAAACTCTGAGAGCCCGAAGCAGACTAATGCGTGAAGTCCAGAATAACTACACAACTATAATGTTACTACACACTGAACTTGAACTGCAGAAGCTCCGAACTTATCCAACGATGGCCTCAGAAGAAGAATTCTGCGAGTGCAAGGAAAATTACATTTGCGTCAGCTGTCAAAGAACGTCTGGCAAAAAGAAAATTAACCGAACCTTTGAGACTTATAAGCGATTGTTCAATCGATGTCAATTCAGTACATGTTAATATTATAGCAATTCTGTTATTGGTTTTTTACTTTATTCGTGTTCTTAATTGTACGCCGCAGGGCTGTCGTCTCTAGGCCATTCGTGCCTCAAGGTGCCTTAAAGAGAAGGTCTTTTTTCGATATCTTTTGATAACATAGTAGCCAGTGACATTAAAGGAAGAGAGGTAACTAATTTTTTGTCTCATAAGGAAACTTTTAGTCATTTACGACATACTGGGAAAAACAGCACGGGACCCTATAAGAATAGTGGCAATAAAACACAGCAATTCAGTTAAAATTTTATTTTCTAGGCTACACTTAGGTACTCATTACAATAAAAATATTCTATTGAGTGATCACTTTAGTATTACGTAAAGAATGTCTACCAATACTGAATGGGAGATATCTCCTTGAAATAAATTCAATATTATTCTATTTTGTCTTTGGGTCTTTTTTCGATGCCATCTTCAAACTATTTGTTTTGCTACTTATGGCATAACCCTAGTTCTAGCTCTGTTAATAAAACCAGAAAAAAAATACATACACTTACGACTATAACACCAGAACGAATGGACAGAATATAAGGTCCGGATGACCGTTTTTCAATCTCGTTTATTGATGACCTTACATCCATTGATAAGGCCGCCCAACAGAATCTTTTTCTTACATTAAAATATGAGAGAAAGTTTAAGATGTAAGAAATTTAGAAATATTGTTGAGAGAAACTAGCCTATCCAGAAATACCTAAGAAAAACTATTTAGTCGTTAATCCTGGGTGATTGTAGCGAAATGAATTCTATTAAAATTTTTATTATACATTCTTAGAAGCGGGTGTGGCTCAGTATTATGGAATAAATGATTTATTTATTGTTAATTGCACATTGATATAATCCAGGTTGAGCAAAATGTACTATTAAAAATTACTTGCGTTAAAATTTTCTATGTACACTTTCATAAGTTGCGTAATACATTTCTTCTTCCTCATTTTTCGAAACAGGCAATAACCAACATCTGTAGGTGGTGACTTGGATCACTACAAGTCACAATGACTAATTAGTACAAACTGGGTTCCTTATGACTACTTCGAAATTATGTACAACGCTAAAAGTGCAGTCCCAGTAACTTTTTGTAAGGTTTACGTTTATAAGAACACAAGACAACATTATTCATTTCGAAGCACGCGAACGCATAGTGGCCATGTCAAAGCATAGTGGTGACAGTTTTAAAATTTTAAATATTGTCTTTTGTTCTTATAAACTTAAACTATATAAAAAGTTACTGGGACTGCACTTTTAGCGCTCACTGTACACCTGCACCCTCAAACAAGTGACAAAATGCTAAGAGAATAGAAATTAAAAGTTATGTGATTTGTTTAGAAAGATCACATGAATATACTTATACGTAACTCAATACATACATACATACACATCACACCTGATTCCCCGTAGAGGGGTAGGCAGAGATCACGAATCTGCCATCTGTCCCGATTCTGACAAACCACTTACGCTTAATTGACACTCATACACCTTCTCATACGCACTCGGCGGTTATAGGTACTTCTAACGTCACTCCTTTTCAATATGGCGTCTATCTGACTATTACGTCTTATTAGGCCGGCCCCTACGTAACCGCCCTTTCACTGCACCCACATATATTCCTTTTGTCAATCTACTATCATACATCCGCATAACATGTCCAAACTATCAAAGCATACATTTAGAATAGTATTCTCTTAGCGTTTTGTCACTTATAACTAGGCCAAGGAAATATGCTCATTAAGTCAATCAATCAAGCAGCCTACGTCAATCCACTGCTGGACGTAGACCTCCCCAAGGTTACGCCATAAAACACGATCACTCGTGGCCCTCAGTCAACCACTACCAGCGACCGTTTTCAGGTCATCGGTCCATCTGTCCTCATTAAGTTCACGCTTTTAAAGTTCAGTCTTCTGCGAGTAGACCACGACATATTCGTCGTCAGGGTGCGCCACGTTGGCTAAATGTCTCGCGATGGCTTCCGCATGGCGCAGGCTCATCCGGTCCACGTATTTGATCTTCAGATCCATCTGGTGGGAAAAAGATAAAACTGTTGATACTCTTTCTAGTTCAACTGGACTGAATATGGATAAAGGCATTTCATCACTATCCCCTTTGTAACTAGTATAATTATCGGGGTTGTACAAAAACCTTTAACAACGGACATCAAGCATATACATTTACAGTTTGCTAGCGTATTGTTCAAAATATTTGTTATCCAAAATAAATATATATTGACCAATGTCTAAAAGGCATTATATTAGAAATCTATTCAGATTTAGTGGTTAAAAAGTAGACAAACACGTTCACGACCCTTAACCCTTGCGGGGTAGTCAGTGGCTCGGGTGTCCATCTCCGCAATAGCGAGGTTAAAAAGTTGTATAGTATTATATGCACAATGTCTTTTATTCAATAGCTTATAATTAAATTATGCAATTATGACACTTACGGCAGCGGCGTAAAGTTGCAAGTCCTCTTCGTTGTTTAGAACGCGATGCCTCGATTTGGCCGCGGATGGCAGAGAGCGAGTTTTCAATGCCTCAGGATATGGCTTGTCTAACTCGTCCAGCACTGAAAGATGAGACATGTACATCACTACATATCACGGATATATATGTTTAGAGATCCCGCCACACACATTGGCAGTAGCCAAACTTGGAACTAAATTTGACGTTTCCGCCATTGCGTGTTATTTTGTATGAAAGGTAAATTTAGTATTACCAGCGTTGTGTTTTTTGCCCACTCTTTGTAATTTTTATGTTTGTTAAGGGTGATTATAATAAATTGATTTCCGGAGTTTCTTGTTAGTTCTTCTCCAAGCTAGGGTCTTCGCTGATCTAACCTCGGTAAAAAATATTTAAAGACAATGCTCAGTGCCATGTTTGAAATAATAGTTTTAAGAGATTCGCGATTTATACTCATGATATAAGATATAAGGGTGTATATAAGATTGATTGCAGCTGTGGGAAATCCTACGTCGGACAGACTAAACGGTCTATTGCGGACAGAGTGAAGGAACACATAATATTATGTAATATATAATAAGAAGGATAAGTCCCGTTAATTATTAATCATGTTTGAAATAGTTTAATAAACATATTTTGACTTTGATATATTAATTTGTTTTATTTGAGTTTATAGCTCTGCAACCACAGCCAAAGACCATTACAAATGAAACCTATAATGTATCGAGCCGTATGGCACAGTGAGTGCTAGTTTTGGCGTGTTTACTGGTAACACTGAATTACGCGACTGTGGCGACGCCCCCAACTGCCAATTTATATGGCGGGATCTCTACATAGAGTACCCGCCACATACGGTGGCAGTTGGAGGCGTCGCCACAGTCGCGTAATCCAGTGTTGCCAGTAAACACGCCAAAACTAGCACTCACTGTGCCATACGGCTCGATACATTATATTGAGGTTTCATTTGTAACGATCTTTGGTTGCAGAGCTATAAACTCAAATAAAACAAATTAATATATCTAAGTCAAAATATGTTTATTTAAAATAGGCCCTATCACAAGCTCTCTTTGAATGTTATCTTATGATCTAAGTATAACAACAATAAAGATTATTATTTTTATAATTAACAAACATAAAGATTACAAAGAAAGTGAGCAGTGTGCCAGTTTTTCCTTAACAATAATTATAAATATTATATTATAAATATTATAATTATAAAATTATAAATATCACAAGCTCTCTTTGAAAGTTATCTTATGATCTAAGTATAAATTAAAAAAACTATTTCAAACATGGCACTGAGCATTGTCTTTACATATTTTTTACCGAGGTTAGATTAGCGGAGACCCTAGCTTGGAGAAGAACTAACAAGAAACTCCGGAAATCAATTTATTATAATCACCCTTAACAAACATAAAAATTACAAAGAGTGGGCAAAAAACACAACGCTGGTAATACTAAATTTACCTTTCATACAAAATAACACGCAATTGCGGAAACGTCAAATTTAGTTCCAAGTTTGGCTACTGCCACCGTATGTGGCGGGTACTCTATAATGAAATGAAAATCTTTTTTTTATTCAATACAAGGATTATAGAATCACGTACTGAAAGTCAACAAAAAATATTTTTTTGTAATACGGAGTAAATCTTCGTTATCATATGCGGATTAATACTTGTATTGGCTCTACATGTTAAATAAATATTAGGCAGAAATCATGTACCCAAGTGTGTCTCATGCCACCATTAAAAGTCATACTTTACGTATTCCGGAAACAAATATATGCCACGTTTTTGTATCAGACACGTGGTTTTTCCTCACTGTAGAGGTGATATGTTTCACAATTACAATAGTATATTTTAAGACTTGACAAACAGCCCCTTACTAAGTATATTTTTGACTTGTGTTAAGAGGACTAATCAACATACATTTTACTTTAGATAGAAAGATAAAATAAGTATTTCAAAACGACAGACGTGTTCACGACCAATAACCCTTGCGAGGTAGTCAAAGGTTCAGGTGTCCATCTCCGCAATTGCGGAGATCGTAATTCTATGGCCATCTAGTACCCACGTGTTGACCAGATAGTCAGTACTCAATAGGACAGGTGGTATGCTATGTCACCATTTACAAGCACTAACTTTTGCCTGTTCGGGGAACAGTTAGGTTTCCTCACGACGTTTTCCTTCACCGTAGTATTCAACGCATTTCGTTAATGTGTATACGTATTTCCTGACAAGATAATTTCCACTTCACAATATACAAATTCTCAGTCGTCTATGGCTTGTCAACAAAGTCAGCAGCTCAGTGAAAGTTGAAAATACAAATAATTATTTTCGGCTGAATATTTAGTCAATTGTGATGCCAAACTGGGTAAATATGTTTGCTTTAGGACTATATTTGGATCCTCAACTGGAACGAACCGAAGAACAATCAAGAGAAGAATTGCAGCTTTGACTTCGTTTTTCTTCGGTTGTAGCGGCTGGCGGTGTTGGTGTAACCATGGCGACTGAATAACAAGAAGTGCAAACGCCATGGCATCAGTGTTTATACTTCAGCCGACATAACCTGAGGTGTGAATTGCTTAATAAAGAAATAAAAAATATAAAAATTCTAAAACGAAAGCGTTAAGCAAACTCACCACTACTACTCCCATAGTGGTCCACATGTGGCTTGGGTGGCGGGGCTGGTCTGCAGCAGCAGTCAGGTGGCTGAGGTCTGCAGCAGGGCGGGACGGCTTGGCCGGAGCACGAGGCCATCTGCCATCGCATCTCAACGCAGTCTTCGCACACTTCTGTACTAGTACTGCATTCAGTTTGGGCTTGAGAGTGTTTGCTACGGTGTGTTTGGACCTTTATAAAATAAATAAATAAATTATGACAGATTTGATGTATGTATTTGAGGTTTAGTCGTAGATACACATATAATTTACGTAGCCTTGTAATAAACTGGGGTGAAATGAAAAGGACTGAAATACATACATATACAGTCACGTCCTTTAATCCCTTTCGTGGTGGATAGAACCTAGGAGATATTATATCTAGTTTCTACTACTACTGAAAACTACTTTCTATTACTCTCTCTCTCTCGTCTATTGAAGTGTGCACCAAAAATTAAGTAAAAAGTACACCAAAAGTTAGCTTCGGGTTGGGACTGTATTATTTCGTAGATACTAGACTTTAAAGTATAAATAAATAAATAATTACACTATTGACGTGATCAGAATTTTAATCATATCTGGAATGAAATAAAATAGACTAGTATAGATGTAAATAAAAATAAATAAAAAACAACAAGTGTGCGAAGTTAGTTTATGTTAACAATTCTACGTTACATTTTCGTATTTATATTATTAAATATATCTTTCGCTGTGAGGAAGTCAATACTGACCTATATCTTTTATCAATTTTCTTTATCAAATTATTCCTGTATCTAAAACCTCGACCTCATTATAAAATTTTACATATAAATATGGACCTTATACAACTTACATATAAATGTCAAATTACCTCAACATCCCTCACTCTTGTGGGCTCCTTCTTATAAACGATATCATCTTGGACAAAACAATACTCCTCAGTAAGTCGTTCCTCTGTAAATTATAATAATACATACATTTACATTCACCTCCTTTAATTCCTTTCGCCGTGGACACAATTCCGTAATATATACAATTTTGTTAGTTGTTTATTAGCATAAATATAAGGGTTGTGATGTCATATGGAACATAAGTGACAGATAGCTAGCCCATTGCAATAGTTTCAATTTACCTTTACTCCCTTAGTCGCCTCCTACGACATGCCAAAAAGAATTGTAGCTAGTTAGCATTCTGTTTAAGTCTCAGCTAACGCGGAAAATAATTATAATAAAGTACCTATGTATTTTAAAACTGGCTGAGATTTATACGACGAAACCATGTGCCTAATCCTTGATATACCTTTACAATTACGCATCATGATTGTAAATCCTTTTAACGTAGTCAAAGACTTGAGTGATTCATGTTGTCACTGCTAAGGATTCACCGTATAATTGTACCCAGCGAACTTACAGATATTGAATTCTACCTATCTCAAGAGAAAGAGTTTCTTTATGATGTTTTCCCTCACCGAATAGCATTCAGATTATCAGCTAGTTGACAACCCACCAATTTAATGACCTTCCAAAATTGTAAGAAATTAGGTATCTATGTATGTATGACAAAATAATAACTTACTTTTTCCAATGGGTCTTTCTTGGCGACGCATTACAACGATATTTGTTAACACTTCTCAATTTATATTGAAATTAATTATTTTGTTTTGTAGATTTTGATAATATTATTGATTTCTTTGCTCTCTTAAATATTTTTACAATTTTACTAACAATGTGATCTACTACGTTAAAATTTCGTATAGCTAGCAATATTGTCAATTAACGTATGATTTATAATAAGTTTTAACTGTATCCTATCCTAACATCACACAGCTGAGTAATAAAATCATTTTGAATCATGCGCGGTAAAGAACATTGAGATACGCTCGAAATTATGAAATTCTTACGTTGAATATTTTATACGACAAAATCAAGGATATAAAATAAAACAACACAAATAGTTAAATGCATCATTAAAAAAATAATTTACCTTTAATAAGTGTTGGATGCGTTAAAACTTACAAAAATAAAGATTGCTGTTTCGCTTAAGAAAACAGTGTTTAGAACATTATGGCGAATAATTTTTCGTCAGTACATTTTTAGTAAGTTCTGCTAACAAATAACCCTATATTTTTTAGTCGCCTCTTACGATATACCGTGAAATAATAATAAAAAACTAAACATTTGTACTAATTATTCTTTTGAACGTAAACTTAAATATAAAATAAAGCTAGTAACATACGGCTATTAATGAAAATATTTATTGGTGAAATAGTCGGATATCCGCATCATGTTACGTACCAAGTTTCATACAAAGTGTCGAAGACAATGGATTTGTTTTGATTATTAAAGGCGTTTTATTTTGTAATAAAAGCTTGAATGCAACTTCTCGGAATCTGTTAAACATAGTTGTGTGAAGGGTGTGTAACAATTCATTATATTTACGCAGAAAATAAATATATATCACTAACGTTGATGATGATGCGGGTGTGATTGTTTTGTTTATGTTATTGATAAATAATAATGTGTTTTGATTGCGCGAGGGAAATAATGATACGTTCATAGTGTCAAAGAAGTCAATTTAATTGATAAACAGAAAAAGTAAGGCAAACCCTGTCATCACCCAGACAGTTTAATCAATTGAAGCCCGCAAAGGATCATTGACTTGCAATAACAGTCGTACGATTTTACGTCACATACATGAAACGTTATTCCATATTTTGCTGGTCCAGCAACCACATGTTAATGTTACGCAAAATTAACTAGATATTATTAGACTCGCGTAACGCTGTCTCTAAGCTACTTAAGAAGTTTTATAATTATTTGCGTCGGGTATTAGTTTTAAAAAATGCGTAGACTGCTGTGTTTATACACTATTTTCTTTGGATTCCTGACTTACAAGTGCCTGGGACTTTCACCAGTGATATTCAGTAAGTATCATAGTTTTCTTTATCAAATTGAATGTTCTAGAAGTAACCTTAAAAAACTTCATTTATATTTTTGCGCAAATATTTTTCGTAATTCTTGTATTAATGCTAGACAGATTTGCTTAATCAACTAAAATTATAAAATAGATTATTATTACATTTGTAGTGTTGTTTTAATATTAAAATTATTTTACCAAAAGATTGTTACCAAATAAGTAATAGCATTTAACAATATCAGTAACAATTAGTTACTTACTTATAGTCATATCTTGAAGTAATTAAAAACTCCCATTTTCACCAAATAGTCATTACCCATTTAATGAAAAGGTTATTAGTCCATACTGAAGCAATCTTTTGTTTGAAAGCAATATGCAACAATCAAATCAAAATGCTAATCAAAAAGATTTATTTAATACAATATACTTATATATAAATGAATGGTAATTTGTATAGATTGCTATGTCATCTTCAAGTTATAGAAGTTTTTCAATAAAGCACAAAAGTTTATTGAACATGCTTAAACATTAAATACTTGTACAATGCACAAGAGTCATCGCCAATTTAACAGCACACTTAGTAATTGTAATATGAAACAATGAAATGCTTAGTCATCTTTATATAGCCATATTTTTCCTTACAATCACAAATACAAAGACTTTAAAATACATTTCCACTCATGCTGTTTATGGATGATGATGATAGAAGTCAGATAAACCCTATATTGAAAACAGGTGACGTTAGGAGTACCTATAACCGCCGAGTGTGTATGAGAAGATGTATGAGTGTCAATGAAGCGAAAGTGGTCTGTCAGGATCGGGACAAATGGGGGTCCATGATCTCTGCCTACCCGTCTACAGGGAATCAGGCGTGATGTGTATGTATGCTGTTTATAGAAACGTGAAACATAGTTTGTGTACCTACTAAACCATCATAAATTTTCAGTTCCAGGCGACGGAGGCGCTCAGTTAGAAGCACGTCTGAACAAGACCTCCGTAGTCCACTACATATGTGGCAAATCGTCCCCTAACTTCTTCAACATATGGTTGAACTTAGAACTGTTAGTGCCTTTCGTCATCGACTGCTGGGTGGACAATACTAGACTGATCTATGACAACAAGACGAGAACTACTCACAGTCCTCCGGGAGTGGAGATCAGGGTTCCGGGATGGGGGTCCTCGGAGCCTGTGGAATGGCTGTCTCCGACGCACCAGTCGGCCGGGGCGTATTTTAATAGTATAGCGGATGGATTAGTGAAGGTTGGGTATCAGAGGAACGTGTCTATATTTGGAGCGCCATATGACTTTCGGAAAGCACCTAGTAAGTAGTTTTCATAAATAAAAGTTTTGTTTATTATTTTAACTAGCGACCCGCTCCGGCTTCGCACGGGTATGAAATATATAGCCTACTCCACTATTTAATGGATGTTATTATACATATAAACCTTCCTCTTGAATCATCTCTATCTATTGAAAAAACGCATCAATATCCGTTGCGTAGTTTCAAAGATTTACGCATACAAAGGGACAGAGAAAGCGACTTTGATGCAGTGATGATAGACACATACAATAATAAACATAATACTAGTTTAGTCTTACTACAACTTTTGGGTGGATAGAAAAATATTAAGGAGATTCTTTTTAATAGTAGTACAGTCCGCTAACATATCCACATATACTAACAATTAGTATTGACCTTCCTCCTTATATCTTCTTTGAGCAAACGTTATGTAATTAAGATGACATGAATATAGACTTATTCAATAGAACTAGCAAATAATCTATGGTAAATGAGGGAAAACATCGTGAGGAAACCTACCTATCCCTCAGGATAGGTAGTAGCCAGTGCCTATATACGGCGATACGGTTCACTACCTATCACGTTGGGTGCTGTCTATCTAGTGATACGCGGGCTTCGAATGACCCATACCTAACATGCCTTCGAAATTTCGGAGATGGGCATTCAAGCCTCTGACTACCCCGCCATAATAAAAAAGGGAGTGTGTATACACAAGTCGTGAAGCATATGTTATGTTATATGACCCTTCTCCGTATATCTTCTTTGAGCTAAAGTTATTCAATTAAGATGACACAAATATAGACTTATTCAATAGAACTATCAAATAAACTATGCTAAAATAATCTTCTTTCAGATGAGAACCAAGACTTCTTTATCAAACTAAAAACCCTAGTAGAAGATACATACAAGAATAACAACAACTCCCGCATCACATTCATAGTGCACAGCATGGGAGGGCTGATGGCCAAGCACTTCCTGGGGCAGCAGACGCAGGCCTGGAAGGACCAGTACATCCGCAGGATGATCTCGCTGTCCAGCCCCTGGGCCGGGGCGTTCAAGGCTATTAAGGTGTTTGCTATAGGTAAGTGAAACTACATACAATATAATTTTTTTGTCTTATACGTGTGGCGACCTCTAGAGCGCCACACACAGAGAGAAACCTAAGTTGCAATTAGTTAAACATAATTACCACAGATGACGTCGCCAAGTATAAAATAATAATAACACAAATCAATTTCCTAGAACGCGCAATTGAAATATTTATCGGAAACAAGATATATACAAATTTCCAACTCAGGCCATTAGCCTGGTCGATTTCCTCTTTTCTTGTAGGGCACATATGTAACTAAATTTCTCTTTAAGCTGGAGTTATCAGATGTTTTAGTGACTATCATCATAATTATAAAGGCTATAGCTACTCAAAGCTTATGTATCACTAGTTCCCTTGCTCTAACATACTATGCAATGTAATCATTGTCTACAATTAGAGAAGTTTAGTCCAGATATTTTGCCTTGCCAAGATCAAATTGGAGCTCATCCATTCATGATCGCCACGTCTTTTCTCATACACGCTCTTATGTTCACGATACTTAGACGACCTCCGTGGTGCGATTGGTTAACCACCTGAACGCTAATTGTGAGGTCCCGGGTTCGATTCCCGGTGGAGGCAGAGTTAAGAACTACACTTTTCTTCTTCTTTCCAGTCTGGTCGTTGATTATATATGCTATTATGTATTTATCTATAAATAATTGTATATATTTCTTAAATATACGTTGACTAGTACCCTTAACACAACTCTTAAATGAACTTACCAAGGGGCTTGTTCCATTGGTGTAATAAAACAAACAAACAAACTCATTCATGACCATTAACCCTTGCGGGGTAGTCAGAGGTTCAAGTTTCCATCTCCACAATTGCGAAGGTAGTAATTCTATGGACATTGGTGTAATAGTGTCCTAAATATTATTATTATACTTAGTCCTATATTCCCATCTCCTTAGGCGATGACCTTGGAGCCCTGATGCTGCGTGAGAGCATAATGAGGACCCAGCAGATCAGCTGCCCATCTCTTGCCTGGCTGCTGCCCACCCCGCCACTCTGGTCGCAGGACGAGATACTCATCGAGACGGCTAAAAAGAACTTCACACTCAACGACTTGCAAGAGTTTCTTATGTGAGTATATAAGAGTACATACATAGTCACATAATATATGTAATAATAATAATATTTGGACAATATTACACCAATTGAACTAGCCCCTTGGTAAGTACATTTAAGACTTGTGTTAAGGATACTAGACAACGTATATTTAAGAAAGGTATACATATTATACATAGATAAATACATATATAATCAACAACCAGACTGGAAAGCAGTAGAAAAGCGTAGTTCTTAACTCTGCCTCCACCGGGAATCGAACCCGGGACCCCACGATTAGCGTTCAGGTGTCTAACCGATCGCGCCACGGAGGTCGTCAATGTCCTGTTCTCTCTCTATGTCCTGCTCTCTAAGAGAGAAAAAGATAAATGTGGTCTCAACCATTAACCGTTGCGGGTTTTACTACCTATGCAATTGCGGAGAAAGACACCCGAACCTCTAACTACCGCAAGAGTTAATGTTTTTGAACGCTTTTGTCCTTTTTTGTCTTAGATTAATTCAGTTCTAAAACCAGATTAAAACTAATTTATTTGACAAGTAGGTAGGTAGATTTATCTTTCTGAATGGGTAATAAAGAATGGGAAATTGTTGTAAACGCGTTGACGACCATTAACCCTCGCGGGGTTGTCAGAGGTTCCGGTGTCCATCTCCGCAATTGCGAAGGCAGTAATTCTATGGCCACCTCGAACCCACGTGTTGACAACATAGTCAGTACTCAATGTGACAGGTGGCAAGCCATGTCGCTATTTCCAAGCACTAACTATTACTTGTTTATACAAGTTCATTATTATTGACTCTAATTCATTTTTATAAGTTTTCGTGACATTTATGTATCATTTTACGAAAAGTATGAACTATTCTGTCATTTTAAATATAATATACATGCTAAGTTATAGTAGGGATACTAAAAACTCCCTCCCAAAAACTCTTAAGAATTCGCTATGCACATATTAAATACATAGAATATTATAAACAAATACTTTTTATTAAATACTAATGGTTTCAAACAAACATTTTTCACATAACTTCCAATACCCTCTTGTGTATTGGAACTAAACCTTATCACATTTCTATGTTCTCGATTATAACTGCATTCAGGTTAATGCTAAGCAAAGTAATAGACTAGTTGACGCAAAACTAATCATAGATGTCATGTTGGTACTTTAACAACTTTTCATTACAACCCTTAAGAAATTAACTACATATTATATACTCGGACCATTGATTACTTTCTTACATATTCTTTTTAAATTTTGGTACTCACTAGAGCTGTACATTAAGACATTGTTTAGTTATACGAATTTATAAATATATTCATGCTGAAAAGTGACCTGGGAAATCCTGCCATGTCTCCGAGGGTCTATCCACTCTAAAAGGAATTAAAGGGCATGAATATACGTAATAATTTTTGTAAAAAAAATTTTTTTAAAAGTATTTTTCAGTAGATGTCGATTTTACCTTAAGGGATAAAAAAGCAATGTATAAATTCATTAGCTTTCACAATTAATTGCTCGAAAATTCGGGCTTATGTAGTTCAATCATCACACGCGACAGAGGGCAGTAGCTACAAAGCACAACCTGAAATATGTTATTATTATCTATTGTTTATGTCAATGCTCTTTGACGAAAATTGTAACTAAATTATCAATCGAATATATTATATTTGGATGACTTTCCTTGAATAAAACGAAAGTTGTAACCCTAGTAACATATAATAGATGATGAGGTGATATATATATAGATGGGAGATGACATAATATATGAAGAGGTGTATGAGGGTCAATGAAGCAAAAGTGCGTTGTCAGGATCGGGATAAAATGGGATCCATGATCTCTGCCTATCCCTCTACAGGAATCAGGCGTGATATGTATGTAAATGATATAATTAGCGCTCATGTTTTTGAACATATAAGCTATCTTTGAAATATCAAAAGTCACGATAAACCCTGTTTAAAATTAATCCTATACATACTATAGTTAAAAGAAGCAGTTTTATTTAATTGTAAATGAAAGTTTACTCTAATTCTTAGGTGCCTCCTGCCATATCTAACTAATAAATATTCTCTTTACGTCCCAGACTTATACGTGACGTGTGTTCATTAATGTCCCTTATTCGTTTTCAGGGCACAGAAAATAGGTGATCTTTATAATTAATTAGAATATAATCTCAATTTTACTTTACTATTAAGAAAATAATTAAATACACATGAAAATTACTAAAATATACACCAATTATGTTAGAACGTATTTCAAAGGTTAGGTTAGAGTTGGGACTGTATTATTTTATCGCGTTGCGATTGCGTATTATTTCATAATATAAGCTTAAATATTAGCCCTACTAGTAGAGAGTAGAGTAGAACTAGCAGAGTTGTGACGGTATAAATATAGGTGAAAGTTTGCTAGCCCGTCGCGAAATAGATCTTATTAAGAGCGTAGTCGACTTCTACGACATACCGGGATGAAAATATACAAACATACTTCTACTTCCCTAATGGAATAAGTAGTGACTGACTATCGCCACCTAAAAAGATCCTGACAAATCTCTCTTGCCTCCCTCCCACGCATTAACCCTCTCATACATTCCTTCTGTTCTTCACTACGTACACCCGCTTCGAGAAAGTCTTCAATTTGATATGTGTATATGTTCGTCTTACTAGTAGAGTACGACAAATTTTAATTCCCTTTACGTCCAAGAATATTAAGAAACGTCTACAGTTTGGCCATTAACTGATGAAATTAATTAAAGAGGAACTAAATTAATAAGAATTTCCTGGCAACCCTTTTATTTTTATTTGTCTGTGCTGTAAACAAAGTGATCCTGCGAGCTTTTTGTGAGATTATAATCAATTTTGAGAACGAATAATGCAAGAAAATCAGGAAAGAAAAGGGAAGAAAACTATTCGGAGTAGAACCCGACAGGTTATTCATCAGGTTTTCCTGAGATGTTTGGCAGAATCTTAGGCCGGAAAGCCTTTGAACGATCTGCAAGATGTTTTTCACATAACTGCGGATTATACAGGTTTGTACTGTGTGGCTTGCATTGATTGATTAAGTTCCTGTGTGAATCAAGTAGTTTTGTAACAGATATTGTTAATTCAACACCATTACATCCAGTTTTATGGAGTTTTTTTGTGTGTGCAAGGTTATGTTTACATTGTAATTTTGTATGTCAAATTGACATCGTGTAAGCTAGGTTTGACCCATTTTAATACTTGATCTCTACTTGCAGGCAATAAACCGTAATCTTCCTGTAGAAATCCAAAAGCCAATAATTTACCTGGACGAAAGCTATATCCACTCATCGTATAAAATCAAAAAATGTTGGCAATCAATCAGTGTTACTGGTGTTACAAATGATGTATCAAAAGGCAAGAGGTTCATAATAGTCAAAAAAAAAAAGTCTGTGACTTTTCTGAAGCCAATAATTCAGATGAACCAGGCTGCAGTAGATCTTTGGGGGATGCTGAAAATGAGTACACTGACATAGAGTACCTTGAAGACGAAGTAGAATAGGTTTAGATTTGAATCAAATATGTATATGCAGACCTTGTCAGTGCATAATAAAAGAATTAAATTTTTAGACACTAACAGTATTGTTAGAAATACATTTTATATAACGACAGATAGGTATTTTCTTAATAATAGTCTTTAAAAAAAGGTAGCAGATGCGCTACATTTTGTTTTTTTGTTAACAAAGACTTTTTATTTGACTTAAACTTGTCGTAAGAGTATTTTCTAAATGTCAATATGGAATAAAAACTTTTTGATTTTTAATAATTTTATGTTTTAAGTTTAGTATAGTAGTACGAATTTATTAAAACTTTGTAAGTATCAAAATGTTTTTTTCATTTTATGGTGATACCGTAATTAAACCTACTAGCGACATCATTAAATTTCATGAGATAATGGCCAGACTGTAAATGTTATTAATATGATAGTTTTAAGAGATTCGTGATTTATATACATGATTATTAACTAACGGGACTTATCGCGTAAGTTTTATATAATACAATTACCTTTATTAACCCGACGTTTCGGCTACGTTGCAGTAGTCATGGTCACGGGCAGACTTAATAAAGGTAATTTTATTGTATAAAAACTTACGCGATAAGTCCCGTTAATTATTAATCATGTTATTAATATGTTTTTTTATTGTAGGGACCTGCAGCTGCCCGATGCATGGGAGATGGTGAAGGACACGGCGCCGTACCGGGGCGATTTGACCCACCCGGGCATCGAAGTGCATTGCATCTATGGCACCAACATCACTACGGTGGAAAGGTAGGTGCTTTACATAGATTGCTATTGATAGCCTTTGTGTTTGCGTATCCTATGTATCGAGTGTCCTATGCTAGCCTGGGACGTAACAAGAATGCTAACTAGCTGCCATTCTTCCCGGTATGTCGTAAGAGACCACTAAGGGACTATATGTATGTATGTGGAGTCTAATAGGCGATGAGATAGCAACCTTAACCAATGTTCCATTGTAACATCGCAACTCCAATGTTCATGCTAAAAAGTGGCCTATGAGATGTTGTCGTCTCCAAGATTGTGTCCACACCTAAAGGGAATGTATATGAAAAAGTGTGTTTTTTTAATTTCGAATGAGCAAGCAATCTCTCAATTATCCAATTTTTAGTTTACATGTATTTTTCGTTTTTTTCTATTGGTACATACATGCTCAGAGGCTTAAACCCTGTGCTCACGTTACAGTCAAGGCTCCAACGACTAAGCTACGCTGAATTATTATATGGATATACTATTTCAGACTCCAGTACAAGAGCGGTTCGTGGTTGGACGGTAAACCCACGTTGTTAGGCGGTCAAGGCGACGGCACGGTTAACTTCAGATCGTTGACAGCGTGCGAACAATGGGCCAAGCCACGCTACAAACGCGGCCTCAGATACAAAGTCAAGTCTCTGTCAGTGCCCAACGCTGAACATCTGACTATTCTGCACGACCAGCGAGTTATAGACTATATACAGACTGTCATGAGGTTAGATTGATAGGTATATAACGTATATATAAAATAACATTTGGGTAATGCACCGAATGTAAAAAAGTAGGTGAGGGAAAACATCATGAGGAAACCTACTCGTTCTCCGAACAGGTAATTGTGCTGGAAAATGGTGACATGGATTGCCATATGTTACATTGAGTATTGACTATTTGGTTAACAAGTGGCTTTCAGGTGGCCATAGAATTACTACCTCCGTAATTGCGGAGATGGACACCTGAACCTCTGAGAGAGTTAATGATCGTGTAAATCTTTTGTCTTTTTGAGTACTATAAACAATAAAGATAACGAATACTTTCAAGATTATTAACCCTCGTGGGGTATTCAGAGGTTCACGTGTCCATCTCCGTAAATGCGGAGGTGGTAATTCTATGAACTCCTCGAACCCACGTGTTTACCAGATAGTCAGTACCTAATGCGACAGGTGGTTGTTAGGTAAAAGTAGTGGTAATGCAAATGTTTTGTTATGTCGTAATTATCTGACACGTAGTTTGTTTAACAATTTGTCGAATTTATGTTTAAATTGCTCAATTACATAAGTTAATTTAAGACATACATACATACGCTTCACGACTTGCGTATACACACTCCCTTTTAAGTTAATTTAAATACATAAAAATCAGGTTTTTTATTTATGTTATGCATACGTAATGATTAACGGAGTAGACTAAGTTATTCCAAAGAAATAACATGACAGATATGACATCAATATACATAGTAGAAGGAATTCAATGGCATTTGTACACACAATTAATGTTTTTGGCATTTGTATGTACGTGATATCTTTTATCATATCTTCAAGCCATACATTTTATTATCATTTAATCAATTGAATTTATCATGTACCTATTAATTAAGATAAAGTTGTGCTCTCTATTTTTTTTTTTCATTAATAATACGAAATATTAAATTACGGAATAACGATTTAAATAAAGGTGCCACCTCCATAAACGTTTCATTGAGCTCACGATAACTACTATTTTACTGTGTATTAGTAAAATAAATAGGTACTTATATTGAAATTAAATTGCATTCCTTATAGTAAAAGTTACTATAGTGTAGTAATATTGACATTCTTCCATTATAAAATGATATTAAATATAAAAAATAAGAAAAAGAATTATGTTACCTTTATAATAAAGACTATAAATTGTATATAATTTCCATGTAATTATTATTTGCTTACCTACATTTTTTGATTGTAACCCAAGCATTTTTGAGTCTACTCTATCAATAACTAACTACTTTTGTTTCTCTTAAATCCTGCCTTTGTTGTATGACGTTGGACTATGTTGTCCTCTATATGTTTAGTAAAGTACTTGTAAATATAAAACAGTGCATTGTTAAACTTATCTGATTTGAAAAAAATATCTCTAACCTTTGTGTATGCAAAGATATATTCATTGCTTGTTAATAAGGTGATAATAGGTGTAAGTAGAAAAACTAAACAATCAATTCCAGTCTTGTCATATAAATTTGTGTTTTTTTACTATATGACACTGGGTCGTATCGCGATAAATTAATAAAGATATAGATACTTTTATATCACCCGACGTCTCGACCCAGTTGAAAAGGCTGTGGTCGCGGTAACACTACTTGAGTGATATAACTATATCTTTATTTAATTTTATCTTAATACGACCCGATCTCATATAGTAAAAAAATATTATAAATCGTGAGTGTTAAAAAATATCTATAACATTGTCTGTTATGAATATCTGTATTTAATCTTAAGGATCGGTTCACATCTAACGAAGTTTCCGTCGCGTATCGTCTGTCGCGTAACGCCAGAAAAGAATGTATAGAAGAACTCGACCTTTCACACTTAACCGATGATATGTTAGTGCGTCGAGCATTCATTTTGCCGCCATTTCCGTTAGATGTGAATCGACCCTAATAATACACGTCATTAGATGTACTATTAAGCACGTAAAAAAGAGGATTGTAAAGTCACAAGAAAGTTAGATGTGTTATTTCATATCATATGTTATAGTAGAAATACGAGGGCCCAAGTCCAGTAATGCTTTTTTGCCAAATATCATTTCAGTAACAATGTGAAATTGTTCGTGGAATAGTAAAACTGTGTGTAAATTTAACGCTGGCTAATCCACTACCAATTTCACATTGGTACTGAAGTGATATTTAACTATGATTGTGCTAAAACGCAATAGAATTGTGCCTCTGAGAATGGTCAAGAGATTAGGCTTGTATGTAATCAGCTATATTTCGGGGAAGTGATCATCATTAATAAGTAGGATTTGGCACATTCAATGCTATTTTTCTGTAGGATGTAGTACACTTCTCTCTAAGAAGTAATAGTATAGTCTATAAAGAAGCGAAATTAAGTAGATAGTGAAATAAAGCGATCCATGACGTAAAAGTATATAGAAATATGTAAATAAGTTAACAGAAGTTACCGAACGAAACATACAAAGAAAAGAAATTAAATAAGAAATAAACAAATTAAATGCATTTTATTTCTCCTTTCACAATTCTGCCGCCTCGTGAGCCGTCCTGCAAATAAAATTAAAACTCATTTGACATACAAATTGTGTATTTTAATTGCAATCTCCACCTACAACTAAAGCCCGTACAATTACTTACAAACATACAAAGTTTCAAATAAATAATACATCACGGAGTTTAAAACTATTTGTAACTAAAAATCATAAAACCAGGTTTTTAAACAAGATATACATTCAGAAGTACCACATATCACTTCCTTAACTAAGTTTTCTCGACTAATTTCTATACTTAGCATGTATGTAGTATAAGTATCTCTAGTGTCAATGAATATATATGTAAAACTACGGTGAGGGAAAACATCGTGAAGAAACCTACCTGTTCACCGAACATTGAGTACTGACTATCTTGTCAATACGTGGGTTCAAAGTGACCATAGAATTACTACTGCGATTGCGGTGATGGAAATTGCACCTCTGACTATCCCGTAAGGGTTAATGGTCGCGAACGCGTTCGTTTAGTGTCAATGAAATAACGTTTAGAGATTTTATCTGTAATACCGAATCCCATATAGATAAGGTCCCTTTAAGATTCCATTTGTGATCATAGATTTTGCTATGTGGTCGTTAAGGAAGTAAGTAGTAATACTTCAAAATGTATCATTTAGTAATGGTTTTATTATTTTCAGTTATCAAGGATAGAGCATGAAAATTTTATTTTCATTCTTTTTAAATATATTGCCAATTACAAGTTACGATAATTCAGAATTGTTTTATTTAGGTTCCAAGTTTTTTAGTCAATATTCTTCCAAACGATATTATATTGTATACATTGCCAGTTATGCACCTAACAACTGGTATGGTTTTATTGAGAATCGGCAATATAACACATTTTCGGCAAATGTAAATAAATATTAAACTATTGGATAACAATTCTTTTGAAAGCTTTATCTATCTATAAACTAAGCATATACAAGCACACATATGAAGATATAAAGAAAATTGTCTTTTGCATTAATATATTATTTACAATTAAATGCGAATAACTTAAGTCTTAAACTAGAACCTTTTACAATATTAACGTAACGGATAAAAAACAATAATACCACCAATATGCGTATGTTAATATAATGTTTGGACACGAGGAAATAATTTAAACCATTTTTAGGTACAGTCAGCGCTAAAAGTGCAGTCCAAGTAACTTTTTATTAGGTTTATAAGAACAAAAGATAATGTTTTACATTTTAAAACTGGCGCCACTATGCATTGTCATGGTCACTATCCTACGTTCGCGTACGTTGAAATGAAAAATATTGTCTTTTATTCTTATAAATGTAAACCTTATAAAAAGTTACTGGGACTACACTTTTAGCGCTGACTGTACATAAAAGGACATTAATATATTATATTAATGAGAACAATAGAAACAGTATTCGTATTTTATCACTTTCCATAATTTCTTTATATTGCTCATTTCTTGATTAATTTTCTTCCAACATTTCAATTTCCAAATAACATTCTTACGTGCAAACACAATCTTAAACAAATTTAGTTATTATTTATAATAATTTAGGAATGACAATAATGAAAGATTAGTAAACTTAACACGAACTAAAGGTCCATTTACACAAGATTGAATGATTTACATGCACTTAATGGATTAATAAGAATAGACAAAGATATAATTAATCACAACGATGTCATAAATTGCCTCTTACGACGTGAATTGAATAAAATGAATCCCTCTGCATTCTTCTTAGCATATTGTATAATAATTATGGATTTTTACATAGACTATATCATAACAGCATTATATAAAAAATCTGTGCAAGTAACTTTGGATTAACCTTATGTAAATGAACCATTACATCAATATATCACATGACACGATCGATTAAAATACGAACAAATTTAATTACAATAACAAAATGAGATTTCGTACATGGTAACATTATAAGAGAATAAAAAACAATGGATGAATATAAAAACTACGATTTCGTTTAATACTTCAAATATTATTCTCTCCCTGAATTACGAGTATTTATGCATTTTTATGTCTTATTAAGGCTTAAGTTTGAGGTTTATATTACCTTACAGTGGTCTATGGACACAATATTCAATATACGCAATTACTAACAGTTTTAAACATTTTAAGCAGTCTTAATCAACTATGCCAAAACTACGCGTAAAACTAAATACAATTACATTGTGACTTAGAGTTAATATAGCATCTTTTCAGCGTATTTAAGCGACTAATTTTGTTGAAATAACTAATCAATATTTAAATAAGATATTTTATAGTAAGAACTCTAAATGTAAGTGGTGACCGAACTTAGATTAGAAGGTTGTTTTGGTGTAGTTCAATAACTCGTTGCAATGAATTATAAATCAGTACCTGTCCAATTTACCAAAGTATTAATAACTTGGCATCTAAATTAGTTTATTTAATATTTGAACAAAATTAGTCCTTAACACGACTTATAATAAATATTTAACTAGGTACTTCCTTAAATTACAGATTCAACAATTAACTTTCCAGTTCGTCAGTTTCCATTGAACAACTAAACTCATGTTTACATTCAGATCATTACAAAAACATTCTACTTCACACTCTGTTATAATTTACGTAATAAAAGGGTTCAAAACCTGTTCTTAAAATGTCATTTTTAACCCCGAATTAGTTCTGGATTGTAATGATGCGAATGTAAATATAAAGTTTAGACTATTTAGTTTCTAGTTTCCCCGGGAATGTAGATTTTAACATATGTGCTTACTAATAAAAAGACATCACAAATAATTCATGTTCTATCACTCTTTCGTAAGCAAACAGAAACCTGAATACGGAAACTAAATATTTCGTTACCTGTTTATTTCACATGACTCAACCATTCATACGCAAAACAAAGGTGCTTATCAATACATATTTTGAAACAACAAACATGTAACATTCATTCTAACATTTAAAGCTACCATTAATTCAACTCAAGCTTGTATCAAGTGAACAAACGTCCGAACATGAATCTACGAACATAACCCTTGAGGTAAAAAACCTACATTCCCTTGAACCTAAACCATTCAATATTTGAAAATGACAAACTGGAATCCGAATCGCTACCTGTTGTATAGAAACTCCGGCCTCCAGTACGCGTATACGCCCAAGATGGCCGCTGCCGCCGCGACAAGGATCGCTCGACGCGTCCGCCGCGACGGCCAATAGCGCGACACGGCGCTACTAGCGCGCGGATTGGTACGCGCGATACGACGCTGACGCATCCGCTCTTCGTCCGCCTTGCGCTGTTCCGCTCTGGAAAATGGAGGGCGGAAACGGTAAAAGTAGTGTAGGTACAAGAGTACGTAAATGGGTTTTGAAAAGGAAAAATCATGGTTGCATCTACGTAAGAGGCAAATCTGTAATAAATTTAAGAATATTGGAGATAGTGGCTGGATTGACTTATCACCCCATAAATATGTATGTACAAACCCCTCTACTCTTACGACATGTCGGAATAGAAACAGTGATATCTCTACTTTAAGCGAAGTTTTGAAGATACATAAATAATATATACATGCGTGGTGCATCTGTGTTTTCTTATAAAAAGATTGACAAAAAAAATCTCAAATAAACATAATCAATACAATACAATAAATAAATAAAAGTAATCAGATATCTTAATAATTTATCGTGATACGACCCGGTCCCACATAGTAAATAAAATGAATATAAATCGCGAGTGTTTAAAAATACTATAATGATTACAGTTGAGACTACACTCTTAAGAAGAGTACTCTCAACACCACAACTCATTCCTAACTAATCACTCGCTCCTTATTACATGATAGTGTACTCACTCTCTCTTCTCGAAGGCGAGCACTTCGAGCTCCAGGGCCTCGGGGCCGCACTCTTCATACAACTTCTGCGCCCGCACCAGGATATCTTCGAACGGCAGGTCGTCTGGCAGCTGGAAACATAGTCAGCGTTATCATTAACATCAGGGTTGTGCAGTTATGGTACATTGTTAGACTGACTCGTACCTACGACTGGTCCTTCGAAATTTCGGGAGATGACATCACCTCGAATGTACCATCAGGGTTGTGCGTACTACCCGTACCCGCTTCACAATGAAGAACGCCGGAGTAAAAAGGGGTTTACACAATTCGTGAAGCGTATGTATGTATAATGTAATAACTGTGATATAATAGTGGACACTGGTATATCAAAGTAACAAAGTTTAGATTTATAATCTGATAATATTATTCGGATTTCAAATATTTACTGACTGCTGAATGATTCGCTCCTACGTAATTATATTAATACTCTGAACCGGTTTTTTAAACCTTTAGGTCATTATAGCCTAATATTTATGCAACTGTATGTTATTGACAGACTGTTTTTGTGTACCATTAGTGACATGAGCTTCGGGTGGGTAACCAAATGAACCCATCTTGCGTCAGACCTTTCACAATTTTCTTTCCACACACTGTAGCTTTCACCAAACACTATTGAGACAAAACAAATTGACTTATAAGTCTAAAATAGAGTAGTGTACCCTTTACATTCGTTACTATACCACACAGGAAGTATCCCTTTCTTGTACTCACCCTAGACAGCAAACAATGCAGCATGGCCATGTCGCACTCGCACTCGTACACGTCGGGGGCCCGACAGGCGACCAGCGCTGCCGTCACGTACACCGGGAACAGGGGCGGGGCGCACAGGAAGTAGTCGTACAGGCGCACCACTGCGGCGTAGCGGGGCAGGCTGTGCCCGAACCACGTCAGGTACCACGGTAATGCGAACATCGTACCCACTGCTGCCCTGTACGAGAAAAAAGGTGTGAGGGTAGGATTGAAGAAGCTGGCGACATCTGTGGTCTTTATGGTAAACTAATTGCAACTTGAGTTTCTCTTTGTGCGCGCTAGAGGTCACCACACAAGATTTTTATTATAAATTATTAAAAATAAAAAATAACTATTTGTGTTTGTTAAATAGAGCTGTGCAAGAAAAAAAAGAAGCAAATAACAGAGTTGAAGGTCAACGAAAGTAACAAAACAATAACCTTTTTGTGATCCCCCTGCCCTTATCCCGTATAGTTGGGGTCAATCAATCAGCCTCTGTTAGTCCACTGATGGACGTAGGCCTCCCCAAGGTTACGCCATAAAACACGATCACTCGTGGCCCTCAGCCAACCACTACCAGCGACCTTTTTCAGCTCATCTGTCCATCTAGCAAGGGGACGCCCTACACTACGATAACCGAAACGCGGTCGCCATTCGAGAACCGCTTTGCTCAAACAGTCGTCGGTTCTGGGCGTCACCAGCCCACTGCCACTTCACCTTGCAACATCGATAGACAATGTCTACGACTTTGGTTCTCGGCCGGATAATCTTTTCCGTGTATGTATGTATCACTACATGGTATAAAACAAAGTCGCTTTCTCTGTCCCTTTGTATGCTTAAATCTTTGAAACTACGCAACGGATTTTGATGCGGTTTTTTTTAGTAGATAGAGTGATTCAAGAGGAAGGTTTATATGTATAATAACATCCATTAAATAGTGGAGTAGGCTATATATTTTATACCCGTGCGAAGCCGGAGCAGGTCACACAGTTTAATGTACATATTAATAAACTTACTTCATCAAATACTGAGCGAGATCCGCGTCCAACCGCCTTAGCGCCGGCAGCATATAGTTCAACCGATGCTGCGTGGGTTCCATTGAAGGCTGCATGAAAGGCTCTAGGGGAGCGTCGGGGCCAGAGGACAGGCGGCACAGCAGGGGAAACGACGCCTTGGCGCCACATACTAAGAGGAGGGTGATCGCTACATCGTGGTAACCCTGGAATAGTCAAGAATTAGTATTAATAATGTAAGTGAGATATAAAATAAAATGGATTTAGTTCTAAGTGTAGAAATGGATTTTTCTTTAGTATTGATGGAAATTTTCTACTCTTAGAATGTTACCTCTTGCATTAAATACTGACTAACTGGCGTAAATTGAGTGACCATCATTCTTTGTGGGGTAGTCAGAGATTCATTTTTCCATATCTATTAATTACACTATCACTAACCAAATTTAATTACATATAAGGCACTTGGAGACAAACAAACACACCTCTAATTACTAAATGGTTGTAGTTTAAGTTATTAACATGTGGGTTCGAGGTGGCCATAGAATTACTACCATCGCAATTGCGGAGATGGACCCCTGAACCTCTGACTACAAGTCAGGCAGGTTAATGGTCGTGAACGCTTTTGTCTTTTGTTATTAACCATTACTCTCAACTAAATCACCACATACCTGGTAATACTTCAAATGCGGATACTTCATGATGACTCTCAGGATGAGCACAGTCAGCTGATCCTGTAAAGCCACTCTCTGAGCGTACGGGATGCCAGGGGGAAACCGCTTCAGAGATCTGTTCACGTCTAGTACCACCTGAAAAATAAACAATACTTTAATAAGTATCTCCGTTATAATTATAATAATATTTGGACACTATTACATTAATGAACTAGCCCCTTTGGTAAGTTCATTTAAGACTTGCGTTAATGGTACTAGTCAACGTAAATTTAAGAAATATATACTTATTATACATAGATAAATACATATATAGCATATATAATCAATGATCAGCCTGGAAAGCAGGAAAAAAGCGTAGTTCTTAACTCTGACTCCACCGGGAATCGAACCCGGGACCTCACAATTAGCGTTCAGGTGTCTAACCGATCGCGCCACGGAGGTCGTCATATCAGGTCGACACCACGGAGGTTATCTGTCCATCTCCAATTAATAAAAAAAACTGGGATGTAAACAATAACACATGTTGTGTTGTGTATGATGCTTGGTATGGTAGTGCAAACACTGCCGTACCTGGTTGTATTCACTATGAGTTGATAATTCATCTAAGGAAGGGGGTTCTGTCATCTCCTCCTGCGTAACACCAACTAAGAGGGGCCATATCAATCGGCGATATTGATCTGAAAACAAACAGTTTCAATAATTACTGGAATCAATGCGTATTACCACTAACTATCCTGTTTTAGACTGAGAAGTAAAAAAAATGCTAACTAGGTGCCATTCTTCCTAGCGTGTAGGAGGATGGAATCTTTTGGGCAATTGTCTAGCAACCTGTAACTAATGTTGTATATAACATCACAACCCCAATATTCATGCTAAAGAGTGACCAAGACTATGTTTCCTCTCTTCGAGGTACTGTTCACCCCAAAAGGGATTACAGGATGTGAATGTACTATCTACTAACAGGCTAAACCTACTGAAATATTCTCAGTATTTTCCAATCCACCCAATTTGAAGAATCGGTACGCAGGGGTGGATGAATACATACAAAATATTTATTCAAACATACACGAATATGTAAACAACATTCATGTTATTTGTACAGGCAAAACTAGTGTATGAATATTCCTATAATAGACGCAATCTTTTTTAATTATAGACAATGTTCAAGCAGACACTAATTTAGAAATAATTACTCGTAGTTGGACTAATTGCGCTATTTAAAAGCAGATTTGTAGTCATATTGTGTACAGATACATAGCAGATTGGCATAACAAGCTATGGATAAATTTCTACTCAGGAATATATATGGAAATGCGGTTATGTAGAGGCCGGCCCAATAAGACATGGCAGTCAGATAGACACCATATTGAAAAAGGGTGATGTTAGGTGTATGAGTGTCAATGAAGACAAAATGGTTTGTCAATTTTGGGACTGATGGGGGCCAGTGATCACTGTCTACCCCTCTACAGGGAAATGGGTTGTGTATGTATGTTTTCTACATTACTTATTTTATAAACTATCACTGTGAGGTATCCCTATAAAGTTATTCCTTATTTATAATTATATTATATTTATTCCTTATTGATAATAATTAACTACAGTATCATACCAATTCAAAACTTCATTTTATCAGTTGATACAGCGTTTTATAGCTACATAGTAGTGTGTTGCATTACTGCTAAACAAAATACTGATAAGAGAACATTACACATAAATACCTATGGTATCAATTAGTTTCTAGTATACATATTATATTACTGCTATATATTATATAATTAGTTATCCTTATCTAAATTAGGTACAAAGTGACATAGTAAATCAGAATACTACTCTTATGATACTATATGAGGGTATACAGATATCACTAGGAGGATAAAACATTCTTATATTGGTACTTTTACATCAATCCTCTCAGGTACCATGACATTAGAAAACTGAATCTTATGATCAAGGTTTGCCCTTCCTTATAATGATGACAGTCTTTTAAAATAACTGTAAAAGTATGAATGTAGTACACTAATATATTAACTACATTTCTATAACTAATAACACCCGACTTATTTTAAAGAATGAAAAGGGCAAGTTTACCTGAAATTAACCCTCCTTTTGTTCTCGCAAATGTCTTCCATTGTTCAACATTTACTTTGGCAGTGTCTTTTAAACAAGATTCGATTTCATTCTTCTTCTCAACAATGTATGGATCCTCGATTTCATCATCTGAAAATGACGTAGATCAACTTTCACATTTTTCTATTTAAAACATGATTTAAATATACGCAAAGCTGATTTTATTATTCATAACTATTCTCATATGAAGTCTACTTTACAGTAGATACAAATTGGAAGCAAAACATACAGGAAATCCTTGAGAAAATGTAATAACAGCAAAAAACACACAACGTTAAACAGTAATCATTTAAAGTCGATACAAACAACGCAAATCAAGGAATATGATACCAAAATGTACCTCATAAACAGAGCTTTGTTTACATTACCTTCTCCGAATTGCAAATCGGATGGTGTAGCGATATCATCAATATTTTTAGCGTCTTTTAAGTCCAAACTTTTAAGAGAGACACAATCACCGTTTCGATTACAACTGTCTTGTGTCTCTGTATCGGAGTTGTAGGACTCCATCGTTGTATTTGGGTTTAACTCATTAATTATTACACCATTTACACATAAAATTTAGCATTTTCCTTACACAAATACAAAGAAAACGTAAACTCTTCAGTAAAATTCAATACAAATTACAATAGTATTTCCTTCCAGACGAATTTTAACACAAAGACTGACAGTCACAGAACTGACATCTCGGAAACTCTATTTGACATCTATGTAAAACAAATTGCCATACGAAATAATTGATACCATAAATAACTTTAGAAATTAATTATATAAATAACATACCAAAATAACATTATGGTATGTTATTTATATAATTAATTTCTAAAGATAAGACATATTATGTTTTCGAATCGTCGTACTCTCTTTTTATTTTGGGGGATTAGTCAAAGGCTTGAGTGTTCATCTTCGAAGTTTTGAAGGCATGTTACGTATGAGTCACTCAAAGCCCGCGTTTCATTAAATAAATGGCACTCACCGTGCTATAGTGAACCGTGATACAAGCACTGGCTAAGATCTATACCAAGGCATAGGCAGGTTTCTTCAGTATTTCTTTGCCTTACCGTTAGCAACTGTTAATTATAAACATCATATTTTTAAATTCCATTGTTGGTATATGCCAGAGCTCGTATTCCAAAATTAGTACAAGCCAGAGATTTTCACCATTAGACTACAGCCGCTTTTTTATTAATTTGTTTACAGTGTCGTTTTAATTAGATAACATTTACAGATGCTTTATGTATATTAAAATACATAAAATTATTTAGTTACGTATAAAAATTTTATTATATTACCATATAAAAGTTAGAAAAAACTCTCCTTTTTACCTCAGGAGAAACGAGTCCCCCTCTGCACTTACTTGCGTAATATCTAATGATTTAATGAGAATGCTTACGAATTTAGAAACCTATTTTTGACACATCCAACATAAACCCCTGTTAAGTTTTTCGTGTCCTGGGTCAGATGGGTGACTTAGAAATAAAAAGACCCTAGTGGGTTATGTCAATTTTATGAAACCGTACCACTTTTCACCATATAGTCAATACCAAACGATGTAGTAAGTGTATAAGGCTCAAAAGGTATAGAATATGTAATCTCTAATCCCTTTTGGGGTGGACAGAACCTTGGAGACGATAATAGCTCCAAGGTTACTTTTAGCCTTACGTTTTGATGTTATATGGAACATTGGTAACAGGTTGCTAGCCCATCGCCGAACAGATTCCATTGATTCTTCATTCTGCATTCTTTTGCGTTCCAGCTAACACTGGATCAATAGATATAGTTTGTACTAGAGCTTTAAAAATAATGCAACTTCTTAGATATAAAACTATTTCGAAATATAGACACTAGATGATATTTCCCTTTATAGTAGAAGCGATTTATTACAAAAATACATACATATCATACATTCACGCCTATTGATCTCCTTCGTGGTGGATAGAATCTAGCTGACTTGAACCATGCTTATATAGTCATTTATAGCCATATTATGCGCTCCTTAGATTGCCGCCGAGGTGTACGTCATTTGGGATAGACATTTAATTGAAATTGGTGATCTTAATATATACCGAGAATTAGCGTTATTTTTAGTACCCAAGACTAGCATATTAAATTTCTTCAGTCACTTTTAGGTAACTGTGGTGCTGGCATTAATAGCGAACGTTGATAAAAGGTTGCTAGTCCATCATCCAACAGATTCATTTGAACCCTAGATCAACATGCCTAACAGGTTGACAGGCAGTATTTAAAAACAAAAAACTACAAAACTAGCATGCAAAACAAATACGCACGCCCGTTTCCATGTAGAGGCAGATAACACGAAACCTCATCTTTTCCGATCCTGTTAAACCATTTTCGCTTCATTGATACTTGGTGGGTACGGTACTTCTAATGTAACCTGTCTTAATATGGCGTCTTTCTGACTGGCATATGTCTTATTGCGCCAGCCCTTACTTAATCGCCGTTCCTCTTCATTTAGATATATTCCATTACAATGAATACCTAAATGAATCATAATACACACATATAAAATGGTAGAAAGTAAGGAAACTGCAAACTAATCGATAAATAGCTATTCAAATGACAACAAATAACTCCGTTGTCGGTAGAAAATAATCAAAAGGAAAATTTCGTGGAAACTGCAAAATTTATAACATAATAAAAATTAAATTTATGTTGATTTATTCGCGGCACGACAGTGTGACAATAATGTAACAACTATCATTACCTGGTATTACACGTGCTATTTGAATGTCGAAGCACGCAACTTTGGTAAATAATGGAAGGGATTGAATCTGGCTGTTTAGATTAAATAGTAAAAAAAACTGGTTTGGTTGTTTTTTTAACCTGTGTATGTACATTTAGTTGGATAATCAGCTACTTATTAGGATTTTGTATACCCTAGGATATATGGATCAAAAATCTGTCTGTGTCAATTGCGTTTATTTCTATGCATTATTATAAATATATTTGCCAAGTTCCTAGGATCTTTTCGAAGATACTTATAATAAGATCATCCTACTACATATACATGTAAGTACTATATTCCCATGATCTCTTTCGGGAAGGGTCGAGTCGGGAAGCGAACTCATTATACAATAAATAGGTTTGTAGAAAACCGATTCGTGCGTACTTATAATTAGGATTGAACCAACCGTAAATGAAGCTTAAGTGCTTTGTCAGGATCGGGAAAAATGAGCATCCGTGACTTGTACCATCCATAGAAAAAAGCTTTTATTTATAATATGATAAATTTAATAAACAGATTTTGATAAGGTCTAGCTTTGTTCACAATTAGCGAAACACTGTTTACCGAAGAGAGTATTAAAATTTCTGTAATTTATGAAGTTCTGTAATTCCATTATCATTAGATAATAGTCATCAGGCTGCCATAATTAGATACTTGTTCAATTGCAACGATCGTAATACATAACTAATGGTAACGAAGAAATACCGAATGTTCGCTCATTCTAAAGTGGAGTAAAAGCAATCAGGAAAGTCTACGCAGAAGATTAGCATAACATTTGCATTTGCACTCATAACTAGACTATAAATAGAAACGTTGTCAACAATATTATGAGATGCTGGACAAAATGTGTGATAATCCTGAGATATTCGACAAATATTTTGCTGAATCGTTTGACTGCTTATTGTGTATTTAGTTAGATCCTAAAAATTTTCAATTTCATTTGTTTGACGAGGGAAATTTTTATTATTTATTGATAATGGCTGCCTATTTACCCAAAAAGACTATAATCAACGCCTGTAAGCGAACCTCATCTGTCACGATGTAATTTGCTCCAAAATTACTACAACCCAGAAAGTATAACGACAATGATGATATATGTGTGTGATTTAAATGTCTCATTAAGGTGCTTAATATACGTCGTATATGGCGGAGTCTACTCGTTACCATAGACCAACTATTAACAAATTGAGTGCCTAACGATGTTTCACGAACTTTAACTATTATTTACAAATTCTTTTCCTCAACGGAGTGACACTTCTGCCAAAGTACCTCCTGCCCAATGCACCTTGCGTGACGCTAATTGCGGGCATATTCGCGCCGCTACCATCTTTAGGAAATAGTCGAATATTAAATCAGATTTAACGTGTCACTAATCGCCAGTTGCGTACTCTGATATCATGCATTAATTATTTCCTTTAGATTTCCTTAAACGGCCGCTACTTAATCGTGGATAATTGTGTAATTATATATTTTTGTTAATTAAAAAGAGAAAACTTATAATAAGTGAAAATATCGTTATAACTCAGTATCGGGATGTGATATCATTAACATGTATCATTCACTACCTTTTGCTAGCTTATGGACCAATAAATTCCACTGACCCCTAGCCTATTAGCCGTCTCTAAGTCCCTTAGTCACCTCATACGATATGCCAGGAAGAACAGCAGCTATAATATAACAGCAGATAGCTTAGCAGTTTATCTGTAAATTCTTATGGGATTATAGTAGCTCAGTATCTATAGTAGTCTAAATAAAAAAATTAATTGATTGACTTTACTCTTTTAATGATAATAAAAAATACGCTTCACGACCCTTGAACATTTTGAGGTGGTTAGAGATCAATCTTCACCGTCACGTGTTAAGAATTGTCTTTAGTTACTTAAAACACTACGTTTTACCAGATTGCTAGTACATATAGAGGCATTCATAAATACAGACTATTACCCGCCACAGGAATAGTTATGGTAATTATAAGTTAGATTTACTTGCATACTTGATACAAATAGACGACCTCCGTGGCGCGATCGGTTTACCACCTGAACGCTAATCGTGAGGTCCCGGGTTCGATTCCCTGTGGAGGCAGATTTAAGAACTACGCTTTTCTTCTGCTTTCCAGTCTGGTTGTTCATATGCTATACATGTATTTATCTATACATAGTATGTATACATTTATTAAATATAGGTTGACTAGTACCCTTAACACAAGTCTTAAATGAACTTAGCAAGGGGCTAGTTCAAATTGTGTAATATTGTCTTAAATTATTATTATTAAATATACATATGCATTCACGACTATTAACCCTAAGACGTAAGTCAGAGGTGCAGTGTGCATTATCAGCATTGGAATGGTCTATGGCCACTCGATACTCAATTTTTCCTTTATACTTTTTACCTTACGTATTAGTAATATGTAAGTAAGAAAGGAAATATGAGATATTATAAAAAGGGTGACGTTAGAAGTACCTATAACCGCCGAGTGTGTATGAGGAGGTGTATGTGTCAATGAAGCGAAAGAAGTTTGTCAGGATCGGAACAGATGGAATCCGTGATCTTAGCCTACCCCTCTACAGGGAATCGGGCGTGATGTGTATATATGAAATGTGTGATTGTTCAGTTGCATACAAGATCGGGTCAAATGATGTTTCGAGTGTTGCCATATAATAAATAATATTCAAGGTTAAACATCATGGTATAACAACAAACATTTACCAAAACTGGACTCGGTCAACTTTCTTAACAAGATAACTATTTGAATAACTGAATACAATAGGAAGTTAACCTCGACGCATTCATGAAATAATTCAGTTGATCTAATACCCCAAGCTGTTTCGAAGTTGAATAATAAGAACACTAAAATGATAATAAAAGTTATTGAATGAATTTATGGTTTGATGTTAGTTATAGAACTAGTTGCCGTTCTTTCCGGTATGTCGTAGAAGCTAACCAAGGGCTAATCCGTTGGTTACCTTGCTCTATAAAAAATGTTGGGTGATGGGCTAGCAACCTGTCATCAATGGTCCATGAAAGATCATAACTTCGATATTCGATGATTTAATATCCATGGTTCTGTTCACCCTGAAAGGGATCGAAGGACGTGAATGTTTATTTATATAATGGATTGAATCTAATCTCTCCAGTGTTTCATAATGTTTTAAAACACAACTTACAACAATAATTTTTTACACAAAAAAAAGCCAATTTTGAATGAGATATTCAGTTACTAACACATTGGGACATTAGAAGCTACAAATCAAGGGGTAAACACAAACTTAACAAATACATACAAGTTCTTCTTTCTATTTCTTTATGTAATATTATTTCCTCCGTTAGGTAATTGATAGGCAAGTTTATAATTACTTACTATACATTATATATTACTTTTAATTTACTTATTATATATTACTTTCGAATTTAATATCTATATGTATAATATACGAATATAACACACACTATGCCGCCGTTATTTCATTTGAGGTAATCAGAAGCTTGAATGGCTGTTTTTCACCGTCTATCACGAAGGTTTTGGGCAACCAAAGTCTGCGTTTCACCAGAAAGCGTTTTGCCAGACAATCAATTTCTCGGAACCCATTTGGAAGACGCGTTTCGTGGACGAATCGGGCAAAAATGTCCGGCAGCTACCTTGCGATTACTACAGAGTTTCATGAATTTCTTCGGCCCCCCGTTCGATGCCGGCACAGGTTATAAAAATCGGTGAAAGCACTTAAACCGCGCAGTTACCTTCGGTCCTCACGGCACGCCATATTGTTATTCCCGCGCCATTTGACATTTGCGCGGCACTCGAATAACTTTTTTTCGTGACAAGGATTCACTTTATTTGTGACAACATGGATTTAAGGTAAGAATTTTTATTTATTCTTTATAAAATATATTGTTGTGATTTATGGGATATAATTATTCTTTTAATTAAGCATATAATTTATGGGAATTAAGTGCGGAGTAAATTGATGTCCTGAACGCTACACAGTACAGGTTCGATCCCGGTACAGAAAATTTAATTATTTCGTAATATATGTTCGCTATTTTTTTATATATTATTTAATATAGATGTTATCTATATTTTTCTAAATAAGGATAATGATGTTTTAAATTAATTTACAATTAGGTATCTTTATTTTTCTATAATTACAAAGGTAGAGATGGCTCTACTCCCTACTGATTTGAATGCAATTGCTTATAGATTTTAATTTACAAATAAGTACTTTAACTGTTTAAATTGACCTTCTATTATTCATTTAGAAGATATTAAAATATATACGTTTAACAAACCCAAAAACTTGCACCAGTATAATAATCTAATTCTAACCTGCCAGTATAATCTTATCAATTAACTTTCGACTTAAAAGCTTAGAGAATAAATTTCAACTTAGATCGACCGTTCATTTCCTGTTTGTTTCTAAACCAATTTCCACTATCAGTAGACTTCTTCACTACCGTTTGTAATGCCTATAATCTCACTCACTTTCACTGCGAAGTCATTAACACTGTCATGCATGGTGCAGTATGGTGTAACCGGACTTTCAATTGATAATTTCGTGTAATCAATGGCTTGGCATTGATAGGAGTCAGTTATCAATTCAGTTTTTGGTTACCTATTTATTCTTGGCATAATGCAAAGGATACATGGCTTAGTGAAGAAATAAAAATTAGTCTTTTTTAAACCTATAAATATTACGACAATTTAAATTCTTATATTTAACTAAAATAATTATTAATTAAATAAAAATTATTGGTGTGTTTCGTCTTATAATTAAATTTAGGTTACTTACTACGAATATTTTAATTCTACTTATAAAACATCTGTTTACTTTTTCGAATATTTCCTTTGTAATTTCTTAAAAAATATAGCAAAATATACCAGCAGATACATGGTTAGTTCAATATAAAGTACCTCGGGTGTTCAGTTTCATTTTAGTTTAGGCCTTGCTCCCACATTCTAGATCCATGATTCATAGTTTTAGGAATTCATCAAGCTAAACAATAAGCTTGAGCAATACCACGAACCAAGTTTACTATTATCTAGAATGAAGTGGTATAGGTGTAGGATTAGGTGGGTTTTCCTTAGACAATACAATAGTCGACAAATAGTTGGCAGCGATACTAACAATAATCTGTCACGTTGAGTGTTGACTACAAATGGTTGAAAGTGGGATCAGTGACCATATTAAACATTTCTGAAGACGTCACCTCGAACCTTTAGAACTCTATAAGGAATAATAATTCTGTGTGTATTGGTATAGTTCAGGTAAAGACAACTGAATTTTTGTGACTTACTTTTGTCGTTTAACACAGATAAAATTAAATGTATGGTTCGATTTCACAATATGTTTTATTTTGTGATGCTAAATTACAGTAAAGATAATAATATTCGGACAATTACGTTGTATTTTGTAATTTATTTGAATATATTAAGTTAAATAGAAATATTTCAGTAGTTAGAAATGCTGGAAAACTCTACATCGATCCCACCTACCTAGGAATTAGTTTCATTCTATCCAGTCCCTAAACGCAACCAACTGCAGACAAAACTGCAAATCAAAATAGTTGCAGCATCATAAAAACAACTTTTGTTTCGCCCAAATTGGTAAAAACCTTTGAAGTTTATTGATTGTTTACATTGGGCAAGTAAATTGCCTCAGACCGTTTAGCACTGGCCCAATGTCACTTGATTTGTGTAAATGCGAAAGATTACACAAATATCTGGGAGCTACAATTCACACCGTATGTAAATGATAATTGACAGATTGGTAGTTACTCTATTGAGTAATCAAGGTGAGAACAAGATACAATATACTCGTACAATGCTAGTCTGGAACCTATAAAGAACGCTAACTAGTTGCCAATCTACCCGTGCCATAATTTTTCATGGTAATGAAATTACTACCCAAATATTAACAATAATAGTGACCAAAGATACATTACGTCTCCGAAGTACTGTCCACTCCGAAAGGGATTAGATGACGTGAATGTATATGTATGTCCCTTATAGAAACATCTAGATATTAACCATACCTAGTGTTACAAAATTTCAATGGTTTGACGATAGAACCAGTATTACAACCCTTGTAAATTCTACCTTTAAAAATACACTTCAGACTAGTTTACCATATAGGTATTTACACTTGCTCTCATTACTCAACATTCTTGAGCATGTGAGAAGGTTTACACAATATCGACACATTCTATCGCTAAAACCTTCGATACAAGATCATTCATGAACTAGCTTTTGCCCTCCGGATAAACATAATAATATATGTATGTATACATACCTACTTTTATGATACCCGAGGGGATAGGATTAAAGAATTAAAACTCCGAACCATATATTGGTCCCAATTAATCTATTTTTGGTTTTACGATATCGATTAATCGAAATTTGTTAAACAAGATCGTATACATATATATTTTGAGAATGTTTAGTTCTCCACTACCACTACATTCTTGTATATACCTGCAATATATTAAACAATATACATATTTCGGTTTACTGCGATGCGTAAATGCATACGCTCGAAACCCGCATTTCACCAACTATTACCCAATATTTTGTAAGTTTGTCATCGCAGATACTACTATCCAACGATTACTAGAGCAAACTTACTACTACCGACTTTTAATTATGCAGTGAAGTGAAAAGTTGATCACTTATTTACCTATTTATGTAACAGAAACATTCATTTTAAAGCGTTGCGCAAAACTAGTTCAAGACATGTAAGCCACTTGGCACCTGCTAAGCTTTTGCCCTGTGGTTTTAAATAACTGCTTAAGTGCACGTGCGGACCATGTGTGGTGCTTAGGACATATGTAGGGCAAACTGTGCTTAAAATTAACGACTAACTTAGGTTTAGACTAATCTTAGGTACTACTTATATACTCGTACTGAATGCTGTTTCGCTTTAAACGTGAACAGATCATACAACCCCATTTTCTCTATTCTGTAAAATCAACTGTCCTGTAAGACAAAAAAACAAACGCGTTCACGACTATTAACCCTTGCGGGGTAGTCAGAGGTTCAGGTATCCATCTCCGCAATCGCGGAGGTAGTAATTCTATGGTTACCTCGAACCCACATGTTAACCAGATAGTTAGTACTCTATGTGGCAGGTAAGCCATGTCACCATTTACAAGTACCAACTAATAGCTGTCCGGTAAGCTCTCTATCATACATCTTCTACATAGGATAAACACTCCTGTATTAACATACTGTTCTTTAAAATGTAGGTAAAGATCAAGTAGCTTAATTTTTGCAATCCTGGCCTATAATCTTAGCATTGAAGTTCATGTTTGAACCTACTAGATTATAATAACTTACATACGGAATACCTGTAAGTGACGATAGAATCAATCCTATCATGTTTGGTTCTGTCTTTCAAATCCTAACACTGAATGATTGTGAAAGTTTTCTAGTACTATAAAAGGGTTAACGGCCGTGAATCCAAAATATGGATAAAAAGACATTCATTTTCCTTTTAATGAAAACCTTTTTTGTAGCATTTTTGTAACTCCATCGTAAATTCGTTATGCAACCGTCTACGCAATGTCGTAATGTCAATGACAAGGTGCATTTCCTGAGAATGCACGAGTCATGTTCCAACGAAAGTCGACAGAAAATTGAGAGTTGAGTAATATTGTTCCCGTGCTGGTTTAAGACGTGAATTTTAATATTAAAGTGAGTACAACAGGTGATAAATATAAAACCATTTAACAATTAATAAAGTCACAAGTTTCAGCTTCATTGCCTCCCCAAAAATACACATTTGACTATTATTACTTGTTTTGTCATCTTAGAGTCTAGGGATTAAGAATATATGTAATCCAACGAACGAGGGACTAATAAACTATCAGCCTTCTTCTATATTAATGGCACCACAACCCCGATAATACTAAGTCTTAGTAGAGAGCCTCGTAGATATATTACATATTCAGTCACTTTTAACTAAGCTATGAAGGTTGTATTAGCATTCATACTTCTAGTCAATAAACCAATAGATTACCAGTCTGTTTGACATGTCGAAAAGAAAAGCAATTGATAATATCTTACATCCCAGACTTGCAAGTTCATTAGAAACGTCACATAATATGAAATGTTAAGTAATAAGTGTCATAGTATATTGTTAACTAGACCACACGTAATGTTTGAACATTAAGAGTAAACCGTAGTACGTATACATGGTTAAATATTAACCATGTATATACATGTGAAGAATAGAAGAGCATGTATGAGAAGGTTAATGGGTGTGAGTGAAGCAAGAGGGATTTTTCAGGATCGTTCGATAGTCCCTACCTATCCCGCTGGGGATGTAGAGGCGAGAATATATTTATGTTATATTTATTAACCGTGTTACATATATGTAGAGTTAGCCCTAGTTAAATGTATGAATGCAAAAAATAAACGATACACTAAAATATCTTACGTCTTTTAATTAGTTGCCATTTTTACTGGCATGTCGTTGACAGTATATGAAAGATATACTTGTCACTTTAGATTCTATGTATATAACATGTAAAACGTGAGTTTTAAACAGCTAAACAGCTTCGTCATGATGACGGTGGTTACTCAATCCTCTGACTATCCCGAAAGCGATAAACGCCTTGTATTGTTAATATGAAACATTTCCTATTTGAGCATACCATAGAGTATCAAATAAAAAGTTTTATTTAGAACAATAAACGCAGTGTGTAGCATTGGAAATAGCTAACAAAGCCAGCAATCACCGATTAGCAAAGAGGTCGGCCCAACAAAGAAACCTGCTTGCGACCGATATTTTTTCTCGTGTCTTTGTTTGCCTATAGGATTACGAAAATGGTCCACCTTGAGGTATTCAGCGATTCATGGGCTAAACGATACTATCACGGAATTAGTAATCGTCAAACAAACGGCATGACGTCTGAGAATTGAGATTGAGAGTACTTGCGAATGAAAATTTCCATGTCTAATCGAAATAAATAAACAAATTTTGACAGCCGCTTTTTGACATTGACTAATGGTTTACCGCCTTTTCTTCTATTTGTAAATGTATTAAGAAAATTAAAACCGTAATCATTGTGTGGGTAAATAAAATTGCATAAGAAGCCTTTATGCATACATACATACACATCACGCCTGATTCCCTGTAGAGTGGTAGGCAGAGATCATGGATCCCCATCCATCTCGCTCCTGACAAACCACTTTCGCTTCATTGACACTTATAAAACTCCTTATACTCGTACACACTTGGCGGTTATAGGTCTTCTAACGTCACCCTTTTTCAATATAGCCTTTATGCTTTATGTATTGATAGAATTGTTAAAGGATTATAAACTACTTGGTGTAATTTATATATAGGCTTGATATGTATTATATACTTTAGTAAACGGAGTATATATGTCGCTAAATAATAACCAGTATAAAGAAAAAGGGATCAATACGCCTGTTCCCTGTAGAGGGATAGGCAAAGATCACGGATTCCCATTTGTCCCGATCCTGACAGACCACTTTCCCTTCATTGATACTCATTCATCTTCTCATACACACTTAGCGGTAATAGGTATTTCTAACGTCACCCTATTTCAATATACTCGTAGTGTCACATGTCTTATTAATCAATACACCTTTTTCAAATCGCATATTACCGAAACTTCTGTTTACTGCCTTTAAAAGGCATGACGCTGTCATTTATAAGATAATGCCTTTATCAAACTGAATTCGTTCGAATTGTGAAAAAGAAATTGTAAAGTGCGTTTTCATCTACGGCAATTGGACATAGTTTAATTTTGTAACAACCGGAACGATCCGAAACTTATCTTTTGTGAGCGTAATTAAAATTTCGATACGTTTACCGAATAAAATTGCTGAAAGGCAGCGTTTCAAATCTAAGGTTGTTACACAAGTACACTTATATACACATTCACATACATTTACCACACATTCATTCAGATAAAACACCTCCTAGGTCACTTTCAAGCATGAATATAATTATGGGTTGCAATGTCATAATAGAACATTAGTGACAACCTAGCTCGTCGCCCAATAGATTCAATTAACCCCTAGTCCCTTAGTCGCCTCTTACGATATACCGGGGAGAACAGCACATATGTATACTATATGCACTTTTTCCTTTTGGAGTTAGATACTCAGAAACAATAATATCCCCTCAATCCACATACAATTAATCTGTAATATTAGTGAACGTATTAAATAGACATCAACGCGCAAGCTGAAAACAAAACTTAAAAATCCTTCAATAATAATAACCCGATAATTCCATCCTAACGCAAAACTGTATTTGATGGCATTTACGGAATCATAGTTGTCACGTGTATTTATTAATACTTAGATCCCCAGCCTTAGAAGCTCAGGCCCTTTACCTTTAAGTTATACACATTAATCAAGCCTGAGGCTTTAAAACCACTAAGGATTGAAAACCATTCGTGCCGAAAAGATAATGTCGACATTGTCTCTGAATGCAATTGTTGGAAAAACATTCAAACTATTTATCTTACATTAACAAACAGATAGCCACAGATTAGCCAACTTGCGGTCGAGCCTTTCGTTTGAATATTTCTCTAATTATATGCCTTTCTACCGTTTTCCTCCAGTAACCATAGGCAGAAATGATAAAACCAAATCTTGTTGAATTCTTATTACTTACACTTACGTATATGAATGCATTATAATAGCATATTACATATGTTTATTGAAAATTTCAAGAAGCTTCTATATCTTCATCTTCTTGGTATTCATTTAGAACCAATACTACCTTCGCAATTGTGGAGATGGACACATGAAACTTTAACTACCCTACAAGGGTTAATTGTCTTGAACGCGATTGTCTTTCTGTTTGTCGTTGGAACCAATTTGACAAACAGGGAAAATTGATACGAAAGGGTATCAATGAAACTGCTTTATCAATCAATAAGAATATAAAAAACAATTTGAAAGATCATTTGGGAAATGAAGCTTTAAATTAACCAACAAACGTTGTCAAACTGCATCCATCTCGAAAAAGTATAATTATATAGCTCTTAAGTTTCTTAATCTTTATTAAACATATGTATTAGTCTGTCAGTGGCCTACCTACATTGAGGAACGGGTACCTACTCGTCAACCGGTTGTTCGCCCTACATAACATTCTCCGGTTATGGCCCATTACATTCAACTGGGTAATGTTATTGGTTTCATAACTCGCTCTTAAGGCTGCCATAACATAACACCCCAGGCTTGAAGTGTACGCAATATAAACATAATAAATAAACAACACGTTGGTTTCCCTATCAACATTCGCTTCATTGACATTACACCTCCTCAAACACACGTGACATATGACAGTCAGATTGGAACGATAGAAAAGGGGTGAAGTTGAGCACCAACACAAGATAAATTTAACTATGCCTTATTTATCAAGTGTATATGGTTTATATGGTGGAATAAAGAGATTTGAATACTAAAGATAGTGAGTTAATTATACAGCTGTATCAAGTAAGCATCTATGTACGTATTTACAATATGAGAATCCAATCATTTGTATAGGGAACCGTAAATTTTGCGTAATTCTTCGGAATAATCAGAGCTTGGGTAGAGACAAAGAATTGTGGTGAAAAATAGGTTCAATGTAGCCAATAGTTCTCAACAATTGCGGATATGAACATGCGTAAATGTATGTTATGTAAATTCTTAATGAGCACTACCTACATTCGTTTTAACAATCACATGTGAATGATAGTAAAAACTCTGGTCATGTATCCGCACTGTTTGCCATGATTATCGTAAAACCGAAGCTTACGTAACCGGTCATCTTTAGCCACAATTTCTCTTTTTTATGGAGCGTGCAAAATAAATAAAGTTGCGATTCGCAGCCGAGAGATGGCGTAAGTTTCACACAAGGCTACCTGAGGGCAGTTACGTAAGGTTACATTTTAATATAGACCGGTTCCCCATAGGATGTCGATGGCCTAGTAACCCTTGAGACGTCTCCAATGCAGGTGCATCGAGATAGGACGTAATCCGCAGATCCAAATGTCAATGAGATTTCACTTTCTAGAGTCAATAAACTCTTGTCCTGCGCCGTCTGGGATCTAATAGCATGTAGCTGCCTTTCTTATTGGTTTATTTGTTTATACTTGTTCACGTTATTAGCTTAATAGTATAGTCGAAGTCGAAGTTTATTATAATTTAAGATTACTTAGTACATTCTAATGCTGTGTTTAGTCTCTGGCATAATTGATTAAAACATATCTAAATCTTACAATTCCTGAATCGTCTTTTAAAATCTTAAGTCTGCTTTATATGCCAATATTTCATTTTCTTTCCTAATGCGACGTGAATATGTAACTATAGTATATTCGCTTTAAGAAAATAGTGACGTCATCAAGGTCTCCATGATTTAACCAATGAGATTTTATAGGAGTTGTCTGTTATTGGTCAATGTGACTTCTTTTCTCATTTACTCACGTCTCATTGGTCAGTTTGACCTCTGATTATCATGACATCACTATTTACTTAACGCGAATAGACTATAATAGTAGTGATATCGTGTAATAAAACTCTTCTCCCTCGTTCCAGATGGTTGATTTTGGCAGCGTGTCTGCTGGGTGCGATGGCAGAGGAAGATGATGGAGGCATCCCTGATGCGGGAGTCGAGGAGGATGATGACTCCAGCCTGTCTCTGGAAGAAGAGGTATGAGAAATACATCCAATATGTTTCTTAATGTTATATAGCACTAACAATTTCTTCTGCGCTATTTTAGTTTATGTAAAAGTCATTTCATTTTATTTACAAGTGGTCCTTGGCAATTTCTTTTAATACTTTATGACGACCTCCGTGGCGCGATGGGTTAACCACCTAAACGCTAATGTGAGGTCCCGGCTTTGATTCCTAGTGGAGGCAGAATTAAGAACTACGCTTTTCTTCTGCTTTCTAGTCTGGTTGTCGATTATATATTCTTGTGTATTTATCTATATATAATAAGTATATATTTCTTAAATATTCAGCTACGGTTACCTTTAACACAAGTCTTAAATGAACTTACCAATAGGCTTGTTTAATTGGTTCAATAGTGTTCAAAAAGAATACAGTGTGATATAATTGTCTTTTTTACGTGTCATAGTCAGTCAATCAGTAAATAGAACCATTTATAAATATAAATACACGATCTAGTATATCGAATGCCTTGTGGAATATTGTTCGTGGGAATCGTAACATAATGGCTATAGCTAATTGTTCTAATCTCACTATGATAGAGCGCTCAAGAAAGCTATTGTGAACGAAATCGCAAGTGAAACATTAAATTTTATACCTATTGTATTGTCAAACATAAAAACTTCAACGTTTGTGGACGCGTTAACACACCTTCTCGTTCTGTCATTAAAATGCTAGCTTCTGTTCTCAACATCGTGTTAGAAGTGACTGTAGACTATGAGTGGCTTATTTCTGAGGCAAGACTTCTGACATCTCATTAGAGGTTCTAGCTTCGAATCCTGGCTCTGGCATGACTGAAATTTAATACTACCAATGAGAATTAAATTTACAATAAAGTACATTATTTACAGTCGCTAACTCTGAGGTAAAATATCGTGAGGACACCTACGGAATAATATATAATAGTCAGTGCCTGTATAAAACGATACGGTTGTTTGCTGTCTATGTAGTGAAATTCGGGCTTTGAGTGGCTCATAGCTAACATATCATCAAAATTTCGGGGATTGGCATTCAAGCCACAGCTTATCTCGCCATAATAATAGGAGTGTGTATACACAAGTCGTGAAGCGTTCGTAATGTTATATACTAGTTAAAATCAAGAATATTCCTACAGACGATTAGTTAATTGAAACCGTGCCTTCTACCTACCTCTTCGGGTATTGTGACAGAGTATCATCGATATTAAGTGCACTCAATGTAATACTTTTTTTTTATCTTACTGTGCCACTTGCACAACGTAAGAAAACCAGCTCATAAATTATTTTCGTCCCACATATAGTGGCATACACATTCCCATAGCAAGATAATTAATGTGAGTACAAGTACACTCCGAATTGCATAATGCTATAAATAAAATCGTTAAGTCACTCTAATTTTCCAATTTGTGTTCGAAAGCGGCTCAATCGATTCTTTATTTAGTAGGCTCATTATACGTGATGTTATTTACTTTGATTATAATATCGATGAAATGATATCTCTTCGGTCATTATAAGAAGTATTATCGGGGTGTTCGAGACAGTAATATGGAATATTGGTGACCTGGAACCCAAGTCTACTAATGCGTTTTAGTAAAATCGCAGTTCAATAGTACTTCAGTAATTGTGTAAAGTTGTTAGTGCATTAACAGTGACGCTTTCGAAATAGCGAAATCCGATAGTCAACTACGATTTTTCAAAAAGCATTGACTTGAGCCCTAGTCATTAAAATTTCAAGCTAAATAACTCTTTTAATCCCAAATCCCTTAGACGCTCGTTATGTCAGGATAACAGGCAGCTATTTAGCATTCTTAGGTCCCAGACTAACCCAGGCACTGCAGGTGAGCCTGCGTCCGATATTTATTCATAAATAGTAATAAAACGGCAACAGTATCACCACTTTCGCCTTTCACTCGCTCGGCCGTTGACTTCGGATACGGAACCGTGACAATGTAGTGTAATCCTGCGGTGATCTAGTATTGAAATTGGTGAAAATATACACTAAGGCACTAAGGTGTTATGCGTGGTAATAAGACTGAGTATTCTATGTATAAACAGAGGAAACAAGCTTAATGTTGAATGGGTAGACATTCTGATGAAAAAAAGGTTCGCTGTGACCGTATACAGCTTACTTTGTATTTAATAAAACATAAACATATGAAGAACAGATATCTAAACCCCTGACTAGCCTGCAAGGACAAATAATTGTTTTGTTATTGGACAAGGTATTATGCATCATAGCCATTATTCCTTAAACCAATTCTATGTTTTACCCCCAACGAACGTAAGGGTAAAGGATTTTTTGCTCTGTTCGCTGCTTCAATGTTTATAATCATATATATGTTTTAATCCTTTATAAACGACCTCCGTGGCGCGATCGTTTAGCCGCCTGAACGCTAATCGTGAGGTCCCGGGTTCGATTCCCGGTGGAGGCAGAGTTAAGTACTATGCTTTGCTTCTGCTTTCTAGTCTGGTCGTTGATTTTATATGCTATATATGTATTTATCTATATATAATAAGCATATATTTCTTATATTAACGTTGACTTAACTTAACACAAGTCTTAAATGTACTTAACAAGGGGCTGGTTCAATTGGTGTAATAATGTCCTAAATATTATTATTATTAAACTATTAAAAATGCCTGAGTTACATGTTTATTATTGCCTCAGCCTTTAGCTATCGCTCCAATACGAAATGTCGCGTGTTTCCTCACTACAAAAACTGCATTTATTTGTATTAATTAGTTCAGCCATTCACCCGGATCTTGATGGAAATAAACAACAAAAACATGATCGCGTGCTCTGTGACATAACTGGGGCTATTTATACACGAACACTTATTTGCACATTGTCAAGCCTATTACATATTGTCAATAGAGGTACGGAAGTTTAATGTTTCATGCTTGCTGGCACGTAAATAGAATTATGTGCTGTTCTTATGTTTGAGTGTTGAGGTGAATTAAATTTCTAAGACGATAAGCGGACAGCCCGATAGTAATCTAGGAGACATTATGTTTTCGAGGATCTATAAATAGGATAGAAACGATGAGCACATCTTAATCGATTACATATTTCAAAGCTGTATACGCTATTGAAAAATAAAATCCTTTAAGTTCTTCGCCATATCAAAAATTTACTACACTACAATAATCAACTACGCCATGACTACATGTTTTCATTCTTTTTTACATTCTCTAGTATCCAGCTCATACTAAGTATACTTTAACAATACAATAATACGCTTTCCAACCTTTACAGGAATCCAGAAACATCAGACCTCGCGCGTACACTCCCTCCGCCTACAACACGCTACCCAGTGGTTTCCGCCCCTCGCCATCGCTGGCTGAGCTGGCCGGCTACCAAAGGCCTCAGCCAGCACCGCAGCACCACCAGCAACCCCAGCATTCTCAGCACCAGGAGAACGAGGACGGTTTCCTGGCGCTGGTCCCCGCCAGACCCACGCAGCAGTTGTACGAACAGCAGAACAGACAACCTATCAGGACTCCTCATAGAAAGGTTGGTTTATTAAGAGCTGCTTACTCTGGGACGTAAAAAGAATGGTAACTAGCTGCCGTTCTTCCCGGCATGTCGTAGAAGGTGATTAAGGGACTGGGGTTACGTGGACTCAATTGGGAGATGGGCTAACAACCTGTCGTTAGTTTTAGTTAATGGGTAATGGATGCTTTGTGATGACATGACACGTTGAAGTTGTCATTTTTTTGGGTTCTATTTTATTCATGCCCCAGACATTCACGGTATAAAATGCAATAGTTTAAGTAAAAAACTGAAAGTTTCTCCGATGGAAATCGATGTTTTTTCAACTGATTGTTTTTTTAATTTGATATTAGATACTTTCACTCACGTCCATGCCTAATCGAAGTCTTATTATATCGATTTAATTTAACAGAATTCGATTATAGAATACTTTCAATGTTACTCAACTACTGAGAAAGCCCGTGATGTAATCGATTGCCTGAATAGCGTTTTTTTTGCAAAACGGCTGTCGTAAGATGTACATAATTATATTTAAGGATAATATTTTGCGTCAATCATAGTTTATAATCTATTTATGTGCAAACATAGTAAATGTTTGGGAGAAAATTTTATGACAATCTAACAATTAGCTAGTTAAATGCTTAACAAGTCTCAATAGAGAAAGAGTATATAATACTTTCTTTTAGCATTCCTATGACCATTAACAAAGCATTTATTCTTACGTATGAAACCAACATAATTATGAGAACAGAAGAGAACTGGCAAATCTTCTCAAACCTACCATCTTCCCCCAGATCCAAGAACAACGCCCCTCCCCCGCAAGACTGCAGCAGCTCCAACAAGAAGCGGAGGAAGAGTTAGAAGATGAAAAGGAAGAGCCAGACCGTCTCTCCCTTCTTCTCCAGCAGTCCAAATTCAACTGCGTGAACAAGAACACCGGGTACTATGCTGATGAAGAACTGAACTGCGAAGTCTTCCACTACTGTCAAGACAGTGTCAAGCATTCCTGGATTTGCCCAGATGGATTCACTTTCCACCAGGTTTGTGAAAAAGATTAACACTAGATTAAAAACGTTATGTAATATCTACTTACAGTTAATTACTTTTAAAGTTGAGTGTATCAAAATTAGGAAAAAGTAGTAGTATTTAAATTAACGGCGCAAATGAAACTGATGGTCCTGACAACTAGTGAAACTGAGACGTCGGGACTATTACACACATTACTTTCATGTCTTGAAACTCGGAACATTTCGATTTTCACAGAATTGTAGAGAAATATTAGAGCCTTGGTCATGTTTAGCATAGTTCTTATATGGATAGTCAGGATAACATTGCAACCTACGATGATGTTGATACAGAATATCGGTGACAAATTACAACCTTATAAACCAAAACATTGACCCTAGTCCCTTGATCGCCTTCTGCGACATGCACTAAAGAAAGGTTAACATTTTATTTACTTCGTATACAAGCCTAACCATAACATATTTTAACTATATCTCATTCAGATATCCCATCTTAAAATACCTCTTACAATATACATACTATGTAGGTATGCTGTATCGTTTTATCCTCCACCTTCTCCATCAACAAACTAACCTTACTCCCGCTCCAGGTACACCTAATCTGCATGCCGCCGAACCACGACAACATCTGCCAGAAGTCCTCCAAATACCACTTCGTGAACGAATACCTGTACCGCCCCATCAACGAGGACGAGGTGCAGAGGAAGCCCAACGTGTCCCTCAAGTACTCCGACAGATACTACCCGGCTGAGGTCTACAGGGACGACCGTTATGAAGAGAACGATGAGGATGAATCGGTATGAAGGGTTAGCTTTATTTACATGATGTGTCAAAATGTATTGGATAATCAGCTAGCAACGTTTCGCCAGTATTTCATTATGATATCGCAACTCTAATATTGAGAAGTGACCTAGGATATATTATATTTCTGAGGTTCGATTAATGGATGTGAATGTATATGTATGTATATATTGAAATAGAGTGGCTAAAATCAGTATCGTGAATCAGTACAGTCAATTTTTCAAAACTGGGTCGCTAAAAGTTGTTGAAAGCATTCCATTGTCAGAATGGTATAGTTAAAAAAAATTTAATAAAACTGAAAAAAATGTTTAAATTCTTGAAATATTATCTAGCTATATAATCCTTTATTCAAGGAAGATTGTTCTCCATAAACTGCGTTCTGTAATAAAAATACACGACGACAAATACAAAACCTTAACAAATTCTTCTTTTTGAAACTCCAGGAAGAAGCCCCGCGCCGTCCCCCTCCAGCTCTCCTCCACACTTCTCCCAGGCCACAGCCAGTGAACCCTGGCTTCAGATCCTCAGAGGAAGCTAACGGCCCCCTCATCCAAAGGCGTCCTCAGCGGCCCTACGAATTCAACTTCTAAGGGGATGCAAACAAAGTGTAGACTGCGAGCTATCTGTCTAACAAAATAGATGTTTCGAAAGCATTTGACTATGTCCACTACGCATTTTTGTTACAAGTAAACTAAAGTAAAATGTAAAGAGCGAATAAAATATTTAGCTGATCAAGATCTGAAGATTAACGTTAGCATTTGATTTTAGTGGTAAAACATGTGTTGTATACCATATTTAAAATTACTGTTAAATTTCATGTAAAATCAAATTCAATTCGCAATGCAATTTTTAATTTATTTTTATTATATTAACAGTGTTATAGCATTTCAGACTTGTAAGGTGCTTTATGCAAGGTCTTTGTGTCTCTATAAAAGTTGTTCAGAAGCGGCAGCGTTGTTCACACTGCTTAGATTAAGCATTATGTATTTAGTGTAGATATGCTATTTATATTTTTGTACAATAGCTTGAATAAGTGTTTATTGTTCGTAAGTTACAAATTAGATATAAGCTAGTCTTCGTTAAAACTTATGGAAAATAAAATTTTATACGATACTTTATTGTTTAATTTTCACCCTCTTTTTATAAACCTACTAGCTCAAAATAATGTTATTCTTTATTAAACTATTAAATCATCTTTCATTATTATTATTAATCTAAATTAATTTTTAATCAATCACCTAAAGGGATTGGAAAACCAATCACCTCATTTGTCTCATTTCACCAGAAAATAAAACATATGGTTTCCAATATTCTCAGAACTATTCATCTTTAGAAACATAATATATTTTTAGAACAGATGGAAAATACTATTTGTTCAACCCTATAGGCAAAACTTCGGAAATACACACAGAGCTGAAAATTGGCAGAGATGTTAAATACACTATTATAAATAAAACAACAAAAATCCCCCTCGGTCCGCCCAATGAATTCCATTTAGGCCCATTTCAGAGCTATGCGCACGGTCCGCGCGGACGTCCGTCGCGGACGATCCGCACCTGACCATCCGCCGTTTGTATCATTCAGTGCTTTGCGGATCACTAAACTGGCCAGACCAGTACAGTCGTAGAAACAAAGTAGTAATGTAGGCGAAATGGACGCGTGTCTCCTTAGCGATACTCCTTTAGTCGCCACCTATTACTGCCGAGCAAGCACTAAGGCCCATTTCAGAGCTATGCGGACGGTCCGCGCGGACGTCCGTCGCGCTTGTCAAATATATGCAAATTCATAATCCTTACAGTGCACGACCGACCGTCCGCACGCGGATTTCGCTCCGCACTGCGGACGCGGACCGTCCGCCGACGGATGCGCAATGGAATCAAATGAACGCATTCAGTGCTCTGCGGACACGCGTCCATTTCGCCTACATCACTACTTTGTTTTTACGACTGTACTGGTCTAACCAGTTTAGTGATCCGCTAAGCACTGAATGATACAAACGGCGGATGGTCAGGTGCGGATCGTCCGCGCGGACGTCCGTCGCGCTTGTCAAATATATGCAAATTCATAATCCTTACAGTGCACGACCGACCGTCCGCACGCGGATTTCGCTCCGTACTGCGGACGCGGACCGTCCGCTGAGCGCGTCCGCATGCGGACCGTCCGCCGACGGATGCGCAATGGAATCAAATGAACGCATTCAGTGCTCTGCGGACAAGTGGACTGACCGACTACATCACTACTTTGTTTCTACGACTATACTGGTCTGGCCAGTTTAGTGATCCGCAAAGCACTGAATGATACAAACGGCGGATGGTCAGGTGCGGATCGTCCGCGACGGACGTCCGCGCGGACCGTGCGGATAGCTCTGAAATGGGCCTAATCAACTAACGATATAAATTTGTTATAAGTAATTTAGGAGCCATTCCACAGTTAATATTTATACTACATGCCATAATGATAATAATGTAGTTATGATATAATGAATATTATATTACATATTTTATGATCTAATGCAATAAAAAAGGAGGCATAATAGTATAATATAAAGATCTATCAGTCATGAAGTCACAACGTTAACCGTCAACGTCAGTTTGCCACGAAAAATAAACAATGTGTTAACCTCAGAACTTAGATGTAATTTATTGTATTTTAAACTATGAAATGTTAAACTAGTGCCTTAAAAATGCAGGTGGCTAAATCAGATTGTGACATTTTACGCAAGGATTTTAAATATCATCATGACGGAAGTTCTCCAGTGCATACATTTATGGCCATATATTTTACTGTACAATGCACAATATTAGCTGGTTTTATTCCTAAGTCCCTGGAAAAATATAGAGCCTATGTGGAATATATAATAATAGTGATACCGTTAATACTTGCCCATACATACTTATCGGAATATATTATAGAAATCAATTGCATATTATCAACCATGATACTGTATGTATTATATGAAAATCGACCCTATTTAGTACTTGGAAACACTGAACAACGTAACAAGCGTTTGAAATGCATAACTATACTGAGAGCATTGACTAATTTAATAACCTACTTCAGTATCCTTGCCGTGGACTTCAACGTTTTCCCGAGGCATCTCGCTAAAACTAAAAAGTATGGCTACAGTTTCATGGACACAGGAGTTGGTTTATACTTGGTGAACAGCGGCCTGGTTCACAAAGAAGGCTCCAGCATACTCCAAAAGAACAATCTTAGATTAATCTTGATATTGTTCGTATTAGGTTTAGGAAGGTCTATCTCGTTGAAAATGGTTGATTATCATGAAGAAGTGACTGAATATGGTGTGCATTGGAACTTTTTCTACACAGTAGCAGTGACTAAAGTGATTGTACATGCTTTACTATATATTGCTGGAGGTAACAACAGGATATTTCTTTGTGTCAAAGTGCTACTATTTCACCAAATGCTGTTGAGTTTGAAATTGGAAAATTGGGTGTTTTCTGATGTTGCTCGAACTGACTTTATTACAGCCAACAGAGAAGGAATATCTTCTGTGTTTGGTGCAGTTGCTCTGTACTTATTTGGCATTTATTTAAAAGATGAATTGACATGTAATGTTTCAAAGAAATCTGTGATTATTAGATTAATAGTTTTAAATGTAGCAATAACTTCCATGTGGTGGTATTTAGATTCTATGTTCCAAGCTAGTAGAACAGTATTCAATGTGCAATATTGTTTATATTTATTTATAGGATTAGTCTTTGTTTCCACTATTTTATTCATGCTGGAATCATGTCCAACATTTTCTGTACCTTATTTAGTTGAAATGATAAACGCTAATAGTCTGTTAGGGTTTTTAATTGCTAATTTACTAACAGGCTTAGTCAATTTGTCCATGTGCACTTTGAAAGTTTCCGATCTAAATGCAGTCCTTTTGTGTAATCTGCACATGATTGATATATGTGCATCATTACAATTTTTAACAAATATGGGTATTTCATTTTAGAGGGTTTGACATGTCATGTAAAATAAATATTACTTATAAATAAATATATGTTTAAAGAGCATTTATGGGTTGTAATTGTATTGTTTATTAGGTCTTCTGCATCTCAGCTATGCTAAGTGAGACTGAGCTAGATTTAGGGGACTATAGGTGTGATATATTAATAGTTGAAATAGATATTAACTATATTGTTTTGAATGTGCCAGATTACTGATGATACTATGACACTGTCACAGAATTCAGGTCTATATACCAAATATTTATTAATAATAATCAATTGATTAAAAAAGGAACGTTGAAATGATGTATATGTTTTGTTCCTAATTCATGCATTGAAAATTGTTATAATGTATCTTTTATGCTATTCAAAGTATTTTATAGACTGTTATAGCCCTTGATATATTAATTTGTTATTAGTTTTCTTAGTTAGTTTTGTAGTCATTGTTTTTAGTGTGGCAATGTTAAACACCAAAGTAAGTCTTCTAGTTTGGAAATAGCCAATATAGCACAATAGTGGGTTCACTACATACAAAATGTAAAAAGACCATAGTTGATTCTCTGGATCATAGAACCACAGATAATATAATGATAGAACTGTTCTAAGAAATTCACTGTAAAACAGCTTGATAACTTTTAAACAACCTGTATCTAAAGCATATAGGAAATAGTATTATGTCACATGTATCAATAAGGGAAAACATTGTAAGGAAACCTGCCTATCCTGAGGGATAGATAACAGCCACTACCTGTATACGCCAATACAGTTCACGTTCTATCACTTAGGTGTTTTCTATCTAGTGAAATGCGGGCTTTGAATAACTCATACCTGAAATGCCTCAGAAATATTGAAGATGAGCATTCAAGCCTCTAACTACCCCCCACAATCAAAAAGGAAGTGTGTATACACAAGCCGTGTCTTGAGCGTATGTTATGTTTGTTATAATGTTTAACATACTTCTTATGTTTAAAAAGCAATATAGATGTAATCTTTAATATGATGTCATAAAATTAAATATACCTTAGTTTAATTTATTGATTTGAATCACTTAAAAGAATTTATTTATACTATGCAATTGAATTGTTATTAGGTTTGTAAATAAAAATACAAAATAACATAACAAGTTTTATTTATTCAACACAAAATCTAATTGATCATCAGCTCGTTAAAATCCTAATACTGTTTGTATGTTTGGGCAACTTTCTTAATAATATACATTCACATCCTTCAATCACTTTCGGGGTGGACAGAACCTTGGAATTATGTAAAACATCTCCAAGGTCACTTATTAGCGTGAACATTGGGGTTGTGATGTTATGTGGACCATTGGTGACAGGTTGCTAACCCATCCCCTAATAGATTTCATTGACCCCTAGTCCCTTAGTCGCCTTTACAACATGCCGGGAAGAACGGCAGCTAGTTTGCATTATTTTACGTCCCAGCTAGCACAGGATAAATGTTAATTATTATTATATACCCACCCCTCACTAAAAATACTTATAGTATTAAGAATAAACAGAAACTAACATTCTAACATAAAATTTGATCACATTTGAAGTATTTTAGAGGGTTACCTAAGGTAAATAAATTACAATATAAGCTTTGTAGACATATACATAAACTATTTTGTTAGCTTATAAAATCATTTTTTTCATATTTTGTAGTTTGATCTCTAAAGAAACTGATGAATCAAAATATCATATATCTCACATTGTGTTTGGTACATCGAAAATAAGCTTTGGGAAGAAGCTTAGGTGATGTTAATTTTATTGCATCTTCTTCAAAGGGACATATTTAGGAAATCACAAAAAGGGTGCCCACTTTCATATTTAAAAAAACACGTTTCAAACCAACATATCATGAATAAATATTTCTTACATAAATTCACGCCTATTGTTCCCCGGCTGGATAGGCAGATACTATATATCGCCACCTTAAACAATATTTTACGTTTGTTCGATAATTAATAAACTACGTATCTAACTTAAAATAACAAATAATCTCTGTAATTTCACGTACCTACATTTAAATTACGTTATTGTTAAATGAGTATAAAACCTCATTTAAAGTACGTTTTACACATTTAAACTAGCAAGAATATCAAATTATAAACGGCAAGTGTTAATTAGGCAAAGTAAAGTCTCTTTATACATCACTTGATACAATTTGGTTATTTTTGACTAGACCTTAATTCATTATAAAATATCTACAGTCTGGCTAACGAAAGTAGATACTGGATTCTTTTGCAAACTTTTTACATGACAACACTAAAGTGTTCCTACCATCGGATATTTACCCTACAATTGGGGTATTTTAAGCAGAAAGTACTTAGGAACAATTAATGCCAAAAAGGGATTTTTAAAACGAACTCATTTTAAACATTTTGTTAAAATGAGTTTTAAAAATTTGTACGTGTGCTAAAATTGTGTTAATCGAAAATAAGTATCGTATGTACGTGTTGGATCATTTCAAGAGCTACACTAAGCCTTACGTTGGTCTAATAAATAGCTTAAGTAATTAGGTACACTATATCTTAACTAATTAGGTAGAGAAAAACTTGGCAATTTTATTTTAAAGAAAATTAATTTGTATCTGTTTTTCGAAAAATTTGGTAAAATCAGAATCAGTGTATGGTATTCCTATTTCTGACGCCGAAGATGGGGTGTTGTTGATGTTTCTTTATGCGTATAGAAATGTCTTGATATTTTTTTATTTTAATTAAGTAAGTACAAATTCGTATTAGTTATTTTTTGTTTGTTCTTTTTGTTCATTTAATACGCTACAATGGAGTGACGTATCCGTGTGATATTTGGTATGGAGTTAATAAAAAGATAACAAGTTATATAAGCTACTTTTAATCATGTCATAACGCGGACAAAATTGGAAGCATCTACTAGTAAAATAAAAATAAATGTCAAAGTATCAAAGTGAGTTGTTCCGACTTTCCTTTTTATTTTAGGGTTGCAATGCTAATATTTTTTAAATTTGCCGCGCTTTTTCAGTATCTACTTTCGTTAGCCAGACTATATCATACTTTTGGGAAGGAATGAACCTCGGAAACAATTCTCTAATCGAATCTATGGAGGATTACTAACCATCTATCTCTTAGTCGCTTCTTAAAACATTCCAGGAAGAAAGGCCATCCGTCCCTTAAACCTTTTTTACGACATGCAAGAATCCACTTTTCTTGCAAAAAAAGTTGGATCTCGTTAATTAAATTATCAAGATTAAATTTTGTTACGTATGTTAATTATGCAAATGTAATTAATTTTATCTTATTATAAATTAATAAATAATTATTGTCCTATCGCTAACCTTAGAATATTATAATAATACGGGAATGGGTATAGATGTAATTCCTAAGCTTTACATTTAGGTACGAAAATATGACGTAGGTATAGTATTTTACTATTATCAACAGGATTAAAATATTTACGTCCTTACAAAGATACTGTGAAGAAGAAGCTAGTACTTAGTGAATATAGTAAATTTCATCTTTGGTATCAAAATTAAAGATGGCGTCATACGAGCAGTAACGTCAGTCAATTACTTTAATTAAACTGACAGAACATATTGATAAAATACACCCACAACCAAAATTTTTATGTCATAATTTTAAACTTTTAACTAAATAACAATCTTTAATACCCTGTAAGTCCATATTACCATAGATTACAAAAACATAAGCATGCTATTAAGATTTTTAAAAGTAGCATTACAAAATAGCAATGAAATAAATAATTAGTGTTTACACTGTATATATGTTACCGGCCAAACCCGATTTTAGGACTAGTTTTTCCTACTAACCTTACTAGTTAATCCTAGCACGTGTAGGAAGAACTAGTTTAGCCTAGGTCCAACTAGTTTTTCCTAAAATCGGGTTTGGGCAGTAACATATGTATATTTGGATCACATACGTTAGGATTCAATTAGGTAACCTGGTTTTACGTAAAAACATATATTTACGTATTTACTCTATGCTTTTAAGAGTGGAGAGAACCAAGCCACATTACGCTAAATTATTGATTCTAGTATAAGATTGTGTTGCCGACGAAGATATAGTATAGAAAAATAACTTGTACATAGAAAAGTACAGTAGAAACAACGCTACAATACCATATAGTATTAAGTACGGGAACCGCTGCGGCGACCATAGCACTTGGTACGTTAACTGACCCTTTTCTGAAAATAAAAATGGGAATTTAATTATAAGGAAAAAAACCGATAAAGAAATCAAATGTTTTTTTTACATTTAGTGTGGTATTAAAATCAACGTTAAACTCCACATTTCGTTACTCCACTTATTCTGTTAGTCATAAGTCTCGCCTCAATTTATACTAGCGCCGAGTCGAAGCGAAGCGTCTATCCAAAACTGAACACAACAAATACATCTATACATAATATGTATACATTTCTTAAATATACGTTGACTAGTACCCTTAACACAAGTCTTAAATGAACTTATCAAGGGGCTAGTTTTAGCTAGTATTCATTGGTGTAATAGTATCTTAAATATTATTACAACGTTAACTCAACACACACACTACTACTGAGATTTTGAACAGACTCGCGCTTGTTTCTGATTCGCGTGTCTGTAACGTGTGACTACATTCGCATAGCTTCCATTTATTCGACAGAAATAATATGCGCATTGTGCAGTGCAGACAACATTCAATTTGAACATGTTAAGTATTGCATTGATGCTCCACTTCGCTTCTACTCTGATAATATAAATTGAACCATACTACCTGTATAGTATTATATTATCTGTGATACTACTAAATTTACAAAAAACATATCACTCACCGACAGTTGCTATGCCATAGCCCATTTCTTTCCTGCCCATCCGGTACGAGCAGGTAGGCACGTAGACCTCCAGAATATGACCTTCGTCCAGGTCTACCTTCAAAGGTTCCTTGAGGCCAAACACCGTCTTCTGGTAGTTGAGGTCCGCATCAAAGATTATATACTTCGATTCGTGCTCGTGAGCGCAGAAGTAAATGTGGCCTTTGATAGTGTCGTGTACCTGGAGAGATGAATAATTCTATTCACCAAACACAATAATATACACAAACTAAAACATAGAAGAACATGCAATAGAATGATACAACAAAAAAGCGGCTGTAGCTTACTGGGCGAGACCTCTGACTTCTTAACATGTAGAGGTCCTACGTTTGAATACCAGCTTAAGCGTCTACCAATGAATGATATCGTTTACGTCCATAATTTACAGTCGCTAACAGCGAGGGAAAACATCATGAGGAAACCTGCCTATTCCCCAGAATACGTAAAAGCCAGTGCCCGAATACGGCTTTTCGGTTCACTACTTACCACGTTTAGTGCTGTCCATCTAGGGAACCTACGAGGCTCATACCTAACATACCTACGTAATTTCGGTGATGGGCTCTCAAGCCTCTGACTACTCTGCCACAATAAAATAGGTATGTGTATACACAAGTCGTGAAGCGTATGAAACTTATACATCTTTTTTTAATTTTCACGATCTCCGTGCTTCGATTGGTTAACCGCTTGCCCACTACTGGTGAGGTTCCGGGTTCGATTCCCGGTGGAGGCAGAGTTAAGAACTACGCTTTGTTTTTGCTTTCCAGTCTCGTCGTTGATTTTATACTCGTATAATTATGTTATATATGTATTGATCTATAAATACGAAATATATAATTCTTAACTATACGTTGACCAGTATCCTTAACACAAGTCTTAAACGAACTTACCAAGGGGCTAGTTCAATTAACCGTCTCCCAATTATTACTACTCACCTTTCTCGCGAACCTTTGCCACTTAAGCACAGGGTAGTGCGATATGACAACCCTGTACCTATTCTCGAAGAGTTTTGGCAGCGCTTCCGGTGCTTTGTGCATAATGGCATTAACCTCCACGAAGGAAACATTCTCGTAGAGCATAAACTCCTTCCTCCTTGGAAAGGCTATGTCGAACTCCTTGATCTTGGCCTTGTTGATTGGTTCGTTCTCGCCTCCTATGTCATTGTCGCCTGGTAACACTATTTTCTGGAAACAAAATTAACTCAAACATGTTATATCTATACTAATATTATAAAGCTGAAGAGTTTGTTTGTTTGTTTGTTTTGAACGCGATAATCTCAGGAACTACTGGTTCAAATTCAAAAATTCTTTTTGTGTTGGATAGACCATTTATTGAGGAAAGCTTTTAGGAGGAAGGAAATTATTTAATATTGCTTGTTACTTATACAAATTGGAAACATTCTTCTCAAGGTGGATAGAACAGCATGTATAAGTAAGATAATGAGGCAAGAGAAGCAAGGGAGATTTGTCAGGATCATTCCAGGTGTCGATCGATAGTCTCTGCTTATCTCCTTGGGGACATACAGGTGGGGAAATATGTATGTCTGTATGTTTTATACACTATTTCAAACTCTAGTTCCGTGCTAATCTTTGACGTAAAAAGAATGCTAAACAGATAGCGTTCTTTCTGGTACATCGTAAGTGGCGACCAAGAAAATTGTATTGAATGGAATTGATTGGATAAAGGGCAATCAGCTTGCCACTAATGTTCGATTATGACATCACAGCCCCAATATTTAAGGTTCTGTCCCCGAAAACGGGAATAAAGGACATTATTGTATATGTATGTGTAAAAAACTTACAATATGAGGGAAGTCCACATGGAATATGTAGTCCAGACGTTGGACGTATTGCTGGAACTCGGTCACTGTGGACACTGAGCCTTCGTCAGTCATGTCGCCAAGGAACACCAGGACGTGGGGCTCAAATACCTTCAGAACCTCAAGAAATGTAGACCTTAGGTATCTGGAATAGGGTATAAAAGGTCATTAGCTAAGGATTGTAATAATACTATGGTGAGGGAAAACATAGTCAGGAAACCAACATGTTCCATGAACAGGTAATATTTAGTGCTTGTAAATATAAATTGGCTTACCACCTGTCACATTGAGTATTGACTATCTGGTCAACATGTGGGTTCGAGGTGCCCATAGAATTAATACCTTCGCAATTGCAGAGATGGACACCTGAACCTCTGACTACCCTGCAAGGGTTAATGGCCGTGAACATGTTTGTCTTTGTTTGTAATTCTAGTTACATTAATTTGTTTATGGATATTTACATATAACAAACATTATTAATAATAACAATGCTTTTACTTTTAAAGTGGCAAATGAACTTAATATAGGCTAAAAAAACATAATTTTGAACACTGCCTGCACTAAGAATCAAACCTGGGACCTTATTACCTTTTAAGTGGTTAACTGATTGCACCACAGAGGTTATTAAATAATACTAACCTATCACAATCCCATTGCGAGAAGTAGTTGAATGGAAATATTAAATCTCTCTCCCCTTGTATCTGAGGATCTGCCACAAAAACAATTTTGGTGCAATCTGCATCATCATGAACGCAGTCCAACTTATCCCAAGAAAGGGTTTGTATTTTGTATATCAAGAACTCGTTGAAAAAAACCACTCCTAGTATAATGACTGTGACATATTTCAAAACAGCACTGAAAAATTAAATAAAAAGTATTATTAATACCAAAAGTAGTTGTATATTTCTGGCACATACCAATGAATGAAACTTGTGTATTTGTTTTATGTATATAATATTTTAGTAACTAATAATGAAGAAAAACATTGTATATGGTCCACGACCTACCAAGTGAGTGGCTGAACCTAGTAAAACGCTGGCTTTGAGTGGCGCATACCTGACAATCTTTGAAATTTCAATGATGGGCCCTCAAGCCTCAGAGGAGAGAATCTGTATACACAAGTTATAAAGCATATTTCCTTAGGCACTTGTAATGTTACTTTGTCATGTAATAATGCCTAAAGCTAAATAAATTAGTTTTTAGATAGATCACAGAGAATGGAATAGATAAATTATTGGTCAGGGCTAAATTACTCTTATATTAACGTAAAAAATCAAACAGAATCTGTACTGGAAATGTCAAATATTGATAATGGACCAAAATCGTTTATATTTTTTCATATAAATATACATTATTTATTTACGAGATAGTCGAGTCATTTACTAGTCAATATCTTTTGCAGAGTAAGTGTCTAATATTATTGCCTATATTCCAGATTCAACTTTACGTAACTAAGTCTCTACGTATAATATGTTTCAGTCCACATACCACAAAATAAACAAAACAATATTTTTTGTAGGTTATGTTCACAAATGAATTAAATTATTATAGCATAAAATACGTTTAAAAGACCGAAAATAACAAACCTGCGACGGCGTATCATGTTTACCAATTAATGAGGAATAATCCGGATATTATGTTAAATAAGACTCAAGTACAATATCCATTCTTTCGTCTACGAAGATTTTACTGGTTTTGCAATGAATACGTATAGTATTTTAAAAACAATTTAGTCAAATCTACGCACTGGCATAAAGATATTGTGGTGCCTTTGCTTTGCCCATAAACGAATTGATACAATAGAAATATTTATTTCACATTTATTTTTATCAGACATTCAAATTGTTTATCTTGATGACATGAGGGAGGGGAAAAATAAATAAGTAAATTCTCTAGTGATGTATTTTTTTGATTTGTGGGAGGCACTGTCTGCGTGTGGTTTGGGCAGCGCAGCAACTTGATACGGGCTCTAGAGATCGCGCCACATAAATTGGCAGACGGCAAACTTGGTACTAAATTTGACGTTTCCGCCATTGTGTGTTATTTTGTATGACATAATATAATTCAGGTTGATAATAGAGATCCCGCCACATAAGGTGGCAGTTGGAGGCGTCGCCACAGTCGCGTAATTCAGTGTTACCAGTAAACACGCCAAAACTAGCACTCACTGTGCCATACGGCTCGATACATTATAGGTTTCATTTGTAACGGTCTTTGGTTGCAGAGCTATAAACTCAAATAAAACAAATTAATATATCAAAGTCAAAATATGTTTATTAAACTATTTCAAACATGATTAATAATTAACGGGACTTATCCTTCTTATTATATATTACATATATTATGTGTTCCTTCACTCTGTCCGCAATAGACCGTTTAGTGTGTTCGACGTAGGATTTCCCACAGCTGCAATCAATCTTATACATTTTTATGTTTGTTAAGGGTGATCATAATAAATTGATTTCCGGAGTTTCTTTTTAGTTCTTCTCCAAGCTAGGGTCTCCGCTGAACTAACCTCGGTAAAAAATATGTAAAGACAATGCTCAGTGCTTGTTTGAAATAAAAACAAAACATAACATACGCTTCACGACTTGTGGCTCAGTCAGAGGCTTGAATGCCCATCTCCGAAATTTCGAAGGCATGTTAGGTATGGGTCATTCGAAGCCCGAGTATCACTAGATAGACAACACCCAACGTGATAGGTAGTGAACCGTATCGCCGTATAAAGGCACTGACGGCCATATAAGGGCACTATCCTGCGGGATAGGCAGGTTTCCTCACGATGTTTTCCCTCACCGTTAGCGACTGTAAATTATGTACGTAAATTAATTTTCCCTAATCTGTGAAATAGTTTTTTTAGTTTATACTTAGATCATAAGATAGGTAACTTTCAAAGAGAGCTTGTGATATTTATAATTTTGAATAAAAATATTTTGACTTTTGATATATTAATTTGTTTTATTTGAGTTTATAGCTCTGCAACCAAAGACCGTTATAAATGAAACCTATACTGTATCGAGCCGTATGGCACAGTGAGTGCTAGTTTTGGCGTGTTTACTGGCAACACTGAATTACGCTACTGCAGCGACGCCTCCATCTGCCACCTCATGTGGCGCGATCTCTAAAGTCTTTGAGCATCGAGCAATTAATAAGTTTTTATTCGGTTCGTGGATGTGAGGCAGGGTTGTGTAGCGTCGCCGTGGCTGTTCAATCTGTTCATAGATAGTTGCTTGCCTGATTTGAAAGAAATTGATACAGGATATAGATAAAGAAAGATTTGAACAAATGAATGATTTTGTTTATTTGGCAACACTTTTTACTAGTAACGAAAAGTGTAAGGGAAATATTGAACGTAGAGTGTGTGCAGATTAATGGGGCCGTGCATTGTGTTATGGGTAGCCAGTTGGTTTCTTAATCGGCACGTATGGCTATTCATAGGACTGTTGGTTCTAACATTGAATTATGGCAGAAAAAGTTGGGTATGGCAAAAGAAGCATAAAAGTAGAATAAAAACCGTCGAAATGCGGTCACTGAGAAACATGTAAGAGAAGTTGAATGATAGAGTTAAAAATAATGTGATAAGGGAAGGTTACGGTTTGTAAGAAAATGTACTAAGATCGATAAAAGCATGCCTCGATTGTTAGGGAATTTATAGTAAATTGACATAAGGAATACATTTAGGGAAGGGTGGAAGGGCCCTCAGGTAACCAGCCCAACAAGACATATAGATATACAACAAGACAGTAAGATAAACGCCATATGTAATAAGGGTGACTAGAAGTACCTATAACCGCCGGGTGTGTATGAGGAGGGGTCTGAGAGTCAACGAAGCGAAAATGGTTTGTCAGGATCAGGACAGATAAGGATCCGTGATCTCTGCCTACCCTTATACAGTGATTAAGGTGTGATGTCTATGTATGTATATAATAATTAGTAATATATAAGTTAAGCACAGCACATTAAATCCGTAATGAAATTGATAGTGTATTTAAAATGACTTTGAAATGACATAAATACGAGCTATATTGACTTGTTTATGACAGTTCTTTTTAAAATTTTCAATTCAATTCATTCGGTCGCGTTTCTTGCTATTTTGTGCGGTCATTTTTAGCTTATGAACGATATTAATAAGGCTTTATTCTCAAAATTCAGCCCCCTACAGCTTCCTATTTGAGCTTACTTGTAAATTAGTAAATTCTCTTCGTTTTCGTTACTTCATGGTGTCCATGGATTAGTTAATAGTGTTATATAAACGTGTACAAAGTGTGCTATCGTGTCGGATGTCCGTATCGGCAAAAGACGTCAGCGAGCGAATGGTTGAATAAGATAATGGATGTAGACACTCCAAATCTGCTGAAGAGGTGCAGCAGTGCGCCTCTCATAAACGAGGCTTCTACTGCGGCGACATCACCGACCACATCCACAGCCCCTAGGTAGGTGTATTTTACCATCGGGTTTTAGGCCCTGAAAGCACGCTTTTCAGTAGGTATTTTTGCTTACGATGCCTTTTATGTTCACTCAGAGATTCCTATCACACTCCACTTAGTAATGCTGAGTGTACCTGTGTGGGTGAGCACCTAATTTAGTCATGTTTACAGAGTTCCACTTCAGTAATACTTGACTTAAAAAGGTAATATTGAATCAGTTGGTTTCGTTCGATACTCTGTTTGCACTAAGAATTTGAATATGGGGAAAATTCAACTAACATCAAATGCCTAGTTAGTCTGTAAATTATGTATGGTTTTCCCTATCATTGTAATGTTGTTAACAATTGATGTGTAAATTTGTACATGAATTGATTCTAGCTTGGTAGAACAGCTTAGTGAAAATTTTGCACTGTTTGGGTTTCACATTATACTCATTTATAATACAATTGATAATGTTATATCCAATTGTCTGTTATTTTTTTTACTATGACCAAACTACTTAGGTAAACAGAACAGAATGCTTAATAAACTTTATACTATCTCTCATAAACACATAAAAAACCTAATAACATAGTCGTGAATATTGTCTATATGATTTTACTTCATAATTATTCTTGGCTAAGCTTCACATATTATTTAAAGCAATAAAAATAACTTACACTTTTAAAATAACATTGCTATGATGACATTTAGCTTACCTATAGGATGATGAAAATGGAATTTTGATGCCAGATTGCTAATCCAACCCCAATGGATTCCATTCACAAATACCCAACATTACATACTTAGATATTTGAGAAAGAAAAGCAGCTAGTTACTGTTTTATTTACATCATAAACTAGCATAATAAATTTGATACCAGTGAGAATGGAATGCACTATCTCTATTTTCAAGCTTTATTGATGACATTTAGAGCTGATAAAAGAGATTAGGTTACAGTCAAAACAATTTAGAAATTGTTACTGGGTTTGAGCAACAGAGAGAATCAGCCATAGTTTTTATTTATATTTGAGTAATGATAATTGTTTTGAATTAGTTTAGCAAGATACCATTAATTTTAGTATATCCTTAGCAATTTTGGTGTTTGACACTCAAACCTGACTGCACTTTAAGTCAGGATTCTCAAGGGGTAATTATTAGGTACCTAGGGGTCAACATAAACAAAAACTGTCTAAAAATTATCCCCTAATAAATTATCACAAATTCTAATTTTTTATTTTTTTAGTTCTTACTTAAAACTTTTGAGATAGGTAGGTACTGTTTATGATGTTTTATGTGTACTAAGAATAAACAATATTTTTGAGCAGCTTTCTAAGTTTAGGTGACCATTATGAACAAGGGGATTGATCTTAAAGTAGGTAATTTTTGGCCTGAGGTAACAGTGCATTAAAATAAGGGGTCGCATCCCAAATCTTTAGGAATCCTTTCTATAAGCAATACAACTAATACATTTGGAAGTGTATGTTTGTGTATTTTACAATCTGTTTTAATGATTGTAAATGTTTAATGTGCTTTTAAGTGCATGGCAACTAACATATGTCTTGATAACATGAGTACAATGTTGTTAGCATTATGACAATGTGTTTTTTGTATTTATCTTCTGTACATTTACTCGGCTCTTTTCAAGCCTTTTGGGGAAACAGAAGCTTCAAGACATAACTATTATGAATGTGGAGTTATGATATTATTATTATTGTCTGGTTGCTAGCCTCTTGCTGAACATATTATAATTATTTACCCCAGTAACTAGTTGTAATCTACAACTCTACAAAATTTGATATTGTATAACTATGTTTTGATTAAAATAATTCTACAAAAAATTATATGAAATTATGAAGTTTGATAAAATAGTTGGTAGGTACTAAATAGGTATAAAATATTGATTATAAAAACTTAGGGACGTAATCAATGTGCATTTGCAACTTGTTTTTTGTCTCCATAGTAACATGTGGAATGAATGATTATTGTATGTACAGTCATGTTCAAAAGTCAAGTAAATAACAAAATATGTATATTAGTTGTATGAAATATTTGTCTCTGTTAATCTTAATTTTACATGATTATCCTTAGATATTCAAGTACATAAACTTCAAAGGGGTACACAGAACAATAGGTTCCAAACTCTTCCTCATATTTCACCTGCTCTTGATATAAATGCTGCTCTGAATATGGCTTATCTCCTACCCATAGTCCTGAGGTACCTTTTATGGCATGCTAGGTTAAAGCTGGTTGGTTATTGGCTTAAGTTCTGGATAAACACAAACAAATCTATTTGCAGTTTTTATAGAAATTCTCAACATTTATAGTTATCGCTGTTTCAAAATTGTATCTAACTATTTATTTGTATCTTATTTAAAAATTATAAAACTTTAGAGTTTGTAGTTAACTATGATAATGTGTAATATAAAATTATATATTTAAAGTTGGTATGACTATAATAATTCTGTATATTTTTGAGTGACTTTTCTCCACGCCTGTACTGACATGTGTGTTTATGGCATACAGTACTTTATGGCTGACACAATAAAAATGCATTTGCAAATAAACGTCTTTTACAATTGGCATGACTGTGCTCAAAACAGGTTTTTAATTTGTATACATTAAACATGCACATTGGTAAACAAGTAAAATTAGGTAGGTATATAGTTAGGTTTTGCAGTTGTTAACGGTGCAAGAAATATCCCTCAGGATAGGTCGTAGCCAGTACTTGTATATAGTGAAATGGTTCAGTACTGATCACATTTGGTGCTGTATATCTAGTCAAACTCGGGCTTTGAATGGCTTATTCCTAACATGCCTTCAAATTTATGCATATTATATACATACACTTATTCAATCCTTTTTTGGCTCACAGAACTTTTTATATGTATATTTGATGAATGAAATGTGTTTTTTTTTTATATATGTTAAACATAACTTAAGCTTTTGGTAACTATAATAAAAAAACATGGGTGTTAGGTTGCTAGCCCACTGTCTGTTTGATTATATTTATATTGCAATACTTTGCAGATAAAATAGTAATAGTCAATAGTCATATCTTATTTACTCAGCAACAGTATAGATAGTTAATCAAATCCCTGACAACAATATAAAAAAGTAGTCATTAAGTATAACATATGCCATTACATCAGTATGTTAAATTGTATTCTTTTCCTTGTGCATGCAGTAACACTAAACTAATTGGGAGGGTGCCAAATGTGTTGTGTGTTTGCGGAGTACATTTACTGTGTAATTTATAGTTTTTTCCTTGCCAACATTGTGGTGAGTTTGCTCTGGTTTATGATGCAGTGCAGATTGGTAGATATGTTAATTTGCAATATTTTCTCTGAAGGCTTACATATAGTATATGGTAACTGACAAAAAAGGGGCAAAATAGCATAACTATAGGACTTATTATTAAAATGGAATATTGGTTACCAATTGTCAGTCCAACCCCAATAGATATTTACTATTATTTCTAACATTATATACAGAAAGAAAAGCAGGCAAAATAAACTACTGAACTATCTTTTAATAGGTGCCTTACAACCTTTATCATGTTATTGACTTATTGGTAAGAAAAGCAGCTAGTTTCAATCTATATGAATGAAAAAAACCTGATAGTTACAACAGAATATTTAATAAATTTACTTAATAACTATTTTTTCTCTCTTCTTTACAGAAATACACCTTTTTTTAGCATGTTCTCAAATAACAATAATAACAACAGCATCCAGAGGACGAGAAGATTCAGCACCAGCTACAGCCCCATCATGACCACCATCAACGTGGCGGTGAGTGTCGTTTTATTAAAGAGAGTATCAAGTTGGAATTATGACTAAATACTTATATTTGGATTGCTTAAAAAATAGAGTATACAGTTGGAATTATGACTTAAATTCTTATATTTGCATTGCTGTTATGAATTATTTATAATATGGAAATATCAGTGTCAGTTTTCTGCCCAATCTCCAATAAGATCTATTAATACTATTAATAAATAAATACTATTAATTAATAAGCCTTCAGTGAACAGTTTTAAAAACAGGCTTGATAAACATTTTAAAACTTTGAAAACTCAAGTGCTATGATATACATGCATTAGCTTCAAGAGCTGCTAGTGTATTTAATAAATAATAATATTAATACTGCTGTGGACATTATGCCAGGAAAGAGGCAGTGTAATCATTGTATTTGTGTCTGTATTAGCAGGTGTTTAATACCCAAGCATTATAAGTATAAACATCAAATAGCTAATTTCCTGTTGACAAGCTGTGAATGCACATAAACAGGCAGTAACTTACAAAAAAGTATAGTTATTATATAGTTTTTTTTTACCCTTGTTTCTCTACAGAGAGATATAGGGGGGCACAAATTATGGGTACCCTATTTTCATTTAGTTAAATTTATCTGAGTTCTTGGGATTTTCAAACAATCACATTAAATTGCTTACAATCAGACAAAAAGGTTCACGATTATTTACCTTTACGGGGTAGTCAGAGGTTCAGGTGTCGGTCTCCGTAATTGCGAAGGTAGTAAATCTATGGCAACCTCTAACCCACGTGTTAACCAGATACAAGCACTGACTATTACCTGTTTGGGGAACCAGTAGATTTCGTCATGGTGTTTTCCGTAATATTTGATGCATTTTGTAAATGTATTTTTATTACGAAAATGTACATAGAATTAAAACTTCATTTCCTTACAATGTTACAATCATCATTTATATTGCTTAAAACAACCCTATTATAACAAATGTTTTTTTGCTCTATTCCAGAACACATGGGGTCCCCGCATGACCCCCAGGGTTAACCAGCTCCGTGCCGAGGAGTGTGCAGATGTGAGCAACACGAGGGAGGTGGCCCACGAGCGAGAGACCCACAATGCCATGCAGATGGGACAGTCTTGTGAGGACCTCACGCTGGTGTCAGGGCTGGCTAGCTCGCCTACGAGATTGCCTAGGTAATGTACTTACATTTACATCCTTTTATCCCTTTCGGGTGGACAAAACCTTGAAGACATAATCTCCTATCTTGTTTAGCTTAAATATTGGGGTTATGATCTCACATGGAACATTGGTGACATTGCTAGCTCATCACCCAATAGATTGCATTTGCCCCTTGTCCCTCAGTTGCCTCCTACGACATATAGGAAGAACCTCAGCTAGTTAGCATTCTTTTAATGTTTCAGTATAGTACTTGTGAAGCCACAGACTATAAAAACTAATACAAATATAAAAATAATATAGCTAGTTATATGCATGTGTTGGATAATTCCGCTTAACTACATGTCACATGTATTACAGGTTTTCCCCAGCCGTGTCCCCGTCGCCAACCCGCAAGTTCACGAGCCGGCGTTCCCTGTCCCCGATAGCACTCCGAGCCTCCAGTTTCAGTCCTGTAGGACGGCCTCTAGCGCTGGGTGGCAAACGGCGCTGCGATGACCACGACTCGGCGCTCTCTAAGAGACTGTGTACTTCGGACCGCCTCACGCCTACCACGCCTGGTGAGATGAAAGTTTATTGTTATTATTTGATCCTTCCGGTTGTGGTTTTCCCTTAGTTTCGTAACATAACAATATGCGTAATGAGTCTTTATAAACGTCAATCGACATTATGGTTGTGTTGTATAATGTCTTCGTGTTTCTCGTAGTAAAATAATACATGCATACGTAAATTCCCGCCTCTACGTCCATAGCGGAATTGGCAGGGAATGTTGGTTGTTCTTCACGCTGCGTACATCAAGAAGAATGTTTCTAATTTGATCTGTATAAGTTCGACGCGGTCTACCCCGTCCAACTCTACATTATTTAAATTCCTTTCGTAACCCTCCTGTCATCCATCCATTCCACTTGCCCATATTTCAGTGTGTGTTATAATGCCTTTTCAACATTCCAGGCACGCCCGATTCAGACTCCCTCGAGTGCACGTTCAGGCCGGTGTCACCGCGGGCTCAGCCCATGAACGAGACGCCCAGCGACCTGCCAGACAACCACAAGGCGGTTAGTCCCAGCTAATACATAGACTAACCTCAGGGGGGATGGATAGAAGTGTGAAATCCTTGAAGACTTGGTAGGTTCTAGTTATATTTTGTAGGGATAAGTCGCTGATTTTAAACTAAACTGAAGAAGCTTGAAATATCTGAATTTTGACTTTAAATAAGCGTCTGTGGCTTAGTAAGCAAGACCTCTGTTTTTTCATTAGAGGACCTAGGTTCGAATCCGAGGTCTGGAATGTAGTTTTCATTTACGTACATAATTCGCAGTCGCTAACGGTGAATGCAAACTTCGTTAGGAAACCTGTCTATCCCTCGGGATAGGTAAGCCAGTGCCTGTAACGGCGATACTGATCATTACCTATCACGTCTATCTAGTGAAACGCGAGCTTTGTGTAGCTAATACCTAACATGCCTTCGAAATTTGGAACCCTAGCCTCTGATTATCTCTACACAATAAAAAAGGGAATGTGTGTACACAAGTCGGTTTTGTTTTACTCAAGCACTGTAAAATATAAGTGTCGGATATTTCGAGTTTCTTTAGTTTAGTTTTAAAGTAGTAAAGCAAGGTTTATGATACGCACAAGTATGTAATTTTGGGATGTTGATAGAATGTAGAGCCAAATACAGTGTTCAGACATTTGGTTATATTGTATTGTCATTATACAATCTCTGTAATATTCTAATTCAATTTTTGTAATCAATTTGTATAGGCGTATTGGTTTGTTGAGTTAAAACCATCATGTATGGTTATTATAGGGTTTTCGTGTAATATAGTTGTTAATGTATGATGTGCAATGATGTCGGTTCCTTCAAGTTAGTAATTCATTGATTATTTAATTAATAGGAATGCTTGTTGTTTTAAAAACTTGTATTTGTAATAGTTTGATGTTATTAATTGGTCTGTCCCTTTAGCCAAGTGGTAGTAAATGACACAATTGTTAACCTACTAAAAATAGAGAGGTTTGAAGTATTTATAATGTACGAGTATGTATATAGAGGTTTATGGATGTCCCTAAAGAGAAAATGATCTACTAAATACACTTCGCGCGTGTTTTCTCAACAAAAAACACGGATCCCTATTTGAACCCTTACAAGAAAAACTATTTTTATCGAGATCCATACAGTTCTGCATGCATAGTCGATGGTTATAGTACTTCAATAATATCGTAAGCGTAAATTATTTCTACCACTTGTATAAGGAGATAGTTTTGTAATTCATTATAAATAATAGGAATATTTAATACCGGACATGTTGAATATTATTTAAACTTACTTAGAAGGAACACAAGTGCCCCTCAGTTAGCCAAAGCGTAGTGAACTATATGTACATATATTTAAGGCATCTTTTTGTATGATTCAGTCTCTTTTGTGGTAAACCTAAGTTTGTATGAAAATGTATAAATACCAGTAGTTTTAATCGAATAGTGTATAAATACAATTGTATAAGTGTGATTGAAACTAGTTGGTTTGGGTGAAGTATGCAGTAAATGTTTAATGGTTTAACCAAGCCTTCTAAAACTATTCTTGTACCAATGGTAAATACTCGTGGTAGTAAACTATTGAGGGAAAATGTAATGAAGTAACCTACCTGTTCCCCATACAGGTAATAGTCAGTGCTTTTAAATGGCGAAAATGCTAGATAGAACCTCAGAGATATATACCTCTTAGTTTTTGACGGAATTAATGACGTGTATCTGTTATTCTATCTATTATGAGTATCTCTATCCATACCGAGTATTTGTGATTAGTATAGTTGAAATAATAAAGTTCATGTTTCTAGTTACCAGTCATAAAACCTAACATTTACGTAGTGCATTATTTACGCGAATAAACGTTATTAATATGTAGGGTAATTTCAACTGGATTGAACATAATTTGGAAGGAATATTTTAAATGGAGTATGTTTGTAAGTGTGAAGTATGTGTTGAAGATTTCTTGAATATTGGGACCCATTTCCATTACTTTATGTAAAAATGTCTTTAGCAATGCATATATTAATTATATTTCAAGTTTGTAACCAGAATTTCCTTGGTTTGCTGGTCATATATCTTAAAATACAGTTTCTAAGTATACATATCCAAATCAAATATATCAATAAAACAATAATGTATTCATTGAATATGTATATCGAAAATTATAAAGTGCAGAATAGAAATATATTACTTGATGGTAATTTTCTTTGGTATATATTGAATCAATATTTTACCTTTCATAAAAATAAGTTATTTATACTGACGGAGAATTAATTACCTCCTATGTAATAGCTAGTTAAAAGAAAATTAAAATAAAAGTTAAAGAAAATTAAAGTAACAATCGTATGTAACTTTAAAAGCACCATTACATTATTATAAACGCTTTGTACATTATTATGAGAATAGAACACCATATACACCAAATCTAATAAATTAGAAATTAGGTAGGTCTTCCCTTAATGTAATAAAGAACATTTAAATAACAACGCTTTGCTCAGAATATACATAACATTGGTATAATTATTGGAGGAATTAAAACTTGTGTGAGTATGGTAAAACCATTGTAATATTTAAGTATGCCTCAGATTTATAACATGATACTGAAAATAATCTGCTTATGAAGTGAAGTCTTATGTATGATAGACAAAATAATATACCCTGCCGTCAACTACCTATTTGTTTTATAACAGTTAAGATTTTGGATAAATAGGAAACTCGGTAATCACGTTTTCTAAAACGTCTTTGTGCCAAGTAAATTATAGTAATTTCTCAGGTATTGTTTGGAATATAATGTCCAATTGAAATGAATATGTATTATGAAACAGCAGTTTTGCCTCATATATCCACTCTAAAAAACAATAATAAATGTTTTTATATTTCTCGTTTATAACATTTTTATCGGAATTTGTAAATACGTTTGAAATTTCGTCAAGTTTCAGTTAAATTTTCTCTGTCTTAAAAATTCATACTTGACTATTATTTTTACGGTTTTCTTTAAAATGTTAAGTTTTGTGTAAATAATTGGCATTTATTTGTTTTTTTTTGTCTAAATTTATGGTGCATTTGGCATTTTTTACCTGTGATAATTTAGTTGGAAACTGATAAGGTGGTAGTAGCTATAATTGTTCAATAAATCATAATTTAATGGGCAATTAACGTCTACTGCTACCTATTTTATGTTTTAGGGTATTCTTCATTGAAATATTGTGTCGTTTGTAATCTGTTTAACATGTTGAAACAGTATTTAGTTTGTTTGTGTTTATGTGTATGATGAACCGATTCGTTGGGGCGCGACTAGCCGAGAATTTGTTCCTCCGTAGACTAAGATTAGTAAACAATTTTGCTAAGAAATATTAAACAATTGAAATAGCTGACCTTGTTTCATTGATCCATTGATACATGTTAGTATCTGCTTTGTCATAATAAGTGTGGATTATCTAAGCAAAAAAGCATGCGTTAGAAAGAAACTGAACATGCAGATACAATATGTGTAACATTTTTAGAAATTCTGTTTTAACCAGGGGCCTTAGTCCACTAATTAACTACGACGGTGATACAATTGTATTGCTACTGCTCCAGTTTGTAAAAGTGGTAGTCTGCATACTGCTATCAATACAATAGTGGAGTACCAAAAGTGCAAAATTACTGCCACTACTACTGTATCAACTACTGAACTAAAATTGTGCTTAAAATGCATTAGTAGACTAAGGCCCTAGAAGAGTGTAGGGTCTAAAAAACTTCCGGCTAGGAGCATGTTTACAAGTTTGGAAACCAAACTCACTTTGGCACACGTGACAGAGTAGGTGGCTTGAGGTCGTATACACACATTATAATAGTGTTTGAGCATGTAAGTAAATAAAAACTCTTGCATTGTATACAAACCAAAATCACTTTATTTACACATCAGTATTGTCACATTATTTTTGTATACTCAAGACGAAATACAAAAAAACAGCTATAATTGAATTATTGTAAACTTACCATTAAAGAACAACATTATCATAACATACCTCAAACATTTTGTACTATTCATTTAAATGGGATAAATAATAAAACTTGCACGGCCGTTGAGCTCGCGCGCCACAATTATGTAAATTACTTATTAAAAATTACACAAAATCCATATAGTATAACATTAAATTAAATTATAACTAGCAAAACTATGGTCGCTTATGCGATCGCCCCTCCTACACCCTTTCGACTATGTCAACCCGTCCTAACAGTCTAGAGGAAGACATGCGCAAACCAACACTCCACGTTCAATGTACAGTCCGATTGGCCCTCAAGCCTATATGTAGCCTTTAAAATAAAAAGTAGATAGAAAATGATCTTTCAATCATAAAACTGGTCTCAATATCAAGTGACATTTCGTTAACTGACTGCTTATACACATTTATTTGGTCCATATTTGATACTTATAAAGTGAAACATACAGAATTAAAAATATACTTTTAACGATAGATAATTCGATTATAATATGTAAGAAGTCTTTTTGGAGAATAATTTAACAATGTTGTCGTTCATGTATTTATAGATTTAATTTTCGTGTATTCTACGTGTTTTTTTACGTCCATTCACTTATCACACTCAGTCTTCACTTGCCAAAAGAAACAGCATCAAATAATACCCCAAAAGAAATAAAATGTTAGATATAATTTCTCTCTTCAGTCTTCAATTAAATCTTAAAATTCAAGCAAAAAGTACATTAAAAATACACAATAATAAACTTACTACAATACGTAGGTTGCCGAGAGTAATATACGAAAATTATGGTCCAAACGTATATAACATTAAAATTTATTAAAATTTCACATTTCAGTATAATAAAGACTTGCGAATAAACCTGACTGAAGGTATTTTTTTACGAGTTACACAACGTTTTATAGTATTAGAATGTTTCCTTGCTATCTTTACATTTACTTTCCTATTTCAGTTCAAATTCATCACCCTCATAATTTAAGTACAGAATCGCACAAAAATTAAACACTAACATCATCTTATTACAAGTTGCATGTGATTAACAGTGGCCAATTCAATTTGCTCAAACTCTAACACTAAAAAAACTTAAGAATGTCAAATTATAAGTGCGAATAGGTAATACAATTGCTTTATTATATTAAAAATGTCAGATATAATGTTAGCTTACGTTACATAACAAAGAAACCAGTAACAATTCCGTACTTCCCGTGCAATTTCTTCGCTACTAGAGCCTTTCGCATGACAATAACACCCTTAGAGGTAGAGATATAAAGCTATTAAACACACATCTAACATGTAAAACCTAGTGTCAAATAAATGCAGCGTGGCACCTTACATACAAACCTTTTACATACAAATACTCTTAGTAAATAAGTTTGCTACAATTTAGACAATAAGCGTAATATACGTACACATTTCATACAACTAATGTACTTCCGGAACTTATGAGCTACGCCATATCTCCTAGCATTGCAAATACCATTACTAATTTGGCTAAATTCAAATTATTAAAATTTATTTCAATACAAAAGATTGCTAAAATCAATTAAAAAATTAAATACTCACGTAGCGGTTAACAATTTCAAGATAATTATGTTTTAAGCTATCCTTCCCAATTCAGGAGCCTGATGTTACAAATGGCCAATTAAATCCTTCATTAGCTTTACAATATAACCCTGATCAGTGATATATCGGTCCTTACACAGTACGTACTTCAATTACTATCCTTTATTCACCTACCTATTATTTACTCGCCATTTCACTATATAATTAAACCCACACAACCCCGACAATGTAACATAACAATACGATAGCAATTGAACTATTCTTTACCTTAGACCTCTATAGAACCATCCACATCACTGATCATCCGTTTCATCCATAGCATTAGTATAATAACTGCGTACCCACCTCGCTAATATTACGATCGGTCGTAAAGTGCCACTGAGCAAGGTTCAGCTGGTGAGCACGTTGTCTTCCACGAGCGGTACTTTGGCCACTTCGAAGAATATCGTGTGCGAGTACTTGTTGCGTACCGTGCTGATCGCGGACTTGGGCTTCTTGTGCAACACTGCGTTCTGGGCGACCGCCGTGGCTTGGATCTCTGATAGTTTGTAGCCTGGGGAGGTTGTATGAATGTTAGTAACAGAGGAACTCAAATATTTATGTACATAATATATACTTATCTTTAACACATTAGAGACTAAGAAATACAAGAGTTTACATTATACACTCTTTGTTAAATTAAACAAACTTTACACTAAATAGATTCAATTCACTTTTTGCAACTTACAACATTAATCTTGGAAAAGCATAATTATTTCTCACACTAACAACTCTTTCCTAGACTATCACAGTACATACAACTACACTAGCATCTCCCTGTCCTCATGTCAACTAGTTGAGGTCTGAGCATATATTTCGCTTCCATACTCTTCTAGCAGTCTTTATTTCATCTCACTCTCTAACTTTTCATCTCTTTTTCTGCTCATACAAATCCACATACACCTTCCTACGGCTATAAGTAGTGAATAACAGAAGAGCATGTGTAAGACACTGAATGGGGTTTTATTATTTTATGTTTTGTTTATTAATGGGGTAATTTGTCAGAATTGTTCCAGGTGGCGATCCATAGTCTCTGCCTATCCCGCTGGTGACGTAGAGGCGTGAGCATATGTATGTAAGGGCTATAAAGACGTAGTGTTAGAGAAATGTTTTAGGGACACTGCTGTTATGTACAAAGCAACATACCCGTATAATACTCGAGGGTGGGCGTCCAGTCGCCCAGGTCCTTCATCTTGAGCGCCACGTAGAGCGCGGCGGCGGCCATCTTGCTGTCCGAGAGGGAGGCCATCGGGTACTCCAGCAGGCACAGCTCCAGCACGAACCTCGCCAGGGTCAGCGTGGGCATGGAGACACGGGCGCACTGCAAATGGGTTATATAGTATAGATTAAACACAATCAACACTTTTACATTACATAATAAATATACCAAATCTTATTATAAAACTGATGACTAGTCAATGTGGGTGTAGTTAGTGTCGGAATGTTGCTTATAGTCATTAATTTTTTCTGTAAATTTTTTGTGCATTATAAACAAGAGAGTATACATGTCTTTGTTTATTGTGTGTGAGTGGAGATATTGTGGATATTGTGTATAGAGTGAAAAAATTTGACGGTTTGCTAGCTAACCAATAATTAGTAGATAGTTAATTTTAGTTTCTTTTTATTTTGTTAGCCACTTGAGTGGCCGCTGCTACAATACATTCCAAATAGCCTCTTACCCGTGCATATCGCCTCAGGAACCTGTAGGACAGCGGGATGCCGAGGTCGAAGCCGATGGTCTGCAGGATGGTGATCTCCATCTTCAGCAGCTGGCTCAGCGTGTAGGCGCCGTCGCAGATGTACAGGAAGTCGTCCACTAGGGGCGGGATACGTTCCTGGAAATTATAGATCAGTTATCCTATGGGATATCGTTTAATAAGTATGTTAAGTTGTGAAGTCTGTCTGCCCAGAGAGCTAGTGCCAAGTTAAGTTTAAAGAACGTTATTAATCGTATGACGCATAAATAGGCGACATAATGAAAAAGGGTGACTTTATTTACGTATTTATAAAAATGGTGATTTTAATGACACATTGACACAGTGATTTTCATGATTAAATCACATTAACAGCTCATGCTGTTGTATTTTATTTGTAAGTGAATTTGGTTTGAGCCTCTTCGAGAACTATGAATGTGCCTGTAGTGACCATATTTTCTTACTAGCAATTCCCATAAGACATGACAGTCAGATAGACGCCATATTGAAGAAAGGGTCACGTTAGAAGTAACTATAACCACCGAGTGTGTTTGAGGTTTATGAGTGCCTATGTAGCGAAAGTGGTATGTCGGGATCGGGACAGCTGGGGATCCGTGATCTCTGCTTACCCCTCTACAAGGAAACTGATGCGTGATCTGTATATATGTACTTACATCAAACTTAGACGCAATGAACAGCGAAGAGGCTCCCAGGAGTTGCAGCTCCTCCTTGTTCACCGGATCCTGGTGGCTCTTGTTCTTCTGCGTCACCTTGGTGAGGTAGAGGTCCACCAGCTTCACCGCCAGGTACAGGGTCTCGTGGTTCAGCTCGAAGCTCTCCTGAACCTCCACCATCCAGTCCACGAGGAGTGCTCGCATCCAGGCCGTGATGCCCTTCATCCGCTGCAGGTAGTCGTCTATTGTGAACTCCTCCTAAAATGTTAGGAGAAAGTTTTGGTTTAAGTTGTAGATAGATTTTTTTTATTATGTTTATCACCACATCCTATGCATTGTAGAGACTAGAAGACTAGAAAGAGCCTTAAAAAAATTAAATGTTAAATTTCTATGCTAGCTATTTCTGTGACAACAGAGATATGACTTGCAAGTATGTTGATTAAAGTTAAGTATATAGAATGCTATGATTATGTATGACCATTATATAAAGTCTAAATATTGAAAGGAATTAACAATCTTCTCACTTAGGACTTAGTAAGAAGATTCTTAGGAAGAAAATTCCAAATTACGACACTTATTACTATGCCAATAAAAACTAGAACTGAGACTATGTTAGACATATTCGTCAATGTAATCTTCATATATATACACACCTCTCTGCTTCTCAGGTAATTGAATATATCCATGGCATAGTTGGAGACTTGGAAGTGGTCTCCCCAGTTCTCCTTATCAAAATCCTTTACCCCGTCCGGGGCATAATGAGGGACCTCCGTTTCTTCATCAATAGACCTGTCCGCTGTGTCGTCTAGAGCTACTTTGTTCAGCTTCTCGCTTATTGTCTTGTATTGTTCCTTGGTGGAATCGGCTGGGCTGCTGCAGAAGTAGTTATGGGTTAATATTTTGATTAGTAGCTTATGAGGTGACTTAGATAATACAATTAGACTAGACTCATTGAAGGCTTATGCTTCCTATAAGTTATATAGTATTTATTAGGGCTATAATATATTAACTAAGGGAAAGAACAATTTTTTTCATTGTTTTATCACAGGGCTGTCTGAACCACTGCCCGCGGTTTTGATTACTGCGGCCCGCGGTTTAGATTACTGCGGCCCATTGAACCTTTTTAACCGACTTAAAAAAAAGTTCGATTCGGTTACACCGACTACAAAGAGATCTGTACCCACTGCATATAATAATACTTTATTTTAATTAATAATAGCTTTAACTTCTTTGTTTGAAATTTTAAATACATTATTGACCTTTTTTTAGAATAGGATTGCTCTTGGCCCGTACTAATCCAAGTAGTTGGATTGGTCTTATTACCATTTTGTCATTTTAATAAATATTTTGCGGCCCACCAATGTATTTAGTCTTTTTTATTGGCCCTGGGTCCCATCTAGTTTGGACACCCCTGTTTTATCATATAATTAGTTATATTATTATACTGAAATCCCTATCATTAAGTCCATTTGTTATTTTCTACTAAACCAAATAGTTAAGTATTTACAGAGTTAGTGCAATCGTATAGGTGTAACATGTCTTGCTAAATAATTTCGTCATCCACCACATGCAGTGAAGAATCAAGCAATGTTGAACTACAATAACTTACTATGTAATTATGTAACTGTTAGACTTATTAGTTGAATATTCAATGAAACAATTTAGGTTCATTCCATGTGTTCATTGTGAAATGATAAAGAGACTTGGGCCTTTATCAACAAAAAGGTCAAGGATTGTAGAACATAATTGGCCTACTTTTTTATTCCTCATTACATCTTCAACTCAAATTAGATAACATTTATCAATACTCATGATAGAAGTTAGTAAGTTCTAAGAAAATACATTTGCTAGAAGGGATGGACAGATTCTTACATCTCTGCCTAGAGACATTGGACATAATGCTAAGCATGTTTTTATAATCAGCACAGTAAAGTGACTTGCCTATATAAATCGAATACACATAGTTTATACTGTTTGCTGCTGTCTCTATGGGGTGAACAGACACTCAGAGATACATATCCCCTTTGTCACATCTAACATTAGTACCATATCTTACTGAGAAGTTCCTAGCTTTAAACTGGAACCCCTGTTCCTTAGTCAGCCATTTAAAACAACTTACATATTTTCCAAGGCAGTCACATAGAGAGAAGGCTCCGAAGTATCACTTTTAGTTGACTTGGCAGAGTTGCTTTGGCTCACATTCTCCTTGTTACCAGATAGTCTTTTTTCTATATTCTTCAATATGCCATTCTGAGCCCGTGTGGCCACTGGTTTCACCGGATCTTTGGAAAAGTGCTTCTGGACACTTTCTAACGCATTGGTGGCTGCTTTCTGTATTTGTTTGGCTCGTGATGTCTTCCCATTTAGAGTAGCAGTTCCATTTACTGGTTTTACAGTCTGAAAAAAGATTGACATACATGTGTTAGGTTATAGTAGGTTTATCAAAACATTAAGTTTCACTCATTAGTGATCATTGGTTATTGTGTAATTGTAGCACCAGATTTGAGATAGCTAAATTGTAATATCTCCAGCTATTATGTACATAATATCAACAGCAATGAACTGAAATTGTTGGCTTTGTTATTTCCTATTAAACCTGGAGCATAATATGAGAACATGTTATAAAACTCATGTGAAGAACATTGTAACCAATGCTAACCAGTTTGACTAACAATTTTTTTTACTTAGTTTTTTTGGTCACATTTAAAAAATTCAACAACATAATGGAAATGAGTAATGTAATAGAATTACATACTTCAAATTACATGTATTTTCTAAAAAAGTAATTTTCATGCATACTTGCTAGGCTTTGACTATTATGTAAGGATCAAAAAGGTCGTCAACCTTTTTCTAATTACTACACAGAATAAAACATAGATACTGAATGAAAACATCAATCAATATTAATTATATTACTACCCTAATATTACGAAAAGAAGACAGACCTTTGCAGTGGGCAGGATCTTGCTTTCCACCATGACTTTCTTAACGGCTATAACCTTTTCCTTTCCTTGTGAGGCCTTGTTGAATGCGTTGGTTATGTCCCCGAATGCTGCTCGTTTCGCTATCACGTCTTTCAGGGGGCTATCCGCCTTCCTCTTGTTCGGCATTTTGAGGTTGTCCTTATGTGTTTTCAGAGTAGACGTCTGTTTACTCCTCGTCGTGATCCCATTAGTCAATATGCCGTTCAAGTTCTCGTTCATAGCGATCGGCTTCGATGCCAACCGCGTTGGCGCCATTATAGCTATAACAATATAATCGAGTTTTATAACACGTGGAAGGTATTTTAGACAAACTAAGAGGTTGATAAGCGATGCTGACTTGATTAGATTGATGTAAACAATTCCTGTTTGAAAGATCCAGGATAGCAACGATTGAAAATGGAGGCAAAACAAGCGACGATCGGAACCAGTCTGGTGACATTCCAACGTTTTCAGGGGTAATAATTAGAGTACTCACATATAAAGGGTTGTAGTAGCGGCCTTTCTAATACACACGCAACAGTTTTCTAAAACTAATTAAATTTACTAACTAAAATAGAATAATTATCTCTATAAAAATTAGAAATATACCAACGATCAACGAGCAAACAACTACTCGAAAATAACCGTCGCTTTGATTTTGATTGCTCACTGACCGACCAATGGTAGCGAAGCAATAACTGTGTTCCGTTCAAACAAAAGTTATAGAGTGTAAAGACAAATTAAATAATTATATATCTTGCTTTGTGCATTGAATGTAACAAATTTTCGTGCTTCACATAATAGAAATGATAATATTTAATTAGAATATTTTAGTTTTTTCAAGTAATATCCTATCTTGACTACTACTTTGCATTCGGGAACAGTGACTACTTGACAAAGGATATGTCAAAAATAGATTTCAGAACAAACAGCTGATTTTTGACAGTTTGTTGTGTTTTCTGTTTGTATGTTTGCTGTTTTTCGATTTTATTATTATATTTACACAAGGTTACTTATTTCATCAATTTAACTACTCATGAGTGGTAAAAAAACATAAGAAATAATGCTGGGTGGAGTTCGGTTGAAAGTTTCGTACACACATGAGAAAACCTGCTTTGTTTACATTAGTCCAAAGTACAGCACAAACAATGATCAGGTATGTGATAATAGTGTCCTATTAAGTAATAAATGTAATAATAATATTTCAGTGATATGCTTATAAGACTAACCGTTCGATGTATTATCGCGTAGACAGTTTATTATTGAGCAGCATTTGAGGTTATGTTTACTGAAATATCACGAAACCTTGAATGTGTTAATGATAAAAACGAGAAGCTAATACTTATAAGATGTACTAGAATAACTGTTTAACACATTTTGTGCAAATAAACACGCAAAGAAACTATTTTACGAGATTTTTTCACATAAATCAATACTATTACTTTACTTTTTCTATCCTGTACTACTACACTTTACAGAATCAAAGTATCCAAGTATTGTGCAAAGGAAAACAGCTGTTAGTATGGGTAGTATTCAGCTCAAATGTCTTAGAAGGTCATATGGTCATAAACCCTATGTTTGGCCGTTTAATAGGCCTAGAAGAAGGAGTAGAGGTGTTTGCCTCGCCTTACAAAGACGTTAAAGTCTTAGATGAACTGTATATAGATGCGGACAGCCTGGATGATCAGGAGATATTGGTAAGTGCTACAATGAACTATGAGGGTAAACTTATCCTGGTTAGAATTAACCTACGTAGAAGACAATTAGCTTACAATAAAAGTTAACTTTTAAATATAAAAGTAGTGAATAAGTTTACAATATTCACCACTGCCTTTGAATTATCTTAGTTCGAAATATAAAGATGTGATTATAGTTATGCTAAAGGTGACTAATGAGTGATTTTTTTGTGCGTTTGTAATATCATAGATCAAAATATAAAGTCACTATAGTTCCAAAAAAGATGACCAGTGAGATATATCTTTGTGGATGTATCTACTCTGAAATGATAAACAAATGGTTCAAAATGTATCTGTATGTTTAAAGTAAAAGAAAATCCAAATGTTGAACTTTTTCTGTTTATCTTTAAGTCTATTATGCACTTGAATTTAGCTTGGAACCTTTATTGCCTAAACCATATGCCAGATATGCTTAATAATTTATTAAATTTATAGTTAGTAGTGTAAAACTGATAAGACTTTAAAACTGATAAGTTTCTTTACTATACTATTTGCAGGAACACAACGCAGAGCTTCTACAAATTCGTATCCTAGACCAGTTACGTTTAGTAGCAGCCAATCAGAAAGCAGTTATATGGATATCTGGATCATTGCCCATAGTTATAACAGCAAGGCAAACCGGCTTACTAGTAAACTATAGCAGGGTTATAGTCAAAGTAGACGCTTTTAACATGGTCAAAAGAATACCAGACTTGCCCAAACCAGTGGAAAAAAAGTATGAGTTTACAAACATAGGAATAATAAATGAAAGCATATTAAAACCGTACTTAAACGTGCCAAAGAAAATGGTTTTACGTGCTCTGCCAATAGATGGCGATGGGAAGAGGAATCTAATTCATCCCTATACAGTTTTTGTACACGAAGATCTGTTAGATTATGTACACAAGAAACTTTCTATAATACTAGCTACGATAGATATAGTACCATCAGTTTTAAGTGACGGTGACGAAGATGAAGTCAATATAAACGATTTGTGCGTGGAAATAGTGCCAATAGACAATATTATATACAAAAGCCTCTGTCGAGAGACATACAATAAGTCTATTCCGACAGTTTTAATCCCGAAATCTTTGAACGCAATAGTCAACGTAGAGAATGGTAGTAAAGTGATAATGACAGTGATAGGTGACAGGGTGGATCAACCAGAGAAGATAGAAGTCACAACATACTCCGATAGAACAGATACAGAATTGGAAGTGGTTGAAAGGTTCAAGAAGTGTGTCGTAGATAATACGCACTCGGGAAAGATGTTTCTTATAAACAACGGTATGGTGAAACAAAATCTGCACATAGTAAACGGTTTCCTACAATTCAAACTTACACCAGAGAAACTCAAGTACACTTTACTCAATTCAGAGTCATTCAGAGACTGTGCAGTCGTAGCTAGATGTTTGGCGGAATCTGAGTTGAAAACTCGTAAGCCGGTACAGAAAATGGTGGATTTTGATAAAGTGTTTTGTAGGAAGATGGAGTCTGTTGAGAAACTGCTACAGAATGTGATGTCTTGTTTGTATTTTGAGATACATAGGGAAGCGAGCTTTCCGAACGTGTCGGAAATTAAAAGCAATGTGCTTATAACTGGTAAGTAGAGTTATAGTTGTTAAATTAGTTCAATTATAGCTGATGCTTCCAAGCCTAAGCATGTAAATAAAGAAACTAATGGAAACAAAGTTTTCAAATTTAGAATGTACATGTTCGCAATAAAAAAATAACTTGGGTCGTGACCATGGCCATTGCAACATGCCCGAGTCGTCGAGTAACAAAAGTAATACTTTGTTTAATATACGTGATAAGTTCCGTTTTCATGTCGAGTCGAAAATCGTCAGTCAATTGAAAACCAACCTTCCAACAATAGTCGCGAAGTCTATGTATTGCAGAAATGTTTTTTATAAATTACTTCTGAATCTCAAAGAAATTGTTTTATGATTATAATTATATCTATATTTATTATTTTCCAGGTTCAAACGGCACTGGCAAATCAACGTTATGCCAGATCATTCAAAAGGAACTGACAGTTTGGTCACATATCCTACATTGTCGATCTTTGAAAGGACGTAAGGACATTCCAGAGGTTATAGCAAAAGCAACCCTAATGTGCCAGGAACACAGTCCATCTGTGCTTATATGTGATGATGTGGATTCTTTAGTGCCTCCCAATATGGATGGATTGTCACCTCAAGATATGGCTTATTACCAAAGGTAATAATGATTCTAGTCTAAATAGTGTGAGATGCTCTTTTTACTTTAAATGTAAGAAGGCCAGGCGACAGTGAAACAGATTACATAGGGATCTACAATTAACCAGATATATCACCCCACTTTCTGTAGAGGGAAAGCAGTGATTTCGAATTCCCTGATGCTGGTAAAACACTTTTACTTATATATCATTTGACATAAACGCCGGTTAAAAGTTATTTACTTATAATTACGGCAAGGTAACACAATAAAGCAAGCCACATAATACACCTGTTACTTTTAGTACTCTAATTAGTGGTTTCAATTAACTATAAATTACTTACTAAACAAAAAACAATAGTTTTTATATCTATGCTTTTATTTTTCTTCACAGACTAGCAGTAGTAATAAAAACGTCCCTCCAGTCGTGTACAGGTGTCGCTGTCTTAATGACAGCTGTCAGTACGAAGTCCCTGCATCCGGTGCTGAGCAATTTCAGCGGGAAACCCCTGTTTACAGCACACTTTGATATACCGGGATTAGATCAAGTAAGTTCGCGATTCAGGATTGTGTAATCAGCACTTATATGATACTTCACGTTGTTTTGCTCTTTTGTGTATATATCTTTTTGGATGTTGATCTTACGTAACATTTCTTTCGTCACCCTTACCATTTTACTACTTGAGTTGCGGTGGCATATGACATATTAAGAAAGAAACTATCGTCCTGTGTCTTTAAAGATAAGACTTTCGACTGGTACTTAATATGTTTAGAACTTAAATATAAATCTTAAATCTACTATTGTAAAATAATATATGATTCTCAATTTAATTATGGTCATAACTATACACATATTTGTTTCTGTGATTGAACCGAGGTTACTATAAAATCTTTTGTACCTAAATCACTTTCAATTACTCCATTTACAGCAAGAAAGACTGCAGTTCTTCGAGTTTCTCGCCAACGAAAGGATCCAGAAAGAGTTCTCAGTGGAGCAGGATGACGTCATCAAGATGGCGATGGACACTGCCGGATGTGACGTCAGAGCGCTCACGGACTACTTCAACAAGAAAGTGTTTGAGGCTGTCAAGAAGAAAAGTGAGTTTATAAGTATTGAAATACTTTTGGAGAAACCGATATTCTTTTTGGCATTGTAAAAGACGTTTAACTGAACAGAGTGGTATATTTGTACGATAAGCATTATGTATGGATCCGATTGAAATCTTTTGTTATGAAATGAAATGAAAATCTTTTATTCAACATAAGGATATTGATATCACTTATTGAACGTCAAAAAAAAAAAAAACATTTTCCATAAAAATATGTCATTAACATAAAAATTATTCTTAAAATAAATCAATTTAGATTAATAAAGCTAAAACTAATGGCACTTCGTAAAGTCAAACTCTGCAGAGAAGAAATGCCAAGAAACTCTGCAGACAATGTGTACATTAATTTTAAAAATACATCATTCATTAGAACATGATCAAAGCTTCACATCCAACAAATAGTGTTTAATAACAAATTTAAGGAGAGTTCCAATAAGAACCGGAACGTGAAGCCATGATCACGCAAAAATGAAACGTCACAAAACATCATTTATATAGTCTTTAACGGTGTAGTAGCCCTTCTCCATCAGCATCGCTTTAGTGCCAACTTTAAATTTTTCTAAAGGTAAGGACTTGATAGACTCTGGAAGTTTGTTGTACATTTTTATGCCCAGGCCAATAAACGAATCGTTTATTCTTTTAAGTCTAGAGTAAACATGTACTATCACATATCATGCATGTGAGTAGATTTTGTTTTATGACTCTGTCACTATTAATTGAATCAAGTGTGTATGAAATTTGTATGGATGACAATGAAGTGACATTAGTTTGCCAGGATCGGACGAAAAGGGATGTCTGTCTACCCTTCTGATGGAAGACGGGTTTGATATGTTAGTTATATTACACATTAATTACAACAACATCAACAGTAATGCTAAAGGGGATCGAATTTGTCCGCGATTTTATCTACACTCTTATTAATTTTACGAGAAAAACGGAACGTATCATGTATACTTTATAAACAAAGTCAACTGGTGGGCTGGTCAACTGACCCGTGACCATGATTATTGCAACATTGCCGAAACGTCGGGTAAAAAGGTAATACTTTGTATATTCGCGATAAGTTCCGTTTTTCTCGTAAAATGAATAAAAATCGTCTCTTAAAATTATTATTATTTTTATGTTTTTATGTACAAACTTTAACCAAATAACTTATTTTTACTACGTTTTAACTAAACAATTTTGCCTCCCAGACAAAGACCCGTCAAGCAAGCCTCCCCTAATGGATCAGCTGGTGCAGAAGGCGACTGAGGGGTCGGACAACGTGTGGGCGCCCGTTGGAGGGATGAAGGATGTAAAGCGACAGCTGACAGAGAGGATATTCTGGCCTCTTATGGTGAGATCTTTGGGTGCCTTTTGGTGTGGATAGGATAGTCATGTAAGAACCGAAGACCGTTGGTGCAAAGTGGTCTCGAATGGCGGCCGCGTCTCGATAAATTTAGTGTAGTACGCCCTCTTGCTAGATGGACCGATGATCTGAAAAAGGTCGCTGGTAGTGGTTGGCTGAAAGTCACGAGTGATCGTGTTTTGTGGCGAACTCTTCGAGAGGCATAGGTCCAGCAGTGGAATGACATAGGCTGATGGATTTGATTTGATTGATTGAGGGTGGTCGAAATAATCTTTTTACAAACGGCTCTTTTAAGTACCTACTGTTTTAAGTATTAAGGTTGTGGTAGTATTGATATGGAACATTGCCTGATAATATAAATATTTAATACTCTGTATAAGTGTATACATACATGTATTCACGCCTATTTCTCAAAAGGCATAGAGAATATTGATCGTCGCCTTGAACAATCCTTCAAATTTCTCTCCGCCTTTTACGATGTTGCGAGAAGGTAGTCACTACAATTCTATTTAAAAAAGGCAAACGCGTTCACGACCATCAATCCTTGCATGGTAGTCAGAGGTTCAGGTGTCCATCTCCGCAATTGCGAAGGTAGTAACTCTATGGTCACCTCGAACCCACTTGTTGACCAGATAGTCGGTACTCAATGTGACAGGTGGTAAGCCATGTCGCCATTTACTAGCACTAACTATTAACTGTTAGGGGAACGCCTATATTTTTTCTCGCTGTGTAGTAGGAGTTGACTACGGGACTAGGGTCTAATAGAATTTGGCGATAGATTAGCAATCTGTTTCCACAAAACTATAGCTAAGGGGAATCAACAACACAAACAACAAGATATTTAAAGCTCAGAGGTTTTGTTTATCGCGGAAGTGATTAAAAAACTTATATATTATATAATATATTTTTTTCAGTATCCAGCTCTCTTCCCATCAGCGTCAATAGGCATTCTCCTATACGGGCCGCCGGGGACGGGCAAGTCCTTCATAGGCTCGTGTGCCGGCGCGTCTAACCGGTTCAGCTTCATCACCGTGAAGGGACCGGAACTGCTGTCCAAGTACATAGGGCAGAGCGAGAAAGCTGTCAGGGACGTGTTTGACAAGTGAGTTGATTTTATGGTTAATTTTATAGGGGTAGTCTGATGGTAGAGAATGTGCCATTGATTTAGATCTTTAGCCAGTTTCATTAGATAGTTAGTAGCCAAAGTGACAGATGGTGAAATACACAGTATTTTTCCATCCCTTACCGTAGAAGTGTATAGACATTTTATACATTCACATCTTTTTATCGCTTTTGGTGCGGATGACATCATGATATGAACTTCGAAGAATTAGTCACTTTTAACATAATTGTTAGGGCTTTTATAAGGATCATTATTGTCAGTGAAAGATTTATACTTTTACTACGGTGAGGGAAAACATTGTGACGAAAGCTACCTGTTCCTTCCATAAAAACATAGGCGAAAAAACATAGGCGTTACCCAAACAGTTAATAGCCATGTCGCCATTTACAAGCACTAATTGTAAATGACGACATGGCTTGCCACCTGTCACATTGAGTACTAACTATCTGGTCAACACGTGGGTTCGATGTAGCCATAGAATTACTACCTCCGCGATTGTGGAGATGGATATTTAAACCTCTGACTACCTCGTAAGGGTTAATGGTCGTGAACGCGTTTGTCTTTTTGTTTATATTATTGTCAGTTGTCTATTGTATGGCCCAATAGATATCATATATTATTTTAAATTTCCAGGGCATCTCTCAAACGGCCCTGCATCTTATTCTTCGACGAATTTGACTCCCTAGCTCCCAAACGAGGTCATGACTCCACAGGGGTGACAGACAGGGTAGTCAATCAGCTCCTCTCGAGGTTGGATGGGGCGGAAGGCGGAGCTCCCGGGCCGGTAGTGGCGGCGACTACCAGACCGGATTTACTGGACCCGGCTTTGTTAAGACCCGGGCGATTGAGTGTTCATGTGTATTGTGGGATGCCTGATCAGGTTAGTAGTGGTATTTGTGTAGTGAGTAGTCAAAAATAATAGTTACTTAATACGTAATATGCGTGTATTTTATGTGTTTTATTAATTTATATATGATGGTTTATAAGGGATTAATAAATTTGCTAATACTATACTGATAATAATATAATATAATACTGATTTATAAGTTTGTATTTACTGCCACCAGTATTAACGTATATTTTACACATACACTAGAGAGTCGTTTCTTCTAAGTGACTTGTATCACTATTATAGAAGATTTAGTACTATTAATTACGTATAATATAATTTTTATGCGTTTTTTTTGTTTTAGTATAACACTATATAATATAATCTAGTGTAATACCAATATATTTCGTTATTCTTCCAGCAAGATCGTGTGGAAATCTTAGAAACGTTGTCCAAAGATGTCACCCTATCCGATGACGTGGATTTGCAAGAGATAGCAGCCAGAACAGATGGGTTTTCCCCAGCTGACCTCAGGTCTTTGTTGGTTACGGCTCAGTTGAGTTGTTTGGAAGATCAAGTGGTAAGTAGATAACATATATGTATATACATTTTGCTATATTTTTTGTGAATAAATCTTTTTATTTATCTGTAGTATTCCTCCTCAATATGACAGTTATCAATCTATTACCGTGTCAATACGGATTTGTGCTGCTTTTTTGTAGTTCATGTTTCTACTATTACAATATATTGGTGTAAGGTGACATACCAAATATAATTTACCAAATTGTGCATACTTATTAAGGACTTATAAAAGGGGAAAAATATCGTATTGTTAATATTATATCTATTTCAGCACCAGTCTGAAGACAAAGAGATGAACTCGATAGTGGTGACGAAGCAGTATGTGGAGTTGGCTCTCGCGGAGACCAGACCCTCACTGTCGCCAGAGCAACTCCGCTTCTACGATATGATGTAAGGTTCTCACTTACTCATGATCTGTTATACTTTCGGAGTAGACAGGACCATTGCGATAGAATATTTAGGTTACCTTTTGTATAATATTGGAGCTGTGATAGCGATGAAATGGGATTATTGTGACAGATGGTCATTATAATAAGACATATGACAGTCAGATAGACGCTATATTGAAATGGGGTGACGTTAGAAGTATATACAACCGCCGAGTGTTTATGAGGAGGTGTATGAGTGTCAATGAAGGAAAAGTGATCTGTCAAGATCGGGACAAATGGGGATCCGTGATCTTTGCCTTCCCCTCTACAGGGAATCAGACGTGATGTGTATGTATGTATGTGTTTATTGTCATTATACTAGTATATATATCTTATTCTTTTTCCTCTTTCGGTGCTAACAAAATATTTCTTTAAACACCTTTAGCATAACCATCGGAGCTGTGGCTTTCATATGATTGCTATATATTGTTGTTCCTATAGATTACGTTTACTACTATTCCTTTAGTCGCATCCTTCATATACTACATACTGAAACGTTAATTAAAGACTATCTGCCTTTCTTCCTGCTTAGAATATCGCATTTGGAGATTTAGAGACATAGTTACGTTTTAGCATAATGGTCTCTATATATGATTGAATCCGTCATTAGATTTCATAATATATAGCAATTAATTATTTTTATTGTCAAAAAGAAATGGTGTAATACTTGATAAAAGTAATACTTCTTTTTTCCAGTTACAAGAAATTCCGAGGCGAACCGTTGAATACAGAAGAGAAGATAATTTCTTCGGAGCTCAATAAGCAAAGAGTGACTTTAGCATAGGTTCTATTATTTTCAGATCGCAAATCAACATGGAATTGATAACTATATAATAACTAAGGGCAAATAAAAGAAATCTAGTCGCGTTTGACTCACAAATCATTGTATAGGTAAATTAATTCAGAAATTGGTGATAGATTGACAGTACGTTGTCTATTAAGAACAAAAATCACGTAATACTCCCTTAGAACAAATTTTGGAATAGATGGCTTAAGATAAGAGACAGATCACTGCCTTAATTAGAATATTAATATAAGTAAAAGTTTCGTAATGGTGTAATACTTATTAAGTTTTAATTTATTACAACTGTTTAAAACAATATTAAATAACGTTTTTTTTAATGTTTTCTGCCTTTTACCAGATGTATATATTATATGTATGCATAGCGACTAACTATCAATCTTACTTGTTGTTGTATTACTTCTTTTTATGATATGTACATACATAAGTATATGCAAATATACAGACCGTTAGTACTATGCCATTAAAATGACACTATACCTGTCAAAGTGACATGTTGTGACGTCATAGAAAAGAGGTACGACGTGAAACAAGAAAAGTAGGTGCACTAGTTGAAATCTAGTTCTTTAATATTTTAATGACAAAGTTTAAGCTTTAGAGATATAACGTATGCTACCTATAAAGCAATATCATATACTTATTACAGTAACGTTTTTAGAAATATATGTAACTTTACATACAAACACTCCTTTAATTCTGGGTGACAGGTTGAGAGACACAACATCTCTGTCACTTTTAGCATTAATACCAGGTTTGTGGTGGTAAACATATGGTGTCAGTTTGGTTCTACGACATGCCGGGAATAGTGATTTACGTCCCGTTTAGTGGGTTGATTATAAAATATTATTATTATTTATACATAGGAATTATTTATTTGTAAATTGTATATTAAAGGTGTAAATAAGCTTAATAATAATATCCAGTGCAATAATTTTAATTTATAAGAGCAATGGTGTATGTATATTTGGTTTTGTTATGTAAGGAAATTTGCAATAAATTTACTTGTTTGTTAAAATATCGTTCTAATTTTGATCCTTATTAATTTGAAAATACCTTCTTTTCCAACACACCGCTTATTTGTAAACAGTTATTTGTTGTGACTACAAAATGATATACACACATACACATCACGCCTGATTCCCTGTATAGGGGTAAGCAGAGATCACGGATCCCCATTTGTTTCGATCCTGACAGACCACTTTCGCTTCATTGATAGTCATTCATCTTCTCATACACACTCCGCGGTTATAGGTACACCTGACGAATAAAAAAATACAATAAGAAAATGACATACAGTCGCAGACTTTATTATAAAACCTCGTACGTGCAACGTATATGCTTCCACAACCGTAAAACTTTCAAAATCACTTTCTGTGATAATCAGTATCCAACGAGCCAGGTGGCAAATGCTGCCGCACAAATACTATATATATTCACGCCTTTACGTCCCCAACAGGATATGCTGCGACTATCGATCGCTACCTGGAACGATCCTGACAAATCTCTTGCTTCACTCACACCCATTAATCTTCTTATACATGCTCTTCTGTTCTTCACACTACGTACACCTGCCTTGAGAAGAATGTCTCCAATTTGATTTGTACAAGTTCTACGCGGCCTACCCCGTCCAACTCTGCCTTCCACTTAATATTATTATTACACAACTATTAACTACTTAGAAAAATAGCTAGATTTCCTCACAATGTTTATTCTCAATACATAATGTATGTAACAATTCATCACAGAGTAATTAGTACAGTGACAGTGCAGAGTAAGTTGATTTAACTTTTATCTCTTAGTCTCTAATGGCGTCGTTAACCCTAATTATGTAAGTTCTGGGTTCAGAGGAGATTGAATGCAGATTGTATCTGATTTACTGTCTTATAGAGTCAGAATATAGGGTTTTATATAGTATTTTAAATATAATTACTATTTATTATTATATTGTATTTTATATGATAGTTTATTATTTATGACGTATAATGGTTAATATACATATTTATAAGTTAAAGGTAAATAACTTATAAATAGGTTAAATCTAACAATTTCAAGTAAAATAATACGCAGCATTCAAGGGTTATGTCTGATCTTGTAAAACCATTTCGTTTCAGGGACTTCTATGATGGTCTTTAGGGCTGGTAAAATTCGAAAACTACATTATAAGATGCAAAACATAAGTTTCCCTTATGTACAACTAAATAACGTATATGAGAAATTTTGACCAATCAATGTGAGAGGGCAGGACATAAATAAAACTTCAAAATAAAACTAATTTTATAATTCACATCTACACTGAATATCGTATAGTTATAAACGTATACGTACCTATGTATAATATAGATACCACCTACTCGTTATTATTTTACGCATAATATAGAAGCTCTAGTAATTATTTAGTACTTATATTTACATGTAAATGGGACGTCATGTAATCATAATTTATTAGGAGCTTGTGCCAGTTTTCTCATTGAAAATCTCTTTAATGCGTCATAAACGTCGGAATACAGAAACTCTTGTGTTTTATTGAAGAACTTAGTCGCTCCTCGCGTCTACTGATTAAGATTAGTCTGTAACTTGTTCAATAAATTGTTTCGGCGGAGCTAAAGCGCTGATTATGGGGAATAGCTCAATTTCTAATAGACTTGGTCTTGACACGTGTAGGTGTTTTGAAAATCTTGGTTTTTGCAATTTTTTTTTGTTACGGTTTATTATTTACGATAGAAGATTCCAAATAAAATACAAAAAAAGCTTTAACATTTCAATAAATTTAAATTATTGAAAATATGTACTTTTAATTATGAGACAAGTTTTATTTAATTTCGAAACTATGTATTCTTTTTAAAAATTTGTAGTTACAGATATTACTATTGCTCACAACTCTTTCCACATAATCTTGTCCTTTCCTATTCGGGGTTAACAGAATCTTTCATTGCTACATAATATGTATCTTTATGAAATTCAGGATTGCGTCCGTATTAATATTGTAAATTGGTGACAAGTTACTTCACCTCTGCACAATGCATTCCATTAACTCTACTTTCTTAGTCATTCCATAATTAACAAATACTCGTAATATTACATAATATAATAACTAGTCTATTTAGAAGAGGTGGTCTGTATCCGCGGCATATTTCGCGGGGTATATGCCATGCACGCGGAAATTAAGCCCCGTCTAATTGAGTGCTGAAAGTTTGCGAACATTATTACGCGGTACCTGATTAACCGACGCGCATTCTTCCGGCTGATAAAAGAGTATGCCATGTTTCAAATGATTAATTAGGTTTTGTATGGAGTTTATAAGGAATATTTAAAGAGTATACAACTGTACATACCTTGTTGAGATATCTTGCTGTTTGATTTTGAGTATTTAGTGAACTAGCAAGTAGCTAAAGATAAGACGTTATTTTGGGTATACTTAATCGAATAATGGTTTGGCAACGTTCTTCATCCTCTAATAATTCTTGTAATGCTCCGTCTTATCATACAATGGTGTGTCAGTCTTCTCTGATATCATAAAAGAGTCATGATTATTCGTCTTAATTAATATATCTATAGCCAGATACAAGTAACTATGAGCAAAATATCACAACGTTCATTATACTCGTATAGAAAATTAAATTATTCACATGCATATTAGTTTGCAATTGAATTATTAAACAACAATAACTTTTTCACGATACAAAGGAATTATTAAAAAGAAAGATAATTACGAAAGAAGAAAATACAATTGAATGTTTCACAAAAGCATCAAAAATGGCGCGCATTCAACTTTTGTGCGTGGAATTAGGGCCCTTGTGCCGAGGCCAAGAAAACTCTCTTTATGCCGGCTTAAAGTAATTATTGTATTTTTATAAAAGAGTTTGTTAGCGGCTATTCAGCCAGAGCCGGGGACAAGACTGCTTCCTTCAGAGTGTAAGGGTAGTCTCATATGGGGTTGCAAGCTTTTATAATTGTATCGCACATTATTTGTTTAAGTTCAAATTGTTATCTTTATGGAAAATTGATAACAATAGGTCGCCACCCAATCCTAAATATTAGTATTTAAGAAATAAAAAGTGGATATTACGTCCGAGATAAGGATTTTATTTTATATGTTTTTGAGTAATCATAATGTACCTATACCTATGAAAATATTAATACTACTATTAGGTATACCATGTCAACACGATAATTACCCTTCATTAAGTATAGCATAGGTCCATATGAAAGTAGCTTTATATCTAGGGAGACGAGTCTTGTTTTTCCTGAGTTTTCTTTCGTTTGCCGCCTTAATTAGCTCATTGAAAGGCGCTCGATGCCGCGAGAAAATTATCATGTTTATTGAGAGCGTTTTTCTTTCATATTGTGCCTTAGTCAGCAAAAAGGTCGATTAGGACTCTTTGTTCTGGATGAACCGATCGATATCTTTGCCTAATATCGTGATTGTTAAGAAAATTAAGTGATAATAATGTCAATGTCATAATTAAATATTAATTAAATTCTCTTTTAACTTTTTTTAAGTAATGAATTGTTTTGGAGTATTTTAAAATAGTATTTTCCAAAGGTTACAAAAGGAATCTATAAAGCCAAAGTCGAAGGTACAGTTTGACGGAAATGGTGATGTAGAACTTATGCAAAACAAATTGGAGACATTCTTTTCCAAGCGGGTGTACGTACTGTGAAAAAAGAAGAGCATGTATGAGAAGGTTAATGAGTGTGAGTAAAGCAAAAAGATTATTTATTTTACAAGAAAACGGGACGTATTATTGCGTATATTTCATAAACAAAGTAATCCCTTTGCTTTGAAACGTCTGGTAGCAGTTGCGATCACTTGTTTCTGCCTATCCCGTTGGGGACGTTTAGACGTGAATATACGTATGTAGAAAAACACTCGATAATATGCTCAGTTGCGAAAGAAACATCCAAACAAGAAACCATCATCTTGTAAGGACGCATCAACTTCTAAAAGGCTTACAGCTTACGTCGAATCTCTAGCTATCCCGTTTGGCAACATATACGTTACGTAACTAAAACAATGAGCATTTGGACCAAAGTTCTGAAAATTTGCCAAATGACAGCCAAGAATAAGGAAAGTAATAAGCAGTTTTCTTTCCCGCGAAATTGTCCGCCATTACTGAGCGCGTTCAAGATAGCGTTCTCCATAAAGAGAGATATACGACCTCCTTTCTCTATTATTTTTGCGCTTAACAAAGGCAATGTGTGCACGTACACTCGTCTCCTTCTAACCTTTGGGAAAACACAGCCCGTCCCTTTCGCTCTAAGGAGAAAAACAAAAAAGGGTCGCTGGAGGGAAAGCTAATGTATTTTGAGAGGAGGCGTTGCTTTGTAGACTAAAAAAGACTTTAATATTTGTCAATTAAAGCTTTATTACTAATTATTGTGGAGTGTATTTTGTGAAGGTTTATTAATATTGAGTTTTTGAGTGTCTTCCTGTTACACGATTTATGGTTACGCTGTTTGATTATGTTTCTACAATGTTATAAATACAAAAAATGCTGTTAGTATGTCTTTCGTTTCGAAACTAACATTTTCTTTAATGAGTTCACCAAATGATGAAGTACCTACGCTTTTTTAATTCTTGTATGATTTTAGGCGCTGGAACCCCATATAGTCGTCTATTAATATACAGTAGATGGTGTATAGTTGTAGATAGTACACTCTGTATACAGCATTGTATAAAGACTAATTCGTTATTTCTTGTTATAGGTAGGTAAACAACAAACAACGTATATTTGATTTAAGATATAAGTAGGTATTTTAAACTTAAGGTAATATAAACTACCATCGTAATTATGAAACCATAAAAAACAGCATCCAAAACAGCAGTAATTCAACCTACCGTTCCCAAGTTGTCTATTTTATAACTCTTTGCTTCTCATTGTCAGGAAGGCTTTTGTCGCCTTTCACCCCGCGACAAAGGCGCCCTCTTTGCCCCGAAAAAGACGGGACTGTTATCACCCGTCGCCATTATGCTGGCTTATCAGCGTCACTTCCGGCGACGCTCCTATTTCGCGCGCTTCTGCGGTCACGTTCTGAGACAAGCGCGCCAAGATAGCGACGTGAATTTTTTGTCTAGGTGCCGCTTTTGTTTTGGTTTGGGTCAAAAATAAGTGAATAAGGTGGAAAAGTTCGATAAATGTAGTAAAAAAAGGTAATGGAAGAATTGGAAGAGAGTTCAATAAATGAAGATGAGATCTTTTTCATTTTTAATCGATCAATCGGTGTTTTAACTGTTGGTGTAAATAATTGGTTGATCTTCTAAGTAAGTGAAATATCAATTTGAATTTCAGCAATCAGTCCATATTTACTACCCTACAACAAACAACAGGTGAAAACTTCATTACTACTTAAACTATGTAAGCAATATTTGTAATTTTATTCATCTATAAAAAACTATCCAAGCAAAGAAGCACTTCTTAAAATAAGGACACATAACAAACTCTTAGTATAGACACTAGCATAGATTCAATGAAAGGCTTGATTCAAAAGTGTCATATAATCCGGCACAGAAAGTAGCTGGAAGCCGCAATTGTTGACTCGATCCGTTGCAATTATTAGGGGAGTCGGTTTAATTGAACCGGGCGACTCTTACGTACAATGAGTAGGCGGACTGGATGGTTTTGATACTTGGTCTATATTTAATTATTCTTTCACTCCTTATTCCATTTAAGCACATAACATGATAGTATATTTTTCCTGCTTAACACTCTTGCCGTAGAATGTTTTAGAAGAAAACTAGGGGTAAATGGAATCTATTGAAGGATATTTATATTTGACTTTTATAAGTCAATTGTAGGATCAGAAAAAAATTGTTCCATAAAAAGACACTTACGTATACGGAGTGGATTTGATGGATACTTTTTTTTTTAGTTGCATACATCTCTTCGCTTGAGTAGCGAAAATTGTGCAAATATCGGACGAAGCCAGGTTTTCATAATCGTATAGAATAATGAGGATCGATTGAAAGCCGATAACACAATAATCTCCATTTACCTAAAACTTGTTGGTGTACCATCTATCATCATATTTACGACATCTAGAGAAGACTTTATATTTACACGATATTCACGTCCAAGCAAAAAAATAAATTTGACATAAAATAATCGGCACAAGTATCAAGACTTTCAAAACGTACTATTCCCGCAGGCTTAGTTACAAAATAGAGATATCTTTTCTTCTCTGCCAAATGACTTTGGTTGAGACAAAACCCGAACGCCTTTCGAGTATTTATATCCATTCACGGAATGTTATTGTTCCTCCGATCCAATATTTACTTGGTGTTGATTAGGAATAACGATTTTCTTTTATTTCAGCCTGGGAAGGACTAGTATATAATCAAATTTAAATGCAGTAGAAAATAAACGGTAAAGATGAACGGATATATAATTGGTACAAATGAACTCGACATAAGGCTCAATATGTGAGATAGCTGTAAACAGTACTCATAGTCAAATTTGTCATGGTGCTATTTCAAAACATTTACATTCATACAAGGTTAAGATTTTATTTATGAACTTCTAGTGCTTAAACGAAAATCAATAGATACAAAATGAAAAAAAATAGCACATCAAAAATACTGAACTGTAAATCAAAATAATATACAGTTCCAAACCAAAACCTAACCTTTGTAGTACAAATGTTGTGTATTCATTTGAGTTATTGTACATTAAATTATTTTCCCAATAATGATACTTATAGCTATAAAGAAAAAACAGAACAAATAAAAACATTCACGCCCACTAACCGTTGCGGAGTATCTTGAGGTTACCGTAACCATCTCCGCATTGCGGAGGTAGTCATTCTATGCCCAACTCGGTGAGAGAACACATCGTGAGGAAACCTACCTGTTCCCTGCACAGGTAAAAGTCAGTGGTTCTAAAAAGTAACATGACTTACCACCTGTCACATTGAGTTCTGACTATCTGGACAACACGTTGGTTATAGATATCAGATAGGAAATTCATCCAAACGAGGTTAAGATCATTTTGTAAGCGTGTTTCTTATTTACAAACTCAAAGATGGCGAATAAAAGTAACCCCAAGTGTAATTTACTTGTTGACATACATTTTAAAAATAAATTAAGAGTTTCATTATTGACAAGTGCGTTTTAAATTGACTTTTGACTTGAAATTGAGTTTATTTTGGTTCACTAATTGATTGCAAGGAAGGTCCTTAGATTATGGTTGAAGTATTATTTACAAAGTATTTTTATTAGTACATAAAGTCAATTCAATTGCAATTGTGGAGATTGACACGCGAAAATCTGGATGAATGCATTAATGGTTAAAGAATTTTGGTGTTTTGATTTTGAACATAAACTTATACATGTCGTTTTGTCGAACCTAACCTAAAGCATACCCCCTGTATTATGCTAACATACATATCTCGTTCACGTTCTCATATAGACGTGAGGGAATCATTTAACTCGACTTATGTGATTTTTTATAGGTTTTTATAGGTTTTTTGTATTGCGATATTATATCTACTAAAGACTGAACAACTGAATTCGGGGGTAGTCTACAATGCAAAGAGAATGCTGACTTTTTTTTCATTTCTTTCCTGTATGCTTACGAGGCGATGCATCGCGATAGGTAATTGACATTTTTGGGCGATAATAAACATTTTGATACCTCCTATATTGATTCTATTACCATTCCGATACCAAGACTATATCAAATTTTCGAATGTGTTCTAAAATATTTGAAGCTTTGTAACTACGAATATTTGTAGCATGATCCGTAGTAGTATAACCATTTACCCCTTGCCGGGTAGTCAGAAGTTCAGGTGCATTTTTCAGTAACTGCGATGGTAGTGATTCTATGGCCACCTCGAAACCCCACTCTCGAACCCACGTGTTGACCAGATATTCTGTACTCAATGTGACAGATGGTAAGCCGTGTCGCCATTTTCAATTACTGACCATTACCCGGTCGGGAACAAGTAGGTTTCCTCACAATGTTTTCTTTCACCGGTATATTCAGTGCATTTTGTACATTTGCGATTTTGATTCAAAAACTTCATTTCCATTGCATGCTCCAAGGTTTGAAGGTACAGCCTACATATACAGAATTATAACGCTGCAATGAAGACATTACTTTTATACTCGTACAACAACTCATAAACAACAACCATAAAGTTCCAAGTCACTCCGATACTTTAAATCGATGTTTGAATCGAATGAACCTTGTATTCGTCGCAAGAATCGAAGTAGAAATGATATTTTTCAATGTGTTACATAGAAGAGGCTGAATGGGTGGCAGCCGGAGGCATATCGATTCATACTAAATGAAATTTAGAAGAAAACGTTACGGATTTTAGTAGGGTGACAGTCATTTATTTATTTATTCTGAACATAAAGATTTTGGAAACAGGTGGCTCTGAATTTATTTACCACTCTGGAAATTGTGTCAATTATAAGGCCTCAATTGGAATCAAATGTATCTTTATTTTTACCATATCTGAAATAAGTCATTTCTGCAGTATAGAAAAATCTGAATACATGTACATCAAAATGGTACCCAAGCCTTGTACATGGTGAATATCTGATGATGATAGAGTGAGAAGTGGACAATACCAAATGGCTAAGGTAAGATGTGATCAGTGGCCAATACTTAATGCTTCGTGAATATGCACACACGCTAATCTTCGATTACTACTCAATGAACATAATCATATCGTAAGTCAAGTCGCCATTCTCACGTAAGTTATATTTACCCCAGTTGTGATAATACCAAATTTGTTCCCGTACACATATCGAGCAAAGTTCAAAATAAAATGAGAGACCTATCTATATAAATTATAACACTGCATGTTATGGCTAAATTAATTTAAATTGCCAGGTGAGAGATGAAATATGTTATGGAAAATTCACAACACTGATTGTGGTATACAAATTATTATTGTGGCGTCCACATTGCACTGATATGCGAGAACAATACATTGATTAAGTATTGATTACTATATTAATACTAATTTATGTAAGAAAAACTTGTATTTTCTGTCTGGAATGTGCGATGGAGAAAATAGAGATTATTCTAAATTAGTTACATATTTGTCTCCAATAATATAATACTATACCTATCTAAAAAAATTTTCCAACAATCTCTTATAGACAGCTTATATAGTAATAAAATGTATACGTCATTATATATGTATATCTTATTCATTTCATCCGATATACTCAGAAGAAGGAGAAGAGATTTAATTTATTCATTATATTCATAGGCTAAGTAAATACATATTTGGGAAAAAATATCAGCAATAACCAGCTCTTGTAATGCAACTTACTTCCATGTTAAATTATTTATAGTTTAGTAAAAAAAATATGGACTCCAAATTTATATCAAATTGAAACTGCAATTTACGCTTCATCAAATCAAATCTCCTAAACCAAGTCCGAATCCAGGTTTCCTAACAGCATTAGTGCACCAAATTTGTCCAAAAGCTGCAAAACCCGGGCAGGCAATCACAGTCATTCTCCGAGGCGTCGATCCGCCATTTCTTGCGCTAATAATTCTGCAGCCGACGCGTCCGTTGATGAACGTCAAAATGACGTTACGAGCGCGCGCTATTTAACGCTTATTTGCCTCCAATTTCAAACATGGCGCTCTCGCTTCCGGCCAGCGCGTGCATAATAGCATTTTTGTCTCCTATTCCCCTTGGTGGCGAAATGGAATTGCTTTTGAATTACCTGTACGGTTGGAGAGGCTTAAGGTTTATTTTATATACAATTAAGTGCTTTTAGTTAAGGATAAATTACTTATGGATGGTGTACAGGTGTAAAGGTGAACTTAAAATACGAGTATGTATAAGTTAATTTTTATTTGTTTTGGATAGGTCACTTAATAGTCTGTTTTTATCATGAATACATTCATTAAACTATCTGTATGAAACATATTAATGCCATTGCAACTGTGATATTTATGATAAATTTTGCGGAAGCTTAATTAATATTATTATTCCGAGAATCTGTTAACCGAAGGGCGTAGCTTTATATTTACGAGTATTAATTACGTACCATGTTGACCTCGTTTTTATTCTTGGATTCTTTTGAGTTAGGTAGATGATACCTTGCCGTATATGTAATATAATAAAAAAGTATTCTATACAGAACTGTTTTAGAACTTGCATATAAAGCTAGCTAGCAACCTCTTGTCCAGACACTCACAAACTAAGGTCCGATGAAATCTATTCACCTGACAAGTACACAAGTTGCATACAGATTCAATGTGGAATCGTTAACAGTTTCCATATTCGTTTTGTGAGGGCCTTATCCGGAGCCATTCGGGATGGACGCAGCCGTTTCAAAGGAGAAACAAACAGGAAAAAATAATGGGAAAAAGAGTATCAGAGAGTCTGTTTCCACCGAAATAGGGGGTAAGCCTCAACGTGACCAAGATTGTAGGGGTCAGCGCGAAAATGGTGTAAGTTAAAATTAGTAAGAATATATTTTTATTGTGTTACTTATTGAATTGATGGATATAAAAATATTTGAATATTATGCTTATTGTTAGAAGAGATAGAATTTTAAAAATGAATTTTAGCAAAAATTGGTTTATCTCCAATTGTAGTACCAAAATTTGTCTAATACAAATTATAAAATACTCTTATACTAGTATCTCATAGTCACTATTAAGGAGTTAGACAATACAAAAAGATGCATATATTTTATTGACCTTCAAGACCAGAATATCAAACAATTCGAAGATGAAATAATAAACTTTTACCGTCTTCATATTTGACGTTAACAATTAACTAGACCTAATCAAGAAAGGGTTACCAACAATACCATCGCTGTTTATGACAAAAAAACTAACTTCACTCGCTAGCTCTCCCAGAACTTTGTATCCTCTTCTATACTAAGTCTCTACGGTAAGTATGTACCGTATTTGTCAAAAAAATAAAATAATGATAATACATTTTATTTATAAATAAGTATCTTTTTAAAATAAAAACCACCAAAATAACCTAATGTAAATCATATTTTAAAAAAATTTAGCTTTCAGTAAAATTTTAAGTTATTGCACTTTTCAACCAAGGCCCCGATTATGTTTGTTTAACAAATTCTTATTTTCTTTTTCAGGTGTCTCTGTAACTTCGTTTGAGGTGAGCATTAAAGTGATTACAAAATATGGCGGCTGAAGAGACAAGGTTTTAATAAAAAATATTCACCACTAACTTTATCAACCGACTTAGTGACTGTAATCCTTTTGAGGTAAGCATAGATTTTGAAACAACGAATATTCATGGCATGTAGCGTTCAGGGCTTTTTATAAATTGTGATATCGCTCATTTGGATTTAAAGTGATTTAAAATGATTCGGATTATAATGAGTCTCCCCAAAATGCCATGCATCGTATACAAATCTTTAATCGGCTCTCCTTTAAAAATTGTAAAAGTGTAATTACGTCATTGTTGCACCAAATGAGCGATATGTTGAATTTCAGTGACTTAAAACATCGTTAGAAGGTTTCATATGTCGGGAAATAGGCAAAACCGAGTCTTTATACGACATGGTTAACTTCGTCGCACGTTTCATATTACTTATCGTTAAAAAGAGTTCTTTAAGTGACCAATGACTATCGCATAAACTAATTTGATGGTGGAAATACAACGGTAATACAACAATATGGTACGGCCGTGAATGCATAAATACTTATGTTTTATCTCTCCTTTCAGGGTTTGTTGCATAAAAAATACAGTTGAACAAACTGCACTATATCACATCTTACGAGCAGAAATACAGCTATATAATGCACGTCGCTTGTAACATTGTTTTCTTTTGTGAAGGCAAGATTATTTTCTCCTTTGTGCCTACGAAATATCCGTTCTGCCATTTTGGCGTGGCCACCGGAAGCGTCTGAATATCCGCCATGACACTTTTCAATATTTTACTCTTATTTACTGCCATTATTTATGCCGGGAGATCCAAGAAAGGAAACATGGATTTGTAAGCTTTGTGCCGTTTGTTGCGAACATTGTGTGTTATTCTTATTATTCTTATTGTGAAGGTGCAGATAATATGCATAAATAATATGCTAATGCATAAGGATTTATGCATATTATAGGAGGACTTATAATAATTATTTAATTTACTGTTGATTTTGCCAACAGATTCTTGGCGTTTCCTCTCTGTTGGTTTTTGTTATCTAAATTCCATTAGTTTGATTAGATTTATTTTTGAATGTTATGAATGTTGAGTTCTAATTGATTTTACTTATTTTGTAAAAGAAAAAGTTTGCTTATTAATGTTTCAATAAGTGTTTTTGATTTTTATATTAAATTCACGTAGCCCTTAAGATTCTATTTAAATTAAACTGAGCCAAATTCTATGCCCAGACTACGAAAAGATAGTGTTTAGTAACATCCTAAACTTGAATGGGACATATTTTCTGATTCACATAACTAATTACCAGAAATATAATAACCCCTCATTCATATTTGAAAAATTGCCTTTGAATATGGTATTAAGATAACATCCATATAATCATCTACTTCTATCCGGTTTTGGATGGACAGATCTTCGGAGAATTCTCTCGGTAAATTTCAACACTATTATCGGATTTATAGAGCCAAAATGGTAGAGTTCGATGAGGTAGGCCGCGTAGAACATATACAGATAAAATGGGAAATATTCTTCTTAAAGCAGTCGTACCCGGCATCGTTCATGGGTGTGAGCGAAGCACAGAAAATTTGTCAGGATCATTCTAGGTGGCGACTGATAGTCTCTGCCTATCTCCTTAGGGACGTAGAGGAGTGAATGCTTATAGGTATCGACCCTGTGAATTAACATGTATATAGTGAGACGACTTATTAGAATAAAAAAAAGATTCCGTATAAAATTGACAGTCTCACAACAAGACGAAATAAACTAAAACCTCCTTTGTAGAAGACCTCTTTCCATGTGTGCCGTATTCAGATTTCTCCAAGTTAGCGTCTGTCGAGTCGGATGGTCACTTTATGCTACTGAATCGTACCGTAGGTAATCCCGAAAAGGACTTTTATTCATCTTTTGTGCCTGATCGGATTAAAGCTCCTATGCTCGTGGTCTCTTTGTATGACGTCTTTGTGACAGTTAATCGCGGCGATTGTGAGCTGTCAAATGTGATTTGCGAGGGAGGGAGCTTTTTTATTTTATATCTGGCATAGGGTTGTCGTGTTATGCATGGGGTGCAGAATCGGTTAGTAATTGATGTGTTTGTGTGTTAATTTGCACGCTTGAATGCGGTTTTGATTTGATTTTAAAAGGAAATCAATTTTTATGGGCTCGCTAGTTTGTTTAGAATGTTTGTATTGAACAGCTATTTTGTTTATACTGATGTTGGCCGGATGCAAACTCTTTTATTGCACAATCTTATGACCTTTGATCCTGTATATTTTAAGTAAGTAACATGATAATTATAATTTAATTATGTGTCGTGCATATCATATCCACTTACTTTTACGACCTTCTAAATGTTATAGGTAAGTCCATCGCCGTACATAATTATGCATACCAGTGATTTAGCTAATACACATTGCAAATTCAATTAATAATATAAACGATAATCATCATGAGTAGAGTAATAGATAGCTTAGTAATAACTTTTTCATGCATTTTCGCGGCATTAGCAGCAACACTACCATAGACAAGTGTCAAGTTTCGAGAGCGCCAACAATGGCGTCGGAGCGCGGCCATTATCAGCGTTTGTTCGTTTTTATTGTCGCGAGCGTCGGCGGCCACGGGCGCAGGAAATAAGCTGCTTTGTGCCACACTTTCATATCGGATCTTTTTAGCTTCCTCCGAAGAGATTAAACTAGGCGGGAGTAAATAAAATTTATCTATGGCCACAGGACGCGGTTTGTGCCATTGTCAGCCGACACTGTCTCTATTGACTCGCGTTATCTTTTAGTGGATCTTTGTCTATGGTTTCATATTGTTTTTGGGGTGCTTTATGATATTTGTGGGATTATTTGATTAGCGAGTTGGTCTTTCTAGAACACATTAATGTTTTGTATTATTTATTATTGTCTGGGTATAAAATCATGTTTACTGACTATATTATGAACGGCGGGATCGATGTAATCATAAGTCATGTTATTTCACTATTATAGAGAATACACAATCCTCTGACTACCCCGCAAGGGATGGTCGTGATGTGTGCGTGATATTCATAAAGTCTAGGGGTCGAATCGCGTTGCAAATTGACTATACTAAAGAAAGAATTTGTATTCACAGAATACCGCTAAGCGAGCGCTACGTAATAAAATAGTCTGTGACGTAAATAAAATAATATGAATCTGTTTGTCTGTTAAAAACTAAAATTTATGTAAACTAGTATACAACAATGATATATAAAATATGAGATACGAAAAACTATGTACATTTAGTTTGTTTTAAGAGACAAAGATATAGGAAATTCTATATTTTTTTTTTCGAACGGAAACTCTTTCAGTGTAGTCAGAGACTTTTGTGACCATTGTTATCAATCCTAAGGAAGGCCTATTAAAAATACTAACATTGTTTCATCCACGTGATGATTAAGGTTTTCTATCATTTCTTTCATCACCTGTGATCATCTGAACTACGTCCACCGTTCCTTAACATTGTCATCTAACAATATAATAGTGTAAATAATTGCAAAATGAGGTATAGTTACTTTTAAACCTCGCAATTTGTACCCATTTTATTACCTATATAAGACCGGGTTTTATAACTATAAAATTAACAAAAAGACAAACCCGTTCACGACCATTAACCCTTGCGAGTTAGTCAAAGGTTCAGATGTCCATCTCCGCAATTGCGAAGGTAGTATTTCTAGGGCCACCTCGAATCCTCGTGTTGACCAGATAGTCGCACTCAATGTGACAGGTGGTAAGCCATGTCACCATTTACAAGCACTATTTAATAAAGATGTATTTAATTATATCGTGATACGAGGTTTCATATAGTAAAAAAAAGGTTTTCCAAAACCTCTATGGCGCGAATGAACCGAGCAAATCCGCAGGCAATCCTTGTCAACGTTTTCAGAAATGGAGATATAAGAAAAGAAATCATCAAATCACAAAGTAACATTCAAATCAATCGGCCAACCCTTTGCATTGGCATTCGGGAGGCGTCGGCAGCTCGCTTTGGGCGCGCAAACAAATATCGCCCAGTGCTGCGATTGTACCACGCGACTTTGTTTATCCATCCATACATATTATAATCTTACCTCTCCTGGGCTAATGGGATAGGTAGAGACTATTAATCGGCAGCTCGAACGATCCTGTCAGATAACTCTTGCTTCACTCATAGTCATTAATTTTCTCTTATACGCTCGACTGTTCTTTACACTACGTACACCTGCTTTGAGGAGAATGAAAAAATGCTTTCCGAAATACATAAAAAGTAAATATATTTATAGGTTTATTATATATAATAGGCCTATTTCATCATTAAATAGCGCATTTCTATAACTTGTATTTTTTTAGCCAAAAATAAATCATATACTAAAAAGGCGTTAGACTTAAGACGTATTTCCATTACGGAAGTTTTCTGAGCGAAAATGGCTTAATACTTGTATGCAAGTGCACTTTACGTGCAACGTCATACTTTTACGGAAGACTTGCGTAATGTAAACGCTCCTAGTTTCGTAATTTAATTAATTCGTGAAATGTAGTAATGAAAATGTTGTGAAATAAATGTTCAATAAAATAATTTTCTCCAACTGACCTAAGAAAACATCGTAACAAACAGACATAAAGCTAATCTTTCCCAACATTTTAAACTCTACTCAAACCGTCATTCCTTAGCACCTTTACAAAAATCGCACAGCCATGCTATTCTTTCAACCGCCCAGTTCGATTCCCGTCACGCGTGTCGCCGCCCAAGCAACAAAGGCAGCAAATTCACACGTCCCGGCTCGTTTAAACCCGCCCTTATTCACGAGAACGGAGCGGGCCAACGTCCCTTAATGAGAGATCGGTGCAACATTAGTATTGTAGTTCTGCGCTGCGATTGTTAGAGAATGGGTTAGCGATTGCCGTTTTATAGAATAAGGCGGTATAATAATATTGAAATTAATAGACATTTTTCATAACATTTTCCAATTCCTAAATACATTATGTTTCTTTTATGTTCACATACATTCACGACCTTTAATCTATTTCGGGGTGGACACAACCTCGGAGATATTATCTCTTCTATGTTAGGTCACTTATCAGCATAAATATTAGGCTTGCTATGCTTGCATAATGGAACATTGCTGACAGATTACCAGTCCACGGCCCAATAAATTCCATTTACCCCTAGTTTCTTAGTCATCTGCTACAACATGCCGGGAAGAACGGCAGCTGGTAAGCATTCTTTATAGTCTCAGACTAGCATGGGACTAATTTATTTTAATATACCTGATAGTATATATTACGGTGACGGAAAACATCGTCAGGAAACCTATCTCTTCCTCAGAAATGATAATAGCCAGAGCTTTTAAGGTTCACAACGTATGATATTAAATACTGATTATCTGGTTAATTGGGCTTAAGGTGGCTATGGAGTTACTACCTCCGCTATTGCGGAGATTGACAGGCGGACCTGTGATTACCTCACAAGAGTTCTCGGTCGCGAAAGTGTTTATTTTTGTTTTAGATTAAAAAAAATATAAGTTAATTTATTTTATATATTCTTCTGAATAGTTTTTTTTTTGTTATCTGTAAACATTTTGGATACTACCACGTTGGCTTTTGTGACTGGGTAACTTAGACCTCTGATTACTAATCGAATGAATTTGCTGACTATCCATAAAGGTATTAGGGTTAGTAGGTCTTAGTGGTAACTATCAACAGCTCTTATATTTCATACTGAGCACTAATAAGTGCATTATTGAAAAGGTTGAAATTGAAATGCATTATTATTATTTATTATTAGGTGCATTATTGAAATACTTAAAATTAACGTACAGCCGAGTATCAATGAAGAGGCATTTGCAAGGTTGTTAATGAAGAAAAGTGATTTGTCGGAAATGAAGGAAATCCTTGATCACTGTCTAACTTCTGTAGAGAATAGACGTGATCAGATATTAAGTATGTCTCATATTTTCTAAAAAACGGGACTTATCGCGTTTACTTTATACACAAAGTAAACTTTTGTAAACTTTTGCTACCCAAATATTTCGTTTTGAAAAAAAAAGCAATTCTAAAAAAAATACTATGATATGCATATTATATACAATAACACTTTTTACCCAACCGTCAACTAAACTATTAAACAAACAGTCTTCTCTCATTGACATAGACAGCATCAGTTCCCTATCCCTCGTGTTAGAGTCATGATGAATAACAGTGTTCTTTGCTAATCGGGGTTCGGCACTTGAAGATGCGCGCTCGAGGGTCTGCCTCTTCAGAGTGAAGCCAGCCGAGAGGATTAGAGGGAGAAAGAATATAGAAGAGGGTTCTGTAGGTATTCTTTATTTTGTTAGATATATTGGGTTGAAGATTACAAATATAGATAATTATCATTTCGCAATTTGCTATATGAAAATGAATAATGGAAGGACGAGTGAATAAAATAAAATAATTTAGTTACAGTTATTATTATCAAATCTTCTATACATTAGGTGATATATATAATACGTCGGTAACTTACATAATGAGAGATTTTATTAGTTTATATTTTTAAACACGCTTTTCTTCGTAATAAAGATGCATTTGTAATATTAATTAATGTATCTAATGAAAGACTGCAGTTCAGATGTCCTAGGTTTTATCAGAGAGTGATACAACATAGCTGATTCTCTAACAAAAAAACCGTTTCTTATATTGTCAACTATAGGACTACATTTCAAGACCAAAGTGATATCCTTTACTACCACCGGGAATCAAACCTCACTCTTACCATGGTTTTGCAACGGTCTCCTAAATCAGCACGGGATGGGCCCTGAATTAAGTTTGAGCCAGTGCGCGATCAAAAGCGGATAAACACTCGAAAGCTGTTGCCTATTCGCCGATAGGGGGCGTCTAAGGCGCATATGTCAAAATGCATCAACGTCAGTGTTGATTAATTTGTTATTTTTTAATACTTTAATATGCCATTCACCACTAAGTTTATTTGCGCGAAAGTACAAACACTGATGCCAAGGCGTTTGCACTTCTTGTTATTCCGTCGCCATGGTTATGCCAGCGCCGCCAGCCGCTGCAACCGAAGAAAAACTGAGCTGCTGACTTTGTTGACAATCCATAGACAACTGATTAATTTGTTAAATACTTATAAATCTTTACGTTCATGTAAGATACCTACTCATGAATGCATTGAAGTAATATTTTTGATAGACTCACGATTTTTATTATTTTTTCAAGTTGACATGTGACTTTGGCCATTGCAACATGGCCGCAACGTCGGGTAACCATGGTAACACTTTATTTATAAAAAATATACGCGATAAGTCCCGTTTTTCCTGTTAAATGCATTTAAGTTTACAAATATAATATCCAATGTGTTCTTTTAAGATGTACACGGTATGAAAGTGTAAGTACATATATGGTGACTATCACTATCTCTATAGATTGATGGCGACTATCTGGTGAATAGTCATTTTCATATGAATCTAATATTTGTATTTATTTAGTATGTTTCATAACAAAGGCACTTATACTAAGTTATGAATAGAAAATAAACTACACATTATAATATTTAATCCTTTATTTTCCTTTTGTACATTTAATATGAAAAATTAAAAACCGTTAACGGAATAATTAACATTTACCAACAATAATCAACAGTGTCATAAAACAATAATGAAGAAATGAATCCATTAGAAACCTAACACTACTATATCCTATTTAAACAGTAAAGTACATTTCATTGCATATTTATTTCGTATACCTGAGAATAATTAAAACAAATAAAATTATAAAGAGAATACGTATAAAATTTAATAAATTAATCTAACCTTAAAAAGATAATAAAATAAGAAAAGTAATTTCTAATTTGTTAAAAAGTTTAATAAAAAACATACCTATATTATTCTTATAAAACATTAAAACAAATAATTAACAAATATAATAAAAATGATTAAAATTAGTTTTATATTTCACTTATACAGTGCCTTAATATTACTAACAATATCTTTACAATTGACTTAATTATGTCGCTACTCAATCTTAGATGGAAAGAACTATCCTGCCACAAACTTATCTGGAAGTTTACAAGTAAAAGCAACAATATATGTATATATATTAGATAAATTATTAGTATGTGACATTTAAAGTGTTCTGTTTCCAAAATTTCTAATCTTGTCTCCAATTTCGCTGAAAAACTATAATAATCTGCAGTTTAAAGTAACGATGAGGGAAACATCGTGAGGAAACCTGCCTATCTCTCGGGATAGGCGATAGCCAGTGCCTATATACGGCGAAACGGTTCACTACCCATCACTTTGGGCGCTGTCTATCTAGAGAAACGCGGGTTTTGGGCATTCACAGGGCCACAGGTATTCAACAAAAAATTAGCATGAAAGTAACTAAACTGGACAGGAATTTGAAAATGACGATAAATACTTGAATCATTTCATTGCACTATAAAGGAACGAACCTCATTATTTTTACAGATAAGTTTGTGGACAGTTACTAAGTACAGTGCTTAGAATAAGATATGTTACATATATTACAGTAAATGCAAATTCTAACAGTGATATGTAGTAATATTCGAGATATAGTAAACATATTAACAAGTTGAATGGTTTATATTTAAAATCAGCGTGCAGTTTTTTCTATTTTATTTCAGACTAGCTCAAGACAACAGTTTATTTGATTTACATATGTATGTACATATATACTCTTATCCTTTCGGGGTAGACAGACCTTGTTAGCAAACCTTGTTATGACATTTATATGGCATATTATATTCTTGACAGGCTGTCATCATTTATTATATGAGTATGTATATGTTTATGAGTAATAATATATGTCAGAAAATTTCTACTAAGTTATATACACATATGTATATCATATTATTCAATATAAGTACGTTCTCGTATATACAATTAAATCTGCTATCGTTGAAGGCTTATACCATGAATCCACAATATTATATAAGTGTTTGGGATTTACGAAATAAAAAAATGCTGAGAAAACAGCGATTTGTCAGGATCGTTTAAAAGTATGCGATCCATATTCACTGCTATACTATTTGAAAGTAGAGGCGTGGATGTATGTTAACTGAAGATCCTTATTCCCCATCATACTTGTACAAAACATAAAAACAACATATACCTATTCCACCTACAATCGGTATCATTCACAAATCCCCATTTTCCCCATTTCATCATATTCTTCCCTAACCAGAATCATTAAACCAACCTATTCCAAACTCCCCATTCACCTAACCTACCTATACACTATCTGGCGTGCTGTCCTCATCATCATCCCTCACAGAGGTCGAAGGCCTGTCCCAAGAGGGCCAAGCCGTCGCCGGGAGGGGCACCGGCCTTCAAATAACGTGTTGAGGAGGCTCTTCGTCTTTCATGAGGACGTACGCTAGAGGGCGCTTTACCTCTGGTGAGGGAGTGCCTCTGGGAGGGCAGCCGCATGAGAGGGAGCTGTTGTACAAGGCACTGCTGTAGAGGGCGCCGCCGTAAAGGGCCTGCGAAGAGAGGAAAGCGTAAATAACATGTGATTATAAATACACGTTAATTAATAAAGCTTTAATCTTTTAGGCCTAATATAATATTTGTACAATAAAAAATAACGAATATTTAAATAGGAATATGAAAATTAGAGAATCTAGAGAAAATTATGAATTATTTCAATCGATAATTCAATCGGATTAGTTATTAATAATCTAAGTGATCTTAGTATAATTCAAAAGCCATGTGGCAAAAAAAATGTTATTCATGATGTATATAATAAATCAAAATCTAATAAAATTTAGACCCTGATACGTTTTTGCCACATTGCACCTACGTCTGCCGCTATTTACAGACACTGACTATTACTATTACGATAAATTGTAACCTAATATTAGGTCTACATTTATACCTAGACAGGCAGTTAATTTGAAACGATGACTTCCTTCTCTGAAACCAAAAAACACCATGCCTAGCGTTGCCAAAACTTCAAATTGCTGTATCAATGATACAACCATTATTTTAACCTATAACACTAACCTGTAAATGCGCGAGCTCCGCGGCTAGCTTCCCATCATCATGAGGCAGTTTGAACGGGTAGAACGGGTAGGGTAGGGGTGGGAACAGAGGCCTGCCAAGTTCTGGCTTATCCAGCAGGTGGTTGTGCATGGGTAACTGGGTCAGATGATGGGGTACGGGCGTCATTAGACGGGGTACCGGAGCCATGAGGCCGTTGATGTTGAAGTTGAACTTTTGCTCCTTCTTCACCAGGGGTTTGGGCTTCCGTCGCGGTCTGTATTTGTAGTCTGGGTGTTCTTTCATGTGGAGTGCCCTGAGGGATAAATTGATTTAGTTTAACGTGTTGGTCGAGGTTGGAGAAGGCTTGAAGTTTATCCTGGTATGACGTAGAAGCTGGTTAAAGGACTACGCGTGAACGTAATCAACTATTTATCTATATTTTATAGTGTTTGATACCTAAAGGCGAGTGTAAGTGTTTGTCACGTCTATTGAATTCTATTCCGTATCTCAGGGTCATAACTGTACGCTGGGCCCGCTTAGCGCAGTTTTGGTCCGCAAAAGTCTGAAGTTTTGTCCAATTCAGGCCATACAAATGCTAAATTAACATTGTCTGTTTTTAATTGTATGATACTAAGTTGATTTATAAAATGTATACATATCAAAATAAAGTGACTATACGATGGTAAATACAGTGGTTAACTTTTAGAAGAACTCACAAGTTTACACTATCCAGGAAGATTTAGAAATCTCTTACGTTTACACTATCCGAACTTTGGCAACAACCACTCATTTCCTCCATAATCATATCACACTAGTCACATCAGCCACCAAATAAAAGGCCCATAACCGCCGCCAAGAACAATGGTCCCAATCACAATCGGCGGGCGTTAGCAGCCAAACAGCGCCTACAATCGGCACCGGCTTACTATCATCGAGTAGCCGACCCCGGCCAGTCGAATAATTGCACCCGACACGCTGACAATAGCACCAAAGGTTACCCCATCACTAAACGACTGAAACATCCTCTTAACAATTGGAATACGTACTCTATGTCAACGGGATAGGATGCAGATTCGTTCGCAACGCCACGGTGGTTAGATCTGGGCGTAAATTAACATATGATTGGGCCGCGGACAATGCAATAATCCCAGTATTGTCCCGCCATTGTTGTTTTAAGAGGCGCGCGCTCGCGACAATTGAGGCCTTTATTTCGTAAATAATAATGTTATTTTATTATTTGCCCTCCGGACGCGTTTCATTGTCGCCTTTTGTTGCGGCTACGTTTGGCTTGGCTTTGCTTGCGACGCACGTAGTCTCTGCTCGGAGCTTCTTTGCAAATTAGGACGACTCTGCGTTTAGAGTTGGATTTTTGGAGCTGGATCTTTATGGGGCTGTGCTAAATCGATCAGATAGGTAGGTAATCAAGGGTTGGGATTGTATTAATATCTCTTTCTATAATCTTTAATATAAAGGCGTGAGTTTTAACAGTGTCTTCAATATGATTAAGTTTATGTTGTATCGATAAGAAGTCACTGAGAAAGGGTAAAATTATGTTATGATAATTAATTTTCTTAAACACTAACCTTTTACACTAGCAACATGGTCATGTTTCATATAAATTGGTCTCAAAATTTATTTATGATCATGTTGAGCAAAGCTACTTGAAACGCTTTCAGCAAATTGTACTTCGATAGACAGCCAATTGATTCCCGAATAAAGCCAAATCACTTGGGCTTAGCAAAACGGGCATCGTCGCCAAGTACATCCGATAATCGGCGGTTCATCGACCGCCCAAACACCGAATAGATACAGTTGTCCGCGAACAAACATCGATATATCGTACACAATTCGATTATACGGCCGATCGGGTAAACAAAAGATAAGGCGAAAGAAAAATACAAGGACTGAGTACTCGTATTGTCAAAAGGAAAGAAACGGATGGAGATAAGCTTATCTTGGCCGCTCTGGGGCTGGCAGCCTTTGCGGCCACCAACAGGGTGATGCGAGCGAGCTGTACGAGAGGTAATCAGAGTGACTTAGGGGCCGGCCCAATAAGACATATGACAGTCATATAGACCATATTGGGTGAGGTTTGAAGTACCTATAACCGCCGAGAGTGTATGAGGAGATGTATGAGTGTCAATGAAGCGAAAATGAACTGTCAGGAGCGGGACAAATAGGGATCCGTATCTCTGACTACCCCTCTACAGGGTACAGGCGTGATGTGTGTGTATGTAATAAGAGTGAGTTGATGTATATAGTATTACTGTATCCTACCCTTTGGTCATTGACTAGTGTAGTTATTACAAAGGTCTACAGTCTCTCAAAGACCACGTTCTACTAGATTCCTACTATCAGCCACTACTAAATAAGGGAGGACTTAAATTGGTCGGCGATGTCTGGATGAGGAATGTACTAAAAGGTTAAAGTATAGTGGCATTATAGAATAAGGCCTTGTAGTAGATGACGTGAATGAATGATTATAAAATGTTTAAATGGATTATTTGTTGCTGCATTTTTTCTCATATTGTTTAAAAGAATAATTCATGTTTAAAAGAATGTAAAGAATAAGGAATAGATAACTAGAATAACTTCGATATGTAATGTTACCAAATTTCAATAATTTCATCACAAGTCCGATATTTACACTATATATTATGACTAAAGAGTTATATTTCCTTCAAGTTTCTTTTAGTGTTAAAACATAAGTATAAAATACATATCAAGTACTGTTCCATTTAGGAACACCCGTATCTCGATATTTTGTACGTTTTGGTTATAATCGAATAATCAAGGCAAACATGCGATCGAAGATATTGTGCCTCGTCTCTGTTTATTCAAAGCCACTTATCAGGCGCCCCATTGTACGTACCTACGCGTGAACTTTTTATACAGCACCTATCTGTACTGTATTTTGTTCAATACACTTCTGATTACTGTGACGGGTATATATCCAGGCATGTTAAGGGACTTTTTGCGGAATTTGACAGGGTTTAAATCCCGCTTGAGCATGTGCCAATGGAAATGAAGTTATAAAAACAACATTTACGAAATGCGTCGAATACTACGGTGACGGAAAACATCGTTAGGAAACCTGCCTGTTAGGCAAACAGGTAATAATCAGTGCTGTGCAGTGCAGTGTAAATGGCGACATGGCTTACCACCTGTCACATTGAGTGCTGACTATCTGGTCAACACGTAGGCTTAAGGTGGCCATAGAATTTCTACCTTCGCAATTGCGGAGATGGCCACCTGAACCTCTGACTAACCCGCAAGGGTTAATGGTCGTGAACGCGTTTGTCTTTTTGTCAAACCACCGAACATATACCATCTTGGTCACCTCTTATGACAAGCCGAAAGAAGTAATATTATTATATGTATTCCAAAAACTACTACATATTTTCTCAACTTCATTTCCAAAAGCCTCCTTTTGTTTCTTTTATCATATTCGTTTTGTTGGCAAAAATAACTTGGCACCAAGGAGGTTGACGAGATAATAAAACCTCCTTGCAAATAGAGGGGCCATTTGTAGGGTGCCCAACAGAGAAGCGATTGTGTTTCGAGTATTTTGGAACGTCATGGTACTTGTAACATGATATACTTATCACAGCTTATATATATTGTAGGTAGGCAGGGTTTGAGTATTCATTTATGAAGTTGTGGAATAAAAAACAATAAAGACAAACGCGTTCACCACCATTAACTCTTACGGGGTAGCCAGAGGTTCAGGTTTCCATCTCCGCAATTGCGAAGATAGTAATTCTATGGACACCTCGAACCCACGTGTCGACCAGATAGTCAGTACTCAATGTGAGAGGTGGTTAGCCATGTCGCCATTTACTAGCACTAACGGTTACCTGTTCGGGGAACAGGTAGGTTTCCTCACAATGTTTCCCCTCACCGTATAATGCGATGCAGTTCGTAATTGTATTTTTATTACGAAAATGTACTTAAAAATTCATTGAAGTTTATTTTGTGTTTTTTGTGGAATAAGTAAATGATTAATGGGATGATCACAACCACTCATCTTTTTACGTTTCTTTTTTCATATCGTAATATTTTTCCTCCGAACGCTTATCATAACCCTATAATACGAGGCAAAGGTAATTTTAGAGATACTTATAACCACCGAGTGTCTATAAGGAGGTGTATGAGTGTCAATGAAGCGAATGTGGTTTGTCAAGATCGGGATAGATCGGGATCCGTGATCTCTGTCTACCTCTACAGGGAATCAGGCGTATATATGTATATTTTTATTATTCTTCGATATTTTCTTTCCAACCACGTATACATTCCTATCAAAACTCTATAATACTAGATATACTAACATATAACTGAAGATACGCTACGGAGGTACAGTCATGGATTGCGAACCTCCACCTTTCCGATTGTCTTTTCAATTGGATTATATGAATAATATACATTCACATCCTTTCACCCCTTACAAGTCGAATAGTACAGTATCGTACAAACAGTGCATTGATATGGAATATGTTTGACGGGTTTCTAAGTAATGCAGTAATTTACTCTATTCTCTGCGCTACTTCCTTCGACATGCTGTTTTATTTTGTTTGTCAGAAAATAATATATATGAGTGAAGTCGAAGGGCGGTTACGTAGGGGGCAGCCCAGTAAGACATATGACAGTCAGACAGACGCTATATTGAAAAAAGGTGACGTTACAAGTACCTATAATAGCAGAGTGTGTAAGAAGAGGTGTATGAGTGTCAGTGACGCGAAATTGGATTGTCAAGATTGGGAAAGATGTGTATCGTGATGTGTATGTATGCATGCATTTAATTCAGTCAGTTCATTTTCTCACAAACGAATAAAACCTCTTAAAAACAGTATAACTAGTTCTTAAACAGTACTGGCAGTATTGCGTGGCGCGATAGTGTCTCCCCAGGACAATTAGAAGGCATTGTGGCCATTGTGAGCGCCGCAGCCGTTATCACGCGGAGCCAGGGCTATAAAAATAAGCTTATGTCTGCCATCGAGGGCTGTGGAGCTCTTCTGCGCTATTTGGGCTTGTCTCTGGCGTTGAAGAGAATTGTAAATAGGGAAATGTAGAGGTAAAAGCGTGGTACTGCTTCGTCACGTTTCATATTGTGTACTTTTGAATGGATTCAAAAAGAAACGATGTATAAGTTATTTGAGTACTTCAATCTGTAATAATAGAATTAATTGGAAGCGTTACATTTCGAAAAAGTAATAGGTTTGATGTTATATGTACTTTTAATGTCTGAGTTTTTTAGTATGTAGCTTAGTTTGACGATCTCTTTGTAAGCGTATTTCAATTTCATCTATATGCAAACTTTTTTATTAATCTTCAAAGGAACGGGCGTGTTGGATATGTAAACCAGACTAATCAGATTGATAATAATGCATTATAAAGTATTATAATATTTTTTAGAGATTCGCCTTTTTTATATTTTTTTACGAAAACGGGACTCTTCGCGTTTATTTTATAAACAATTATTTTATAAAAAAACAAATATAAACAATTACATTTGCTTTGACCATATTGCAATGACCTTAATCACGAAGCTTATAACTTCAATAAAATAAGAATAATTAAAAATAATTTTATTACAAATCCTTTCCTATTCAAGTCTTAGAAGAATAACAATCCAATATCATACAAATATAAATAAAAACTATCCCAACCTCGTATCGATTCATACTCGACTTTATCTAAAGAATAGTGCAAAGGGTGTGCATACACGCGGCGCCTATCATTTCATTACTGCATTCATATGATGATGCCGCGGCTCATTGAATTTGTTTAGTGTGAAATGCGCTTAATTGTTGCAAATATGAGGGGCTGGGTTCGACTGGATTATAGCAAGGGGCCCTTTGTAACTACGGATCTTTGCGAGATAAAATCAACAGTTATTAATGCGTGTTCTGACAAGTGTGTTAAATATTTTAGCTTTGGCTATGGTTTTGTATTTGTTTATGGTTCGAAATTTGTTATTTTATATTTATATTTAAGACTTGTCCCAATATGAAGTGTAGCTAGCGATTGGTTATTGCAAAGATAACCAGGTTTGATCACTCTAATGGAAATCATATCATTTGTTAGAAAAAAATGTTTACTTGATGTACCAGAATATATTCAAACTAATTTTTAATATACGTGTCCCTGTGTATTAACATGTAAATGAAAGCAGCGGCTAAAAGACAATTCAGTCATAACCTAGTCCTAGTACCTGTAATTAACCTGATAAACAACCTTTGATTAAAACAAAGTTAATGACATAGTGAGAAAATTCATCTATAAGACCTAATATTATGTGATTCAACCTATCTTTTTGTACAAATGCCAGGAAACGCTATGTTTGTTATGCTAATTGGGAAAATTAAGAGAATGGAATTTATCTAGTAAAGAATAACACTCACAAATAGACTTCAACGCACTAATTTAGTTTATAGTTATGTCTTTTAATTATTTCTCTGTTCTATAAATGTACATGAACATCATTCGGTCAAGTCCACTAATGCTTTTATCAACATATCAGTTCAATATCACTTCATTAATCGTTTGAAGTTGTTCGAGTAATAGCAAAGTTTTTAAGGCGAAATTTGACACTTTTGCTAAATCACTACCAACTTCACTCTATCACTGGAGTGATATTGAATTAAGATTGTCGTAAAACGCATTATTAGACTTGGCCCCTGAAGGAATGAAAAGAAAAAAACATCGTCACGTTTAACTTGTTAATATTACATGATTTCTATTGAGCAAACTGTTCTCATAATAGTAATAAACACATATGAATAAGAAATGAAATCTCTACTCCTCAAACGCGTGAGAGATCTGTGTCCTTATATCACTATTGAAATAGACAGAACCTCGGAGATAATAACTCCTAGGTCACTTTATAGCATGAATGTTGGGGTTACGAATTTACAATAGAACATTGGTGACAGATTACTCGCCCATCGACCAATAGATTCTATTTACCCCTAGTCTCTTAGTCACCTGCTACAACATACCGGGAGGAACGGCAGCTAGTTAGCATTCATATTACGTCCCAGGACATTCGAATACTAGATCAAAAGCACCTTTTCTGTGCCCAACCTCCCACGACTATACTTTTGGTGGCATCTCACGCCATTATCTTAATTCCGTTTATATGTCTCGACCTTATCATTAAAACAATACGTAGAGACAGGTGGATACAACAAAAGAATCTCAGTATTTACTACCAGATAAGACTTTGAGTGTCTTTAACTCCCTTATCAGGATGCTTAGCGAGTTTTTCAATCTCTTTCTTAATTTAAACACGTTTGCTTTGTTAATCTCACCAGCTATGATGGGATATACGTTTAAGGGTGTATTTAAAACAGAGTTCATCTTATGATTAATAGCTAAAGCCGCTTATCGCGTAAATTTTATATAAGAAAGTTACCTTTATTAACCCGATGTTTCGGGTACGTTGCAGCAGCCATGGTCACGGGCAGACTTAGACTAACTTTATTATATAAAAACTTACGCGATAATTCCCGTTAGTTATTAATCGCGAATCTCTTAAAACTAGAGTTCATCTTGTTTCGTTGCTGTGGGTACGTTTGATATTCACCTATTATATTCATTGTTCTCAATTAATGTGGTAATAACCTTGTGTAATGTCATGTATTCAAAAACTATGAATCGTACAAGAACGACGAATGAAGAAAACTGTATTATATTATATTCGATTGATACAAAGGTCCCTATATTCAGGAAAGAGTTAATGGTCGTGAAACGTAAGGTTATTAAATATGATATCCATAAATTCTACGATAATAACAAATATACCGAGAAAACCTGCTGAAAAAAGTTACATATTTTTTCTCTAAGTTGAAACAGACTTGTGATTGACAGACTTGCCTGTATATAAACTTTAATACCAAAGAACATCGCAATGTTTAAATGATCCTGTAAACCTCTTTCGCTTCAACAACATCAATGTTTACCTCATTGATAGAAACACAGTGATAAAAACAGGTAAAATATAATTACATGCAAAAGTAAGTAAATTCCGAATCATTTTTTATCCGAAAACAAGTAATCTGATACAAAAATGATCATTGATCAAAAACTTGTTACATGTTCCCCATTCTTTAGGTCTTAAAAAACCCTCAAGTAATTGTATGTTTTAACAAAAAACCATTTTAAGAAAATATCAATTTCAAAAGAGAAAGACAAACGCGTTCACGACCATTAACTCATGCAGGGTAGTCAGAGGTTCAGATATCCATCTCCGCAATCGCAGAGGTAGTCATTCTATGGTTTCCTCAAACCCACGTATTCACCAGATAATTAGTAGTCAATGTGACAGGTGGCAAGCCATGTCGCCATTTACATGCACTAACTATTACCTGTTCGGGGAACAGGTAGGTTTCCTCTCAATGTTATCCCTCACAGTAGTATACTACGCTTTTCATAAATGTATTTTTGTTACGAACATTACACTTCATTTCCATTGGTCATTCACATTGACATTGACACAGAGTCAAGCCCTAAACAAGTGAGCTACGCCGAATTAAACTAAAATATTATTATTACCTAGATAATTCATCTTGCTTTCTTTATAAGCGGTACCCCAATTCTCTGCATTGTCTTAGAAACTCATATTCGTAACACTGTCCACTACTGATAAAGAGTAAAGACCCAAACAACTGAGCTACGTCGAATTTCACGATATACATTATTAGGTACCTAGATTATATGTATATGATTTTACAGCTTTGATCATTTCGTAGTTGTTAAAAGTAGTCGCACTATATGCCAATATAAAATTATAATCCCGAATGATAGGTTTTAGGAGATCGGGGAGATATGAATCCGTGGTTCTACCCATCCTAAAAAAAATACACGGTCGTAAATTTACTATATTGGTTCGTAAATTTAAATTACTACCTCCACAACAGTGTACAACTGTACAAGTAGATGTTATGTCGTGATGAATTTTATTACATTAATATGCTATTTAATAAATAAATCGATTTCAGTTTATTTACATTGTAGAGTAATTTGTCTGTAATGTAGCTATAAGTAAGTCAAATATAACAAAAAATAGTAGGTAACTTATAATTGTAGAGATGGACACGTAAACCTATCCGATAATCTCGTAAGCATTATTAACGTAAAGTGTATGTTTCTATGTAACATCGTAGATTTTTCAATTATGCAGATTATTAAAACGCAAAAGAATTGAAAGGATGCTAAAATGCATATCTTTACGATCGCAATTTGACACGGGATTAGAGACTCTTATTTTTCAAGCAAGCCCAAATGTGCCAAGCTCCTACTCCTATAAATTTATTTATTAAGTATTTTAAAGTATTTTTTTATGATAATTTTAAGTAAAACCTTCATATTTGTATAAACTTTTTATACTTATAGTTTTAAGAGATTCGCGATTTATACTCATGATTAATAGCAAACGGGACTTATCGCGTATGTTTTGAAACGTCGGGTTAATAAAGGTAACTTTATTATTTAAAAACATACGCGATAAGTCCCGTTTGCTATTAATCATAACTTTTTATACTATATGTTTTATTAAAAACTATAACTTTAAATGGAACACGTTATTTTTGTTTAGATAATTACTCTTCTTACCAAATAATACTACATCTTATGCTTTTATAATGTATAAACTATAATAATAAAATATAATAAAAAGTGATCTTTATTTTCTTTTCTCACCTCAACCTCTTTGCTTCGTCAATGAACGGCCTCTTTTCCATTTCAGTGAGCAGTTTCCATTCCGCTCCAAGTCTCTTGGAGATCTCTGAATTGTGCATCTTGGGGTTGTCCTGGGCCATCTTCCTCCGCTGCCCACGAGACCAGACCATGAAGGCATTCATGGGTCTCTTTATATGGTCTGTGGGTTGTTTCGTTAAAGACATTTTTGGATATTAATGAAAAATTTTATTGTTATAAATTTCCCGCGCCTAATAGTTTAGTGATTTATTTTTAATAGATAGGCAAAGAGTTAACTTATTGTTCCATATTATGCCACAATATAAATTTTAAATGTGTTGTCTGAATAAGTTTTGATACAGAAATATCACATTTTTATTCACAAAATGTATGCAAACAAGAGTTTTGTATCAACTTCTTTCATAAGCTGCCGAAAGCTCAATGCGCTTTTGACGATGCAATGATACTAAAAACCGACTGTCCATGTTTGTTCCCCTCCTCTCCCCTTGTGCGAAGCGGCCAATCAGCGCGTGCCGTGGGCGGACGCTCGCTCCTGATTGGCGGAGACGCTGTCACAGCAACAGGTATCATGACTTATTCTCCCTGCATGTTTATTAGATGGATTAAGCTGTTTTTCTTTATTTTTTTAATGGAAACATCTTAAGGTCGGGATTTTCAATTTGTGCAGCCTGGCCTAAGCAAATTTTTGGCGTAAATTACTTTTTAGATTGGAACTGTAAGTAAATAACAGTTGTTGATCTCACTTAGTGTCTAGTGGGATTGAAATTCTAAATACGCTTTTCATAAATGGATTCAAGGGTCTTGCAATTAAGGAGTCAGTGTCAACAATTTAAATTAAAAATATCTCGAATAAAATCTTTATCTACTATGTCTATCTATTAGTCTGTATCGTCATATTGTAAGAAGCGACTAAGGGACTATGTGTTTATTAATTTTTCTAAGGTATAAATGAGTGATGAAATGATTTACAAAACTTTTCTTGTATTTAGACTTCCCACAGAAAGAAAAACATTTAATCAGGGACCGCTAAACAAGATTTTATATCTAATCATTTTAGTATGTAGGAAGTTACGAAATAAGTAGAGAATTATCTTTAATTATATAGGACATTCATCTCTGCCTACATACCTACTTATTGGATAGGCCAACGTTTTACTAAAACTGACGTATAAATATAAAAATGCTTAGTTATAGGTCGGTACCTATATTATTACCTTAGTCCAAAATTACTGAATTATGAATTAATGCGGTAAAGATAAGGTTCCTCAGGACAATGTTTAATATATTGTGTGATAAGGTACGGAACAGAATGATTCGTGAACGATGAGGTATGAAAGAAGATGTAGTGACGTAAATAGAGAAAGGTATGTTTAGTTGGTTTGGGACACATGGAGAGGAGAGTTACTAAAGGAATTTAAAGAGTCAAAGTGAAAGGTAAAGTTGGATGGGGTAGGCCGCGTAGAACATATACAGATTAAATTGGAAACATTCATCTTAGTGGGGGTGTTCCTAACGTGAAGAACAGAAGAGCATGAAAATGTTAATGGGTACGAGTGAAGCAACAGAGATATGTCAGGATCTTTCAATGTAATATATAGTCTTTGCTGATCTCGCGAGGGAAGTAGAGGCATATAGATGTATATTATGTATGTACAATAAGTAAAAAAACCCTTATTGTTGATACTGAGTAAAACAAAGCACAGCACACAAGCAAATTAGAAAAGAATAACATAACTAATTTAACTAGTGAAATGACATGCCGCAGTTCGATCCAGTGACAGCGTAAATGGAATCTATCTCAACTAAAATGATTGTTATGTGTGTAATCAATTTGATAATTATTTTATTAACCAGACAGTTAGCACCAGACATATCTGATAAAATTCTGTTTCCACGGTCACTGACTATTGTGCTAAAAGAATTCTGTATCATAAATACTTATGTAACAGGTTTTTAATTTCTATTTAAAAGACATATATGACAAATTTCATTTGATACACAAACGGATATTGTGTCTGAAACCTAATCCTTTTTTTCAAAATTAATCCCCTGTGTTTAAGTCACCTCTCACAAACAAAAAAGACAACTCATAACATTGTATTCCCTCCCAAACTCATACATATATAGATAGAAATAGTCAAAAAAAAAAAGTCCCTTTGATCTTTTTCGGGGTTGGCAAAAACTTCGGAGACATAATATCTACTTTCATAATGTTACTTTTCGTATTAATATTAGGATTGCATTTAAATGTAACAGGTTTCTAACCCATCACCCAATATTTATTGACCCTCTAGTCCCTTAGTCACCTTCTACAATACACCAGAAAGGCTCTACATATTATGAACTCCTAGACCACAAGACCATAGATTTGCTATTCAAATAAGGATGTAAATATCGCAAATTGAAATCAACTCGAAACTATGCCTCGGAAGCCGCCTGAAAGCCTCTTCACGCCTGCCTGCCATTAGGGGGCATTCAGAGACTCAAAGCCGGACCTCACATGCTAATGGGGTGGACAAAGGTGTGATTAACCGACATTTTGGGTGGGGTATAGTGTGTGTGTCTTAGGAATGAAATGTATAATTCGTGTCCTTTAATCCCTTTCGGGTTGGACAGAACATCGGATATATAATATCTTCTAGGTCACTTATCAGCATGAATATTGGGTTATAGAAATATTGGGATTATGTTTATTTTAGGAATATATAAAGATAAATACATATAATATAGCATATAATCAACAACCAGACTGGAAAGCAGAAGCAAAGCGAATTTCTTAACTCTGCATACGTTCAAGTGTTTAACCAGTCGTGCCACGGATGTGAAAGGAGGTCGGAGGTTGCATTAATTACGCAGTGTCAAATAAATATCAATCAAGTACACTCGTCTTTACATATCATCCAAATATGTATAAACAACAGCCTTTTTATCAAATATACCCTGATATCAATACATTCTGTATTATCATACATAGTATAGTTTGTTATTTGGAAGACTAATTTTATGGTCCTATTTCAGTCAGATCAGTATTCAAGTCAGGATTTGGAATACTGTAACTTATAAAGTTCTTTTCATTATGAAGTCAAAGATAAGCAGTAGTAGTAGAAGTATAATTTACTAAGCTATAAATGAAATGAACCAAACAAAATTATAAACATTAAGTATTGCTCGTATCGGTTCTTCAAGACAAACAAATATCCCTGATCTCTACCTACCCCTAAACTAAAAACTATAGATCATCTATACAAGGATGATAATGTCGGGTGTTGGTGTCAATTTAGTGCCCACTTACGCCAGGAGATGGCGCTGGTATTGAAGGGGCAAGCGACTGTGAAATTGGAACAGAGCGGAGCCTCATTCACTTACATAGAGACTGTCGATACGAGTACGATAAGGCTTTGTTGGTTTTACATGGTAATGTTTTCCACAGTGTAACTAGAATCTAAATAAATAATTTCGTGCAAGGACTGACATGGAGAAGTGGTGTAATTTGGGGGAGGCCTATGTCCAACAGTGGATTCAGACAGGCTGATGGTGATGATGATATAGTAGATTGTATCGAATCCTTAACATTATAATAAGAAAAATTCATTCGAGTCAACGGCGTATAATATTGATTAAAATCGAATGAAACTGGTATTTTGAATCGTTAACACAAGTCTTAAATGAACTTACCAAGAGGCTAGTTCAATTGGTGTAATAGTGTCCCAAATATTATTATTATTTTAATTTAATCTAACGGCTCTTTGTGTTTATATCGCTTTGTATATGTATAGTGAAGCTGGAATTTCATACTCGGAGAATATTTTTTCTGTGCTGTAACCTATCTTAAGTTCAGTGTAGCTAGGTCGTTAGGGCCTTTGAATCTTAATCAGTGGGTTCGGTGTTTATTTCCTGCCTTAACATTTGACAATAGAACACCAACTACGGTGGGGGGAAATATTATAAATATGCTTAAGTATTCCTTAGAAAAAATAAAGATAAATAATAAAAGTCACTATTTGTTAATGGTGATTTACCACCGGTCTGGTTATTATCTCGCCATAGAATCATTAACTGAAACTGAACCGGAGTCTTGAACCTCTGACTCACAAACAAGAGTTACTTGTCTTTAAATGTAAAATATATTTATATATGAGTATAAATATATATCTTTACTATAACCTGTCTCCCACTTGTGTGCATGATAGTACTGGAAGGTATTCACGTGTGCCGCCGCCTCCAATATCGGATTAAGCACCATTTTGTGGCGTCGCCGCGGGCCTGCCGCCCTCACAATGTATATAGGGCTTTATAGTGTGCTGTTTAACTTGGCATTTGTTGTTGTGGTGGCCATTATAGTTTAGGTGGTAAGAGTTGGGAATTTGAGATTTAACTTTTACTTTGGTGACCATCAAACGATATATCCTGACAAGTAGTGCTTGTAAATGGCGACATGGCTTACCACGTGTCACATTGAGTACTGACTATCTGGTCAACACGTGGGTTCGAGATGGCAATAGAATTACTACCTTCGCAATTACGGAGACGGACATCTGGACCTCTTGCTACCCAGCAAGGGATAATGTTCGTGAACGCGTTTGTCTTTGTCTTTTGTCAAACCATATTCTAAAAGGTGATTGGAAAGGTATTGTGAAGATTCCGACAAATGCAATCCTTCCGACCGAACCGAATAGAGATATAATATACAAGAAGGCTGATTAACAAAGTGTATACAAGTAGTAGTTGTCAGTGCAGTAGAAGTGTATAACACAAAAAAGATAGACGCGTTCACAACCATTAATACCGGGGTAGTTAGAGGTTCAGGTGTCCATCTCCGCAATTGAGTAGGTAGTAATTTTAAAGCCACCTCGAACCCACGTGTTGATCAGATAGTTAGTACTCAATGTGACAGGTGGTAAGCCAAGTACTGACTGGAAGTGTCTAATATACTTTATACTCGTACATATAAGTCAAAGAAGTGTATAATTTCGTTACTTATATGTACGAGTATAAACTATAAATGTAACTGTTTGCTTCTTTTTTTAACATAATATTATGTTATATTACTAGGAACTTCCAAGTCTCTATCCATCCTTTTTTGAATAATATATTTTTTATAAAACTACTAATTACACCAAGTCATTTAAACCAACCAAAAACCTTATACGTAGTACAAAACCTTTCTCGCTAACAATAACGAAATAATCGTAGTGTTCGTAGCACAGCGCACGTAGTATGCAACCGCCGCAGGCAGCAATAAATACTACGAAACTCTGGGGCAATACAATAAAAGGCTTCAGTGTATATTGGAGAAAATGTGTGTGTTGAAACAACGTAAGTATCACGACTGTAATGGATTACAGGGTATGCAGAAATATGAGTGCCTAATACTGAGATTGTTAGATAGTTTAATTAAATCTTTGAGTGATGAGTAAAGAGGGTTATTCAAGTGTAAATATATATTTTTTATACAAATGTCTTTTACGGCAATTCCTTCGCTTGTTATAAAGATAACAAGTATATAACAATTTAGTTGGTAATAATACATACTTGTTTTTCAGTATAGTATGGCGATTGTATGAAAGTTTATTATAGTAGAGAAAGTACAAAACTTATTTATTATCCTATAACAAACATTGATATAAATATTAATTATAAAGAACTTTATTCCCATCTTCATTTTGGTATACTTAAACCAATCTTCCCAAAACACAACACCAAATCGAACTCAACGATTAAATTCAATACCAATCTTATAGCCATAATAAATTCCTAATACATCTTCCCATTACTCGAAGTACTTGAAAAGGGCATTTCACCGTCATTAAACCTTTATCTCTCCCGCTGGTAGGTACAGACCAAATAAAAGGCTTCTCAGATTCTATTTATTGCTATTGAATGCTCTGATTTAAAACCTTAAGTGCCAAACGCTGATATGCTGCGATTTTTCTAGTTACACACTTCACGATTTTCCATAATCTATGGCCTGATCATTATGAATGTTATATCATATAAAAGCTATTTAATTTTTCCTCATTAGGTATTAAAAATTTATCGTACTTATAGTATTAAAAATATGCGTGAAATGCAAAGAAAAAAAGGCAAACCGATATTTTTTATAAGAATAGGCAAAATTAAGTAAAAAACAAGAGATAATTTTATTCAAATTACGTTATATTAACACATTTGACACTATTACATGCAATCAAATCAAACTTACGGTGCACTTTCATACAAAAAACATTCATAATCCTTGAAAACAGGTGTCGGTAAAATTGACCATCACGAAGTTGCGTACTTTTTTCGGTACTCATACCTCGAACTTTTATCTATTTTGTAATATGCTAGCAAGAGATAATTTTTGTTATACATATATTTCAGAATACACTTAATACATACATGCAAAATAATTTTATATATATAGGTCACATTCATACATATATGTCTTCAAAAAGAGACCTAAAATAGGTGTAGAAACAAGACATTTCAAAAGACAACAACCACGGCGATAATTTACGTAATTTGACAAATTAAATTATTGAATTGAAATATATATTAAATTCTATATTAGACGTTTATGTAAAATAACGTGTCTTCAATATAAAAATGTAAAGTTATACTGTACCAAATATGTGCTAGAAACGCTATGACGGTCGGGTAGTCGGGGGGCTATTCTCGCTCAATATAAAAGTCTGAACTAAATAACACTCCAGAAATAAAGAATAACAATTTAAGAAAATAAAATCTTTATACAATGTTATCACACCGTCGTCACACTTGTGAGTGCTCTTCTATGACCAAAAATAAAATTAGCAAAAGTGCAAGCTAATCACCAAATACCAACAATATTTGCCAATAAAAATTCATAATCCGGGCCTATCATGTATATGAACTTAGCCACTATTTTCATTTACATTAAAGTTAAGCAAAACAGCAATAAAATATTAATAACTCGAAACGAAATGCAAGCTGCATTGAAAGAATCGCCCCCTTCGTACATAAAAAAAAATGATGTCCGCGTCTGTGACGGGCCTGCTCCAGGCATATAATGTATATCATCGTCATTGGCATAAATTTACTCCGTTATAATAATAGATCACTGATTGTTAGAGCCATCAATAGAAAGAGCGATAAATATTACATATTTTATCATTTAAAATATTAAGATATGTGGTTAGAAAATTAGAATTTTATAAAATGCAAAATGTAATATTTGTAATGCACTTACGGAACGAAATTTCGAATACAAATCTGACCAGCTAAAATAGGCTTTTTGTATATAATGATTGTGACAGAAACATATAAAACATAATAATAAATCATAAAATGCCAACCTCATGATGTAAATATCTACTTTTTATAATAAAATCAATAATAAAGTTGCACTCAAGCAAGAATTGAGGCACCAAAATTATCAATATTTCAAATGATCATAACAATATTTTTTTATTCTAAAGTGTCAAATATAACGATGGATATTATTTATGAATTTTAGACTCTTTTTTTGTGGATTATTTAAAGCGTGGAGTATAAATTACAAGGAAAAAGAAACAGAAAAAGAATACTTAAATTAGCATCAAATAATACGAAAATGCTCACGAAAAATAGTGAATTTTAAACCAAAATAATACAGTCCTAGCTTTTGGAGTACTTTTAGCTATATTTTTGTTTAGTGTGTTTAGTATCTTTGATGTGCATTAATTATTTTCCTAAATACATATTATACCCTTTATTCGTCGAGATTTTAAACTTGATTTATATATTAGAAATAAAATTTTATGTTGTCTGCGTTAGTTAAATATCATATGTAATCGATTATTATTTTCATATGTCATAGGTTTCTAGAAATATTAGATTAGATTAGATTGTATGTTAGATTTGCTTACAAATCTAATTAAGTACGTTTAAGTATGTTTAATCGTGCGACGTTTAAGAGTCTTATTTTACAATAACACAGGTATTTTTGAACAATAATATCTATAAATAAAAATTCATTTTTTAACAGAAACTAAAATTACCTCTACCCTAAACCTCACAATCACCAATTCCTTATATTATTGAAACACATCCTCTGTCGCCAAAAATCGTCCGATAAATCGGCTAGTGCCAGCGCAGCCTCACCTCGGCGTCTTTTCAGGGAGGCACCCCATTTACATGTTTATGACACTTATTGTCATAAATATGAGGTCTTACTGGCTCCCTCTGTCTCATTCTGTGATTTACAAAGCCCCGTGTTAGCTTTGCGACGTAAATATACAGATCAGATCTTTTCTTTATTTTGTACCGTTTTGTGGAAACAATTTGCTTTGTCGTTTAGAGTTTTATTAAATATTATTTTACTTCTTGAATAGAATGAAGCATTGATTAATATATGTTCTTTGTTAATTGTTTATGTATGTATGTACATACTTATCGATTCTTTTATAGATTGTTAAGGGTACCGGTGTGAAGTTATCTGCCAAAAGTTATCTGCCAATATAACCCGACCAAATTAAATTTTTTTTGTTCGAATTTGGTAAATCGATGTATTGTATTAAAAATCCATGCTAAATAGGCTAATTATAATTAAAAACACTTCCTCAATGATTAAAGATGCATTATAATTGATATCTATGAAGAAATATACTATATTATCGTCATAATGACTTGTTCTTCATGCACTATGTATTTATGACCGTAACATAGTGAAATTACACATATGACTTAAAAATCTATATGCAATAGCACGTGCTGATAAAATGCTATCACGCCATAGCATATTCACCCCCCGCTATTAAGCAAAGGGTAGACAATAAGCTGAAGAAACAGAATAACAAATATTTGAAATATGTTTTCCAATATAACATGACATCTGGCCATTAAGCCACCTCGTACACTATATCGAATATAAGTCTAATTCAGGGCTATCCATTGGTATAAATATTATCCCCCTGTGAAGGGACTGAGGGGTCAAAATTCACGTCGGAATGTATCTATAAAATGATTTTCGTACTTTCCTCACAAATATTCAAATAAACCTTGTGAAAATCACATCTAGTCAAAAACAACTAACATCATAGGACAAGAATAAAGCCACTTATCTAATGACATAATATTCATCCCCCATGGTGGGGTATGGGGGTGGCAATACGCAAATGATATAAAAATGGCCAATTTTCAAAATCACTTTTTCCGCTATATCTCAAAAACTGTCTTTTTAGCCAACATAAGCGGCTCACGAGAGATAGATCTTGTCATTTGCTATCGATTGACATATAAATCATCAGCCTATCTAGGGGCTGAGGGGTCGCCATCAGACTTGGAAAGTTATCAGCCAATTACGTTGCAGCGCTGAATAGCCTGTATCTCCCTAACTGTTTATTTAGCCATTATCATCTTTTGACTGGAGTAAGCCAACTAATAGTGCTATGTAATGACACAGACTTCATTCCCTTTAAGCGGGGTGGGGGGTTGGTAATACATCGAGGAAATAAAAATGACGATTTCTTAGGAAATTAGTTTTTCTGTCATAACTCAAAAACTGTGTTTTTAGCCAACATAAGCGGCTCATCAGAGATAGATCTTGTCATTTGCTATCGATTGACGTATAAATCATCATCATAACTAGGGGCTGAGGGGTCGCCATCAGACTTGGAAAGTTATCTGCCAATTTCGTTTTGTCATACGATCAGATTCGTTCGTCTGCCCCTTCTAAGCCGCTCATTCAGCCAACATAAGCTACAGTCATACAATCAATATTACTCTGCCCTATCTTATGACATAGGTTGTATCCCCTATAGTGGGGTATGGGGGTGGCAATACGCAAATGATATAAAAATGGTCAATTTTCGAAATCACTTTTTCCGCTATATCTCAAAAACTGTGTTTTTAGCCAACATAGGCGGCTCATGAGAGATAGATCTTGTCATTTGCTATCGATTGACCTATAAATCATCAGCCTATCTAGGGGCTGAGGGGTCGCCATCAAACTTGGAAAGTTATCTGCCAATTACGTTGCAGCGCTGAATAGCCTGTATCTCCCTAACTGTTTATTTAGCCATTATCATTTTTTGACTGGAGTAAACCAACTAGTAGTGCTATGTAATGACACAGACTTCATTCCCTTTAAGCGGGGTGGGGGGTTGGTAATACATCGAGGAAATAAAAATGACGATTTCTTAAGAAATTAGTTTTTCTGTCATAACTCAAAAACTGTGTTTTAAGCCAACATAAGCGGCTCATCAGAGATAGATCTTGTCATTTGCTATCGATTGACGTATAAATCATCAGCATAACTAGGGGCTGAGGGGTCGCCATCAGACTTGGAAAGTTATCTGCCAATTTCGTTTTGTCATACGATCAGATTCGTTCGTCTGCCCCTTCTAAGCCGCTCATTCAGCCAACATAAGCTACAGTCATACAATCAATATTACTCTGCCCTATCTTATGACATAGGTTGTATCCCCTAAAGTGGGGTATGGGGGTGGCAATACGCAAATGATATAAAAATGGCCAATTTTCGAAATCACTTTTTCCGCTATATCTCAAAAACTGTGTTTTAAGCCAACATAGGCGGCGCATGAGAGATAGATCTTGACATTTAATATCGATTGTCATATAAATCATCAGCCTATCTAGGGGCTGAGGGGTCGCCATCAGACTTGGAAAGTTATCTGCCAATTACGTTGCAGCGCTGAATAGCCTGTATCTCCCTAACTGTTTATTTAGCCATTATCATGTTTTGACTGGAGTAAACCAACTAGTAGTGCTATGTAATGACATAGACATCATTCCCTTTAAGCGGGGTGGGGGGTTGGTAATACATCGAAGAAATAAAAATGACGATTTCTTAGAAAATTAGTTTTTCTGTCATAACTCAAAAACTGTGTTTTTAGCCAACATAAGCGGCTCATCAGAGATAGATCTTGTCATTTGCTATCGATTGACGTATAAATCATCAGCATAACTAGGGGCTGAAGGGTCGCCATCAGACTTGGAAAGTTATCTGCCAATTTCGTTTTGTCATACGATCAGATTCGTTCGTCTGCCCCTTCTAAGCCGCTCATTCAGCCAACATAAGCTACAGTCATACAATAAATATTACTCTGCCCTATCTTATGACATAGGTTGTATCCCCTATAGTGGGGTATGGGGGTGGCAATACGCAAATGATATAAAAATGGTCAATTTTCGAAATCACTTTTTCCGCTATATCTCAAAAACTGTGTTTTTAGCCAACATAGGCGGCTCATGAGAGATAGATCTTGTCATTTGCTATCGATTGACCTATAAATCATCAGCCTATCTAGGGGCTGAGGGGTCGCCATCAAACTTGGAAAGTTATCTGCCAATTACGTTGCAGCGCTGAATAGCCTGTATCTCCCTAACTGTTTATTTAGCCATTATCATTTTTTGACTGGAGTAAACCAACTAGTAGTGCTATGTAATGACATAGACATCATTCCCTTTAAGTGGGGTGGGGGGTTGGTAATACATCGAGGAAATAAAAATGTCGATTTCTTAGGAAATTAGTTTTTCTGTCATAACTCAAAAACTGTGTTTTTAGCCAACATAAGCGGCTCATCAGAGATAGATCTTGTCATTTGCTATCGATTGATATGGTGGTAATATTGATTGTATGACTATAGCTTATGTTGGCTGAATGAGCGGCTTAGAAGGGGCAGACGAACGAATCTAATCGTATGACAAAACGAAATTGGCAGATAACATTCCAAGTCTGATGGCGACCCCTCAGCCCCTAGTTATGCTGATGATTTATACGTCAAACGATAGCAAATGACAAGATCTATCTCTGGTGAGCCGCTTATTATGGCTAAAAACACAGTTTTTGAGTTATGACAGAAAAACTAATTTCCTAAGAAATCGTCATTTTTATTTCCTCGATGTATTACCAACCCCCCACCCCACTTAAAGGTAATGAAGTCTATGTCATTACATAGCACTACTAGTTGGTTTACTCCAGTCAAAAGATGATAATGGCTAAATAAACAGTCTGGGAGATACAGGCTATTCAGCGCTGCAACGTAATTGGCAGATAACTTTCCAAGTCTGATGGCGACCCCTCAGCCCCTAGATAGGCTGATGATTTATATGACAATCGATAGCAAATGTCAAGATCTATCTCTCAAAAGCCGCCTATGTTGGCTAAAAACACAGTTTTTGAGATATAGCGGAAAAAGTGATTTCGAAAATTGACCATTTTTATATCATTTGCGTATTGCCACCCCCATACCCCACTTTAGGGGATACAACCTATGTCATAAGATAGGGCAGAGTAATATTTATTGTATGACTGTAGCTTATGTTGGCTGAATGAGCGGCTTAGAAGGGGCAGACGAACGAATCTGATCGTATGACAAAACGAAATTGGCAGATAACTTTCCAAGTCTGATGGCGACCCCTCAGCCCCTAGTTATGATGATGATTTATACGTCAATCGATAGCAAATGACAAGATCTATCTCTGATGAGCCGCTTATGTTGGCTAAAAACACAGTTTTTGAGTTATGACAGAAAAACTAATTTCCTAAGAAATCGTCATTTTTATTTCCTCGATGTATTACCAACCCCCCACCCCGCTTAAAGGGAATGAAGTCTGTGTCATTACATAGCACTACTAGTTGGTTTATTCCAGTCAAAAGATGATAATGGCTAAATAAACAGTTAGGGAGATACAGGCTATTCAGCGCTGCAACGTAATTGGCTGATAACTTTCCAAGTCTGATGGCGACCCCTCAGCCCCTAGATAGGCTGATGATTTATATGTCAATCGATAGCAAATGACAAGATCTATCTCTCGTGAGCCGCTTATGTTGGCTAAAAAGACAGTTTTTGAGATATAGCGGAAAAAGTGATTTTGAAAATTGGCCATTTTTATATCATTTGCGTATTGCCACCCCCATACCCCACCATGGGGGATGAATATTATGTCATTAGATAAGTGGCTTTATTCTTGTCCTATGATGTTAGTTGTTTTTGACTAGATGTTATTTTCACAAGGTTTATTTGAATATTTGTGAGGAAAGTACGAAAATCATTTTATAGATACATTCCGACGTGAATTTTGACCCCTCAGTCCCTTCACAGGGGGATAATATTTATACCAATGGATAGCCCTGAATGAGACTTATATTCGATATAGTGTACGAGGTGGCTTAATGGCCAGATGTCATGTTATATTGGAAAACATATTTCAAATATTTGTTATTCTGTTTCTTCAGCTTATTGTCTACCCTTTGCTTAATAGCGGGGGGTGAATATGCTATGGCGTGATAGCATTTTATCAGCACGTACTATTGCATATAGATTTTTTAGTCATATGTGTAATTTCACTTTGTTACGGTCATAAATACATAGTGCATGAAGAACAAGTCATTATGACGATAATATAGTATATTTCTTCATAGATATCAATTATAATGCATCTTTAATCATTGAGGAAGTGTTTTTTTATTATAATTAGCCTATTTAGCATGGCTTTTTAATACAATACATCGATTTACCAAATTCGAACAAAAAAAATTTAATTTGGTCGGGTTATATTGGCAGATAACTTTTGGCAGATAACTTCACACCGGTGTTAAGGGTTATAGCTAAAGTGGAAGGTAGAGTTGGAAGGGATAGGCCACATAAAACTTATAACAGTCCAAATTGGAAACAGTCTTCTCAAGGCGGGTGTACGGATTGTGAAGAACAGAAGAGCAGGTTAATGAGTGTGAGTGAAGCAAGAATGATTTATCTGCATCGTTCCAGGTGGAGATTGATACTCTCTGCCTAACCCGTTGGCGACGTAGAGGGGTGAATATATGTATGTATGTTTGTAAGGGCTAAGTGACTTAGTGTTAGAGAGACATGTTTTAGTGACATTATAATAATATACTGTTGATTTTACACATATAAAAGGTACAGGAAACTAAGGTCACAAGTAAGTACACATTTAAACCTAGACGATATCCTTAGGTCAACAAATATCTTTTTTTACACATACACATATATACATATATTCACATCTCTTCTTCTCACAATGTTACACGATCCTGACAAATATGTTGCTCATCATAGATGCTCATTCATGCTACGTACACAAATAATAGGGTTTATTGCAACTGTAAGTTATGTGAATCCTCTATACATGGTCATTTCAATTCATTAAAACACATCTTGAGATCTACTTGAAGTTGTTAATTTTGAATTACTTATATCGTTATGATTACTAAAACCCATTTTATTAGAGTTAACTCCAATTTGTCAACTGATGGTGAACTGGTGACATCTATACTGTTAAAATCAACACCTATACACCTATGAGAATACCGCCATCTGTTGATGATAGGTATAAGATTGTCTCGGTACGGGTCCGAGGGTCCCGTGGGAGAGTCGCAATTCCAGGCTCGTTTTAATTTAGTGCGTCATTTCGGCAAGAGATGTCACTATTATGTGAATATTAACGCATTTTTTTGTTGTGATGAAAGATTAATATTTTAGAAACTATTCATTAGATTAAAACTATTCTAAGAATATAAATTCATATATGTAACATTAAAATTATTTTTAATGCTATCCATAATGCCCATTATCCTTAGTAGACATGCCTATTCTTAATAAAATATACATATATTGCACAGACACACTAAATTAAAAAGTTAAACCGTAAAATAGACATTGAACTTTAAATTACAACACATTTATGATTTATCATCAAGTTTCTGCTACAAAATTACGAAGCTTAGTAGCTGACACTAGATACTCTACCACTCTATCCTAGCAAAGTACCAAATTTGAAATTCGGCCTATAAATCAAGCCATTGTCCGTCAGATCGTTTTAATAGTTGCTTAGAGAAGGCGGTTGCAAACAACAGTATCATTTGACAATTCGAGAGCAATCACTGCATTGTCACCGGCTCTTATTCAAAAGCAAATAATAGACGGAAAATCGTCATTGCCATTGTCAGAGGTTCATTGTTGCTCTAATGATCGTCATTCAGTGAACAGGGTATGGTCAGTTGGTTGAGGATGTCATGGAATCCGGTCGGGTATACACATTAAATTCGGTATCGATAAAAACATGTGAGATAATAAACTAAAAGCCAATGGAAAACCAAGAGCTAACACAGTGTAAAGCACTTCAAAAGTCGAGAAATCCAAACCCCTACCATATAAAGAGACCAATGAACGCTTTCATGGTATGGTCAAGACTGCAGAGGAAGAAAATCTCCTCAAAGAACCCGAAACTCCACAACTCAGAGATCTCGAAGCGATTGGGTTTGGAATGGAAGAGTTTGGAAGAATCGGAGAAGCGGCCGTTCATTGATGAAGCGAAACGGTTGCGGATCAAACATATGCAAGACTTTCCTAACTACAAATACAGACCTAGAAGAAAAAATAGGCCAGAAACTTTGATCCATCCGAGTCTAACCTTTCCTCAACATCAAGAACTAGAACAAGGTATAGATGGGAATTTCCTATCAGTACCCTATACGGAATCGCAAATTATGTACAATAATATCATAAGTTACAACGTCCCTACTATGCAGAATCAGTACATACCAAACGCAGTGAAAAGTAAGGAAGAATCGATAGAACTAAGACCTTTGCCGTCGATCGAAAGTATTTCGTCGAGACCCTTCGTGGTCAGCCAGCCAATGGTGGTGAAGAGTTATCCAGAATATTACGTACCCCATGCAGAGATACCTAGGATTTCTTACTATCCGTATGGAATATAAAAGGTATAATCTCCAGGTGAAAAACAGGGAAAATTGTCTTTGATATAGAAGTTAAAGAAGAAAAAGTCTTAGAAGATCTTTAAGATTCGTAAGTACATATTAAACTTAACAAAGTTAATTGTATAAACTTTACAACTTATTTTTAATGATAGAAATAGGAAATAAATATTACATTCTATATAATATAGATGTTGAAAAACGTTTCATAATAAATTTAGTAATAATATAAAGCTTTGACAAAGAAGGTAGTTTTGTTCAATGGTGATTAATTTAGTTCTGTTTGCCATATTTTAATCTTTATGTTTAACGCGTTACCAAAGTATGAATAATTTATTACAAATTGGTGCTAAATAATTTTCGCACTTTAAAATAGTTTTTGTATAGTTATAATTAACATGAAAATTCTAGTGAAAAAGTATTTTAACTAAATAAAATATAAGATTTATATAGTCAATATAGTTTCTCTTATATCTTTATACATACACTCATACAATAATTATTAATAAATTATGCCGTGATGGGTCTTAAAGAAATGTAACCAGATAAGTTCTTCCTGTTATGTCATATGAGGCGACTAAGAGCCTAGAGATTTTACTACGTAGTTTTTGTTATATGCTAACAAATAATCAGTCAGCTTCTCCGTATATACACGATGACGTATTAATATTACTAAGCATTATTAAAATTGATATTCGCAACATTAACATTAACCGGGTTCAATTCCCGGTGGAGGCAGAGTTACGAACTACGCTTTTCTTCTGCTTTCCAGTCTGGTCGTTGATTATACGAGTATATGCTATATATGTATTTATCTATGTATAATAAGTATACATATTTTAAATATACGTTGACTAGTACCCTTAACACAAGTCTTAAATGTACTTACCGAGGGGCTAGTTCAATTGGTGTAATAATGTTCAAAATATTATTATTATTATTTAACATAAAATGTAATCAAGCATTTTCGTCCTAGAATGTTTTATAAGACAACTAAGGGTGTTTAAATAGGTTCTTCTGCGAGATACAGGCTTATAAATAAGCATAGAGCTACATTAGTATATCTATATATGACGTATCATTACTCTATGTAAATATGACAACGATATTCGTCTGTCAGAGCAAAATGACAGATAGGCTGTCGGAAGCGTGTTTTTCCTATTAAAAATAATGTCGCATCAATGAGGTTGCGTATTTCCACACATAGGGTGCGGATTTGAAGGGACCCTATTATGTTAATATTGAAATCTTATATATCTGATCTAAGTTGACATAAGTGACGACCTACCTGTGCCTTGAACTTGTATATATGTATCTAATTTAAACCTGGTAATTGATGACCTGTTTTTTAAATAGATAATAGTCAGTGCTTGTAAATGGCGACACAACCTAGCACTTGTCACATTGAGCACTAACCTTTTGGTCTGGTGGATTTGAGGTGGCCTTAGCATTACTACCCCCGCAGTTGCGGAGATGGGAGAACCTCTAACTACCCCACAAGGGGTAATGGTCGTCAAAACATTGGTCTTTTGTCTAAGTATAGTAACATCAGTATTAAGACATTTGTATATGATATATGTATATTTAAATACAATTAACATTTGTCATACGTATCACAAACGTAATTTTTTTAAGTACTAACATCCTTGACTGACTACGGTTAATTACTGCGAAGTTTTCTGTATACGTACCCAAACTTTTCGTTTAGTCAGAGAGCTAAGTATAAGGTGCTATGTGAAAATACCTTCCCCGCTAAAATTATATACAGATTATATTACTGAGTAGTATTATATTATCTGTGCTGATAGTATATTTTACAATGTTTCTTATCAACAAATATTTTATTATTAAAATTATATTTCCACGTATCGAATCGCTTCAATAATACATACATATTATATTCACGTCTCTACGTCCCCAAGGGGATTTGCAGACACTATGGATCGCCACCAGCGATCTTGCAATAATACATTTGATTTTCGATTTGATTTAACGAAAATTATCATATCATCAAATAAATATTTAAACTACTTACATTAAACTGACTTATACAGCACTTTTATAACAAATATATAAATTCTATTGACCATCACATTACCAACAATGAGGTAGCGATTGATCCTTTGAATTGAGACAGGAAATTAGTTCAAAAATAGAACGATCAGATATTTTGTGTGCAATGCGATCACAATGCCATTGTCATTGGACTGGATGACAATAGTTGATAGAATATACCCCCCGTTAATGGTTGTAGACTAGTAGAAGGATGCCTACTTATATAGGTATGGCTGTAAATTGATTTGGAATAGGGATTTATATGTAGGGGAAAGTTTTTAAACAAGCACGGTATTTTTTAAACTCTTTATACAGTTTTCTTTTAAACTTAAGTTTTATATTCACTTTTGGGATAGTCACTGACTTAAAATCCACTACCAATACAAATTTCAAATGAAAATATGTAACGATGTTTCCTAAAAAATGTTGCTTAGTTTTTTATACTCACGACCATAGTCAGAGAAAGAGTGAATAGAAAAAATAGCACCTAATAATCTACACGTTAGCTTTTTGTTAGTGACAAAGAAGTAACAATATTTGGAACATAAACGTACAGTCAACGCTTAAAGTGCAGTCCCAGTAACTTTATCAGGTTTAAGTTTATAAGAACAAAAGACGATACATATTTTACATTTTAAAACTGGCGCCACTGTGCATTGTCGTAGCCACTACATTCGCGTGCTTCGAAATGAAAAATATTATCTTTTGTTCTTACGAGTATAAACGTAAACCTTATAAAAAGTTACGGGGACTGCACTTTTAGCGATGACTGTACATCATTTTTTGTAATGACATGTATTCCTCACTTCGGACCATAGGAAATATCCTTATGATATGCTGCAAATTAGAGTCTACATACTACTCTAATCCCAAATAATAACAAAACTCATAGATCATGTCAATTGAATGTAATAAAACACAAATTATCGTATTTCCAAAGTGTATAGTATCTATCGAATAATCGGGTCTAAATGTCTTTATAACATTAGTTATGTCGACTATTGGTAATGACAATACCAAAACAACTTAATGGACAAACAAAAACACATTTTTCAAAACATTTAACAACTTTTATGAATGATACTGCATACTAACTTTTGGGCGCGACTTTGCTCGAACTAGAAAAATAATGTTGGGAAGTAGCATAGAATAGAAAAACATTTATTAACACACTCCTGGACAGCTTGCTAACGAAATATAATGTTAGCAATTTCTAGAAGCACTTATATTTCGTTTTAGCTTGAACATTCTGCTCTCCATTTAATGTAGGATACAGACAGATATTTTCATTAATTTCTAGAAAAATTATCGGGATTGTTGTGTTGTTACTATGTAATATTGGTGACAAAGGGCTAGCTCGTTGTGCAACATTTACCTTTAACTCCTTCGTTCTTATATTAAAGATTACAAGATACCAGGTAGAAATACATACAGAACCATTATTTTTTCGTCTAATAACTAATACAGATTTCAGTATAAAAATAAAGTTTGATTATCTCGAATCTAACAAACAAACACACAAAATCACTCATGCTACATTTCACAATTACACAGAATTGCTAACAACGATTTTTATTAGCGAAACTTTCTCTCATAACAGCTTAAACGTTACCGCTCCATTAGCTAAATATGTTTGTTGACAACCTCATGAGCGAAATGGTCCTAAACCATTAGTGCCTATTATATAGGGAGCAAATTTATTAATTGTGAAGGGGATGAAACCAGTGCTGTCAGGGATTTCAATTAAGTGTTATATATGTGTAGCAATGAACCGTAGTTGGACTTATATGGGATGTATCTAAGAATGTCTCTGCTGAAATTAAATAGAATTCTTCCCGTAAGCATTCTTTTCTATAATTGTATTTATTCTTAATGTTTGAGTTTGAGTCTATTGAGAGACTAGATGTGAAAAGAATCTATTTGGCTGTCCATTAGCACACATATGCTCCAAATTATGTTATCACAACTCTGCTAGTGTAATCGTGGCCAAGGATTTTTTTTTCATCATTATTCAGACCACATCGGAAGGGACACAACTAGGTAAGTAACTTAATATATGTACCACAATTACTATAGTATACTGTTTTATTAGTTTGTAATGGTAGCTACAGGAAAAGTATTGGTTCCTTTATATCAAGTAAACAATTAAATTTATAGCTCACATCCATCTTTTAAAACATCCGTGCTAGTTATTCGTCCCAGCATGTTGTAAGACGTGACTAAGGGCCAACAACTTGTCACCAATGTTTCATATGACATCAGAAACTGAATGTGATAAAAAGTAACCTAGTAGGCATTATCGTGATTCTGTTCACCCTGAAAGGGATTAAAGTACGTAAATGTCTAAATGTCTTTTCATAGTGCAGTCCCAAATTTCACCAAAAAGCAGTTAATATTAATGTAACTACACGGCTACTGCACAAGGTAAAAAGTATATATTTCTAAGATTCTGTCCACTCCAAAAGAGATTAAAGTAAATGCATACCTATGTCTGTAAGACCCAATTGAGCTAATGGAAGTGGCAGTACATCGTAAACCCAATTGAGAACTCCGTAGGGAACTGTATCACATCTCATTTAAATGCAAATCTGCTCGATTCAGACAAACAGGGCTTTTCTTTTAGACTAATTGGATGAATGCTAGTTTGTAGCCTATTTGTCTGTTTACTCTGTGGGGATAAGTACTTTTAGATAGTTTTAGTGTTAAGAGTAATTTGAGTAGTCCGTGTAGACATTATTTTGTATTATAATAGACCAATTGAACTAGCCCTTTGATAAGAACATTTATATATAGTATATTCAAGAAATATATAATTATTATATATAGATAAATACATATATAGCACATATCGTCAATGACCAGAATGAAAAGTAGAAGAAAAGCATAGTTCTCAATTCTGCCTCCACCGGGAAACGAACCCGGGACCTCACGTTTAGCGTTCAGATGATTAACCAATTGCGCCATGGAGGTCGTGGTTATATTAAAAAGAGTTTATAAATACAGAAGCTAGAAAATTTAAAACAAACTATGAAAAGACGATGTAGTTAAATAAATATATGTATAACGTTATGTTAAGGTAGTTTGGACACAAGAAGTGGAAGGATGAAAGGAAGGTTACGAAACAAATTTATAGAGTCAAAGTAGAAGGTAGAGTTAGACGGGGTAGGCTACGTAGAACTTATACAGATTAAACTGGAGACATTCTTCTCAAGGCGGGTGTACCTAGTGAAGAACAGAAGAGCATGAATGAGAAGATTAATGGGTGTGAGTGAAGCAAGGGAGATTTGTCATGATCGTTGAAATGGCGATTGATAGTCTTTCCCTATTCTGTCGGGGACGTAGAGGTGTGAATATATGTATTATGTAAGATGTTATTTCTGCGATTACCTTTACCATAACTCGTATAGAGTATTGATCTTTTTATTATAGAAACTTAATGATACATTTCTAGCACATCGCTCAATAGATGTAATGTACATTTAGTCCACTTTTACGACATGCATTGTATATTAAGAAAATGGATTAAAGTTTCCATCAAGACACATTTACATGCGTTTTTTAAGCCATTAATAAGGGCACAATGTCGCTTTGTTGCCGTAAAGGGGAGGCAGTGGTCATAACATTTATATTAATACAAGCAGAACGCATTAGGCAAAGGAAATGGTTCCGTACACATGGCCATTGTACGCCACGAAAAATGATATGATATTGTGGCCTTTTACCGAGGAACACTGCGGCCGCCCTAAAGTCATGGCAAAGATTAAGCGCAGATGGGATGGGTAAGTAAAAGTTACATATATTATTTATTTTATAATAAAAACGATAAAAGCGTTCACGACCATCATCCCTTGCGGGGTAGTCAGAAGTTCAGGTGCCCATCTCCGCAGTTGCGAAGGTAGTAATTATATGGCAATCTCGAGCCTACGTGTTAACCAGATAGTCAGTACTCAATGTGACAGGTGGTAAGCCATGTCGCCATTTACAAGCACTAACTATTACCTGTTCGGGGAACAGGTAGGTATAATAAAGTTGTTATGTAGTAGTTGCAATAGTCCAGTGCTAGTCTGGGACGAGTAATGCTAACTAGCTTTAGTTCTTTCCGGCATGCCATAGGAGGATTCTAAGACATTATGGGCTGGCAACTTTCACCAATGATCCATTATAACATCGCAACCCTCATAATTATGCGAAAAAGAGACCTAGGGGATATTATATTTCCGAGGTTCTGTCGACCCCGAAAGGGATTAAATAACGTGAATGTGTATGTAATTACCGACACATGTGTATATATTATATTTATGGAATATTTCGTACAGGTTACTTAACCATATCCCTTGCAAAGTACTCACCGTTTACACAAGAAGAGATATAGTATAATCAAATTTAACCCTTATACCATCTGTTTAATATTCTTAGTCTTTGCAGCGCCGCCCTCCGCGAGACAAATCGCCCTGGTGGCCATTTGTCAAAATGCCTGCATCCGTTCACTGAAAGCGGACATTGTCGACTCTTCCCGACTTATAACATCACCGCGACATACCCAGCGCCCTTATTCCCAAGACATAAAGGTCATTTTTGATTGTACGTACAGTTATGTTGTGGCAAAAATGATAATGCTTTTATTGTACACAATGGTCTGTTTAGAAATATGGTTGAAAAATGCATGACGCTTTTTGTTGGTGTTGGTGATTGGAATACGGAGTCATAGTATTGAATTTGTCGAATATTTTACATATATGTCGTTCTATATTAAGACAATATTATGGATTTGATCAAAGGCCAAGGAAAGTTGAATAATTCCCGGAAAATAATCTCTGGCACGGCGGTTTAGTGAAATAACCATCTGTAAGGATTTTTACTTCTAAATGGTTTTCTTCCTTTTTAACTATACAAGTATTCTTATATGCTTTCGTATATTATGTTGTGTGTTCTTTCAGCTTTCAGTTGATGTTATAAGGAGACTGATACTCTTGTCTCTTTTATATAACAAACAAAAGAGTTAACAGTTTCATCTTTATACAATGAAAGCTGTAACTACGAGCAATATTTAAAAGTAACGTTTTGACGTTGTAACATGAATTTAAAAATGGTTACATTTTAAGTCCTTTTATGATATATAGAAGGGTATGTCTATATTTTGTAGGTTTTGCAGATATAAAAATTATAGCCTAAAACACACGTAATGTAAATTTAAACTATGCATTCGGTTGGAAACTTGAGTGACTAAAACTTTGAGTTTTTTGAGGAAAATCATTCTGAGATATGAATGTGAAAGATATTACGTCGCAATTAGAATCACTCTGACTATCTGGTCAACACATGGGTTTGAGGTGGTCATAGAATCACTACCATCGCTATTGTGGAGATGGAAACCTTTGGTTAATAGTCGTGAATGCGTTTGTCTTTGGTTTTGACTGAGTAACAAATATCGGAAAGTATTATATGCATTACAATCACGTTAGCTTAAGAGATATGTAGGATTAAAATTTTCAGACTTATTTCAAAATCACAGCCATTTTCAGTTCCATTCGCATCTCCCTCCAACTTCATTGACCATTGTAAAATAAATTGAATGGGAAAAACTGGGCGTTTATTGGGAATAAAAGGTGGATACAGATCCTGGACAATGCTATCACGACAACGTCATTTATGAGGATTGATAGGCCTTTGTTTGACGGTGTTTTGTTCAAATTTAAATGATATAATGTATGTATTTATTTTTATGAAGGCTTCAGTGGATGAATAAGGTTATTGTTTTAACTGTTTGACATAGCTCTGTGGCTGATATTGTCTTTAGTTAGAAGTGACATAGATTTTGTGTGATTGCATCCATACTTACATATTATTAATATTCAAACATTCAATTCAATTCAATTCATTCAAACAAAATTTATTATAAAAAAAGTAAAGAATACTCAAATGAACTCCTTGTTTCTTAATTTATTCATCTTAATAATTAGCTCATTAGAACTCTATAAACAAGAGCTAAAAATTGTCAGAAATAAAGTAGACCATTACAGCTTTCCTAACATACACGGAACTTATAATAATAATAATTAGTCAGAAACGTTCCCTAATGTGCAAAAAGTATTTATTACACAAAACAATGAAACTAATTGAGATCCCGAGCCGCATTCAAAAAGCCAACGTCTCAAGCCTCCCCTAAGAAAACAAAAACAAAGCGAACCACCAAAGAGGTTCTCAATGTCGCCACTCGAAAACTCCTTTCACAAACAGGTAAGGAACAGTGGAACCGCGGTTTGTATGGGAAACAATACAATGTGATTGCATCTCTGTACCCACTTGAGGGGAATTGGGGCCTGCTGGTTCTCACGGGGCGTGTTGGCACAGCGGAACAGGGGGGCGCCACTGCGCTGCTAATACTGTAGGGTGACTGTGAGGTGGAGGTTTTGTGGAACTGTTATGATATTGTGTTTGTATATTACGGCGACAAAGAAAGGTCAATTAAAAATAAGTTTCTTTTAAATATTGATTACAGGGAATAGCTCATAATCCAGTACAAACTGAAAAACTGTCATGTGTTGATGAATTAATATATCTTTGCATTAATTCAAAGTGCAAAACTACATCATTGTTTTATGTGCTCACGAAAATGCAATTAAATTAAAAAACTCGGAAACAAACGAGACGCATTACATATTTACGTCCATGAAATTAATAAAACTTACACTAGAACAGTTAGCAGATAAAACAAAATCTCATTGTCACCCTATACATTGAAAAAGTGGTCAAGTCGCCCAGAGTGGCTGGTGATGCGAATTAGGCACTCGATTTGGCGAAAACGATTCGATTTCGACACCGCACCGCTCGCAGGATCGTGTGAACACCCGCTGAGGGATGTTTTATGTAGTTGCCTTTCTTTTCAGCATGTTAAAGGTGTATTGGTGGATTAGTTAGCCACTTACATACATACACATCACGCCTGATTCCCTGTAGAGGTAGGCAGAGCGGATCCCTATCTTTCCCGGTCCTGACAAACCACTTTCGCTTCGTTGATATTTATAGACCTCCTCATACACACTCAGTGGTTGTAGCTACTTGTCACCAATATTCTATATTAATGCCATGTTAATCCTAATAGCTATGCTTAAATTGTCCGAAGAGTATTTCTGAGGTTATATTCATAATGAAAGGGATAGGAAGTCACAAGTAGAAGTGTGTACCGTGTGTACTAATATGGAGGAAGTATAAAATATTACAATTTAGAAGAGGTTGGAGTAGTAGTGACTCGAACTGAAAACGTTTCAGTTTTTATAAATAAAATGAGGATGAATAATAAGGTATATAGTATAATTACGAAATTTTGTGGCAAGCAGCAATTACGTAAGGATTTTCCTAATAAGATGTATGAATAAACCTTTTTTTGAACACAAGTGATGTCAGAAAAATCTACAACCAACAACAAAACAATTAGTAAGCGAAGATGCGTGAATATCAATTCAATTTAGAAATTTATAATTCATAATTGACAAAAACTTGATTATAATAAATAACTTTGATTATAAGTAACTTAATATTCCTTGAACTTGAACAACAATATTCCTAGTAAAAGAAAACGAGAATGATATTTATTACATAAATCATCGCAAACCTATGTATCACATTATTATTAAAAGCCGATACCACCGTAAACTACAAAGAGAAACAACTGAAATTCAGACCCACTAAACAATACGGGGTAGGAACAAAAGTTAGGCACTTGGACAATATCGATTTCAAAAAGTTTATCAAAGAGTACCCTTGAGTCAAGTGGCTAAAACACCCCTTATTCAAAGGGAAATGTATGAGAACTAAATTTATATTCGTTTAAACATAGTCACTTGAATTTCTATGAGCATTTCTTTGTAGGAAGGTTGAATGGAAACTAGATTGTACCGATAGTAGTATTTGTTTCGTTTTTGAAAGCGAGTGACCGAATTGTGTGCATTAAATTATAATTATACGTTTTGCGTTTATTTTGGTTTGTTTAATGTTAATATAACTAGTCGCGAAAAGATATAATAATAACAATAATAATATTGTAGGACATTATTACACCAATTGAACTAGCGCCTTGCTAAGTACATTCAAGACTTGTGTTAAGGGTACTGTCAAAGTGTATTTAAGAAATTTACTTTTTATAATAGATAAATACATACATATATAGCAAATATAATCAACGACCAGACTGGAAAGCAGAAAAAAAAAAAAACGTACGTGTAGTTCTTAATCCTGCCTCCACCGGGAATCGAACCCGGGACCTCACGATTAGCGTTCAGGTGTCTAACCGATCGAGCCACGGAGGTCGTCGAAATATAAGAAATACGGGACTTGCATAGAATGTAGTAATAGGCGACTAAGAGACTAAGATTTTAATAGTATAAGTATGAGAGGCTAGCTAGCAACTATAATGAATATTCCTAAACTTCTAACATCGTTATTTAAGCTTTTCATTTTTCTACATATTCGGGATTTGCAGACTTTTGTATGACTATGTAAGTAATTAAATTATACATTTGATTACATATGTATGTTTTTTATGCTAGAAGCTACTGGCTCTCTTATTTTACTATCTTATTGTCGGGGAATACCAAAAGAATTTTAGGTATACCTTTTCATACAATACAACAAACCCTTACTCCCTTGACAAGAAGTGTTGCAGCTAGTTCCATATTACCCAAATCCCAAATCCACACTGCAGCTTGTTAATTACAGTATAAATAATGAGGCTTAGCGATGCATGTGCGAAAATGAAACGTGGCGACCCGCCCCGGGGCAAATCGTTTAATTAGCCTAATCACAGCCTCACTGTGACAAAGACCACGGAAATTGCGTGCCTTGGTTCTACTTTACACGTGGCTAAAAGCTGTGTGGAATATACATATACATTCACGGACAGAACCTCGGAGATATAATATCTCCTAGGTCACTTTTTAGTAAGAATATTGGGGTTATAATGTAACATGCAACAATGGTGACAGGTGGTGATCATGGCCCAATAGATTCTATTTACTCCAGCTCCCTTAGTCGCCTCCGTCGCCAGGAATAACTACAGCTAATTAGCATTCTTTTTACATCCCAGACTACATATGAGAAGATTAATGGGTATGAGTGAAGCAAGAGATATTTGTCAGGATCGTTCCTGGTGGCGGACGTAGATGTATTCTTCCCAGATTAGCACGGGGCTTATCATGCCATCACATTGTGGCACATATTATATATGAAGATGAAACATGAGACCTTTTATTCTAAATCCTTTATCCTACCACACATAACCACCACTGTATACATTTGATTCCAGTGTAAAAAGCAGAATCGTTCCCGTTTGTGCTAATTTGTCCCCCAGTAATGGTTCGTTCACACGTCGCCGCCGCAACTAGTAATTTGTTAAAACCAAACGCGTGCCCCGTGCCCGTTGTTTCCTCTTACCACGGAATTTGATCGCTTTCTTTGTTGTGTTCAAAGATTGGACTTTGACAGCTATTGAGAGTATATATTTAGTTTGTTTAAGCTTTTATAGAGAGTATCAAAACGAATACGAAAGGTTTTGAGTGTATATTTTTTCTGTATTATCATATATATGTACATAGGATTCCCGTATCTCTACGAAGGGGTAGGTAGAGATCAGTAATCTAAATGATTATTGAGTAAAGCAGTTTTGCTTCATTGATACTTATACAGCTGACAAAGATATTTCTAATGTCACTATTTTTTGTGATAAAATAAACTACTGCCTAGTTTAGTAGACTTACTAGATTTTATATATCTAGCGCCGAGATTTAAACAGTCTAAACACATAATGAAGTCCACACACACACATCAAATGACACAAACAACACATCAAAATCCTACCACACCTATTTCCTAAAACGTGCCTGCTACAATAACAAAAACCCTCACACTTTTGACCCCTGTGCAAAAACCGACAATCACATCCCTCAAAATCCAACGTAATTACAGCGGCACAACGCAACCGCGCCAATAGTTGTCAAACATATCATTTAAAAGCCTGTAACTAGCAGCTCAACGTTGAGAAAACAACCAATTTGTTGGAAACAAGAAACGTTTTGGCGACAATTGTTGACGCATGTTTGATGTGGTAATTAAACTGGAAATTTACGCAACTATTTGGGTTAGTAATTTTGGGGCTTCATTTTGTTTGACAGTACTCTTTGGTGGATTTTAATAGGTTCGTAAATCTAGATAGGATTATATTATCCGTGGTAAGCAAACAAACGCATTCACGACCATTAACCCTTGCGGGTTAGTCAGAGGTTCAGGTTTCCATCTCCGCAATTACGAAGGTAGTAATTCAATGGACACCTCAAACCCACGTGTTGACCAGATAGTCAGTACTCAATGTGACAGGTGATAAGCCATGGCGCCATTTCCAAGCACTAACTATTAAATGTTCGACGAACAGGTAGGTTTCCTCACGATGTTTTCCCTCACCGTAATAAGTCGATGCATTTCGTAAATGTGTTTTTGATTACGAAAATGCATATAGAATTTCATTAAAATTCATTTCGGCGGGATTTGAACTCTTTACCCACTGATACAGAGCCAAGCCGCAAACAACTGAGCTACGTCGAATTATCTGTGGTGTTAGTAATAATATGGACGTAAATGTAAGGCAAATTAGCTGCTTTTCTTGCTGGCAGGTCGTAGATATGATATTAATGAAATAAACTCATTTATTTGCATCGTCTATTATCTTTTATAGTATATTTATACCATGATTTGGTAGTAAATCATGGGATAAATATACTAGCTTGGAAATACAAAAAATATTTCAACAATTATCCTTGATGGGCAGGACCAAAAAAAAATTATGAAGATGCTTAGAACCTAATACTTACATTTATTTATTAGTCTATTTCACTCTTATTTAACACAGTGTTAGTAATAAGTATTAAAAACCCCATTAGTACATTTTACTTTCACTATTAGAAACAAATCATAGAATAATATACCTCATTCCAACACCAAAATCCCAATATTAGCATTTTAGTTTAACCCCTGTTTACACCTACATGAATCCGAAACCACACATCCGGTACATCCCCCAAAAGGCGACTATCCGTGAAACACTAACCGGGCAAAACCGGATTTGTCTTATTCCGGCTAATACGGTTTTCGTCGGAAATTCTGGCTTTAGTGAAACCACTATCACTAAGATATTTTGACATTTGATAGTTTTGAAAATGTAAATAGTATATACTGTTATGTATCATATTGGGATAGTTATTTAATCTCATAATACTTAAATGGATATCCATTTACTGCAAATAAATTATCATATTGCACTGGTTTAAACGAGGTATATTTGAATATTATTCCAAGAAATGGACAGAACAAATAATTCTAAATATTGATTAGTTACTTTTAATAAAAGAAGAGTATTTATTTATGTTAAATTCAAGCCACCTTTGATCCAAATGGATAGCGTACAACGCGGATAATGGACATGAAATGAAATACGTTTTATTCAATATAAATCCATGTATTTAAAACGTAGGCTTTAGTAAGTTAAGCCTCTAAGTACCCTAACAAAGGTTTATCGTACCTATATTATGATATTTGAATTTGACGACCTCCGCGGCGCGATCGGTTAGCCGCTTGAACTATAATCGTGAGGTCCCGGGTTCGATTAACGGTGGAGGCAGAGTAAAGAACTACGCTTTCTACTGCTTTCCAGTCCGGTCGTTGATTATATATACTATTTATGTATTTATCTATATATAATATTTCTTAAATTTATATTGACTAGGTACCCTTAACACAAGCCTTAAATGTACTTAGCAAGACGCTAGTTTAAATGGTGTAATATTGTCGAAATATTATTATTATTATTATGACTTATGAACAAAATAATAAGAAACCTACTATATTTCTTCTAATTAAAGCCAAAAGAGAGAAAACTATTCATAAAATTCTCTCGACCCGGCTAGGTAATACAAAATATGACTTCGTATTCACATTTCATCTGGATTTTTCATTCATTACTGAATAATCTGTTCGCGAGGCAACATGCCACCTAATTACTTATTCGCTGACACTACGTGGATTGTGGAGCCATCTATCGCCTCGGGATTACAAGCTCTTCTTACCAATGCACTGGGTTAAATTTCGCTTCGACGTATTCTTTTATAATAGTAATTACATTCGACTAATAGAAAGTCAACGTAGCTCAGTTGTTTGGGGTTTGACTCTGTATCAGTGGGTACAGGGTTCAAATCCAAAGGAAAAGAAGTTTAATGAATTTCTATGTACATTTACGTTATTAAAATACATTCACAAAATGCATCGAATATTACGCTGAGTATACCTCCATCCAGGTAATAGTTAGTGCTTGTAAATAGCGACATGGCTTACCACCTGTCACATTGTGTACTGCCTATTTGGTCAACACGTGGGTTCTAGGTGGACATAGAATTACTACCTTTGCAATGGCGGAGATGGATACCTGAACCTCTGACTACCCCGCAAGGGTTAATTGTCATGAAAGCGTTTGTCTTTTGGCTTTGTTTTGTACCCCTAAGTAGGTATATTATCAATCACAATATAAACAGAAAAGAAAAGAAGTATAATATAAACAGAATGATATTTACTCTATTTGTAAAAAGTAACTTAAATAAACGTAATAAATGTCGAACCAAAACCCACCCCGACCTCAAACAATACCCGTGAACTGATATTCAGATGGCCTCTTCAGTGGCAGATGCCCTGTCGCAATCGGGCTCATTTCCCAGGGCACCACCATCGCATTGTCACCCTACACGTAAGGTTAGGAATGTTCGTAGACTTAACAACTATAAAAAATAGGATCATAATAATACTTATGACTAGAACACGAAGCTTTGGTTAAATAAAAGTTAAGCAATATCTTGTACGTACGCGTTCACGACCATTAACCCTTACGGGGTAGTCAGAGGTTCAGAATTCTATGGCCACCTCGAACCCACGTGTTAACCAGATAGTTAGTACTCAATGTGACAGGTGGTCAGCCAATTCGCCATTTACAAGCACTAACTATTACTTGTTCTGGGTACAGGTAGATTTCCTCACAATGTTTTTCAGTATCTTGTCTGACTCTTTATACACTACGAGTATATAAGCAACTAATGTTATGGGGTTACTAGTGGGTTCAGGTAGCGTTTCAGACTACTACCGCCACATCCGAGATGCATTATTTGTATCTAGATTGGTTTCGAAATAAATGGATGGGCCCACAGAACACAGATGTGATTAAAATCACAGGCACCACCATTGATAAAGTGCAAGAGTACATTTACCTTGGGCAAAAAATAAGACTCGAAGGCGACACACTAGACGCAGAAATCAATAGAAGAATCCAGCTAGGATGGGGAGCTTTTGAGAAATTACGTAACGTGTTCAAGTCAAAAATCCCACAGAGAACACGGGTTTTCAATCAATGTGTCCTCCCCGTATTAACGTACGCTTGCGAAACGTAGACGCTGACAGCCGAAAGAGTGAGAAGGCTAGAGGTCACTCAGAGAGCGATGGAGAGAGCAATGCTTGGCATCTCGTTACGGGATAGAGTGCGGAACGTCGAAATACAACGACGCACCAGAGTTGCCGACATTGTAAAGAGAGTCGCACAACTAAAGTGGCGATGGGCCGGTCACGTTTGTCGCTGCAAAGATGACAGATGGTCATATAAATGTCTGATGTGGCGACCTCGGACAGGAGCGAGAAGCGCTGGCAGACCAACAGCCGGATGGTCGGACGACATCCGAAAGACGGCAGGGCCGACCTGGAGTAGATGCGCCGCACAAAGATCCCGATGGAAAGAAATGCAGGAGGCAGGCATACGTCCAACTATGGACCCAATTGTGCTGAAGAAGAAGAAGAAGATTGGTTTCGAAATACCGGGATGTAAGGCAGCTACAACATTCTATTCGATCACTGAAGTTGAAGCCAAATGTGTCAAGTCAATATGTGTAAAATTATTCGATGATATGTTATGATAATTGTCAGATTCTGTCTGAAGGCTGATCAACATGGCCACTGTTTATCTGGTAAAACGTATAGATAGAATATAACTTAGGTCTCTTCAAGGTTAGAGTGAATAGCCTATTACTGGACCAGCGAGCTACATCATCGACCTCATCGTCACTTACCATTAGGTGAGATAGGGCTCAATCGCTGGACAGTTATTGATAAAAAAAAGTTGGCTTTGAGGGGACTTTATGAGAATAGAAACGAAGATGAAAGAAAAGACCTGAGAACAATCACATAACGTAAGGATAACTAACGTGATAACTATTGTTGCATAATTGTACAGAATAATCCCCAAGTCTTCTCTTATCATATTCCATTCAAGTATATCCTGAACATACATACATTCACGCCTCTACGTCCCCAACGGGACTATCGATCGCCACCTGGAACGATCCTGACTAATCTTTCTAGCTTCACTCACACCCATTAACCTTCTCATACATGCTCTTCTGTTCTTAAGTATATAATCATTTACAGTTACTTAATTTTAAGGAAGTGTACAGTTATTGCATACAGTGTGTGTTTAGTCAAAACAATTCGAAGTTTTTGTTTACAAGTTTTTGCACACAAATCCATGAATTAACGGTAACCTATTCCCAGTAATAATGACGTGACAAAACCAAAAGGCTTAAGGTGATATTTCGGGAGCTTTACAATTAATGAAACAGCCACAAAGCCTCTCAAGCATTATATTTAATTTTACAAAAGGTAGCTTTGGACAGAAAACCGTTGTTTCTAAGCAAGTGAAAAAAGTAAATAATAGGACACAATAGGACACAAAAATATCCTACTGTGCAATTTTTTTTCTACACCTAAAGGGTTAAGCATTGCGAATTTAGAAGTTTGGAGAATTATTCATGGTTAGTCCCTAGATAGATAGATGACGTGTAGGTTTGAAACTGACTGATGTTTGAGCTTTTTAACTCAGGAATTGTGTAAAGAAAGGAAGAATTATTTATAGATATTTAAACATAGATTCAATTACTTAATGCACATTGCGATCCCACTCAATATACTCCCTAAAGGGTTAATCTATAATGGTAAATATTGTTGTAGAAAATACGTAAGTACATATGTACTTACTTTATCCTGCTGCGTTGTAAAAGACTACTAAGGGACTAGTTGAAAATGGAAATAAGTTGAAAATAGGCAATGTATTACCAATCTGTCACGAATATCCGATATGTATACCATCAATCCGATCCATCGATCAATCCGATATGTATATAGGGATAGAGTGCGGAACGTCGAAATACGACGACGCACCAGAGTTGCCGACATTGTAAAGAGAGTCGCACAACTAAAGTGGCAATGGGCCGGTCACGTTTGTCGCTGCAAAGATGACAGATGGTCATATAAATGTCTGATGTGGCGACCTCGGACGGGAGCGAGAAGCGCTGGCAGACCAACAGCCAGATGGTCGGACGACATCCGAAAGACGGCAGGGCCGACCTGGAGCAGATGCGCCGCACAAAGATCCCGATGGAAAGAGATGCAGGAGGCATACGTCCAACTATGGACACAATTTTGCTGAAGAAGAAGAAGAGAAGAAGATACCATCACTATCCCGAGCCGATGTTCTGTTTCTTTTTAAAAGGATAAAACGTCTCATGACATAATACTTTAATGATTTAATGATATAACGACACATAACCATACATAAGCTTTCATTTCGAAGCTTTTGTTAAGAGTAATCATAGGTTGAATTTCCACAATTTGTGTTAATTAGTTGATTGTGTTTTTTATTCTCTTGTTACCTATCATTTTCCAACGTGACATGTGGTAAAGCATGCCACCGTATCCAGATACTGTCTCTTATATAATAATAATGTACATTCGTACAACCGCAAGTTTGAGAAAAAGTTGTTCATTTTCAACACTAGATGGCGTGAGGCGTACCAGTTTCTGCTAAGAATCTCTTGAACTCAAAAGGTAGAGTAAGTAAATATAATAATGCTTTCTGCTTATCTTAGACTAAAGCTGTATATAACTAGCTGTCATTCTGCTCTGCTTGGTTATTGTTCTTATGTCTTTTAATATGAGGTGAGGAAAGAGATATTTTAAAGATTATTTATTCATTGCCAATAAAATTGGAGATAGATAATATGAATGTATGTATTTTAACATAATATTCAATATTTTTTAGAATTATGCATACAGAATCAAAACTTCTTGAATAGAGAGCCTTTCTCTGCCTACTCCTCTCTTAGGGCGCGGGCGTAACGTGCAGAGTCTATGGTACTAAATATTGGCTTAACTTAAGTTAACTTTTTCCAATATCTCGTACCTATTATAAGATCTAATAAATAAAAAAAATAAATAGAGTTTTTTGCTTTCGAGTTAAAGTAAAAAATTAATTATCAAAACTACCGTTAGGTGGCTCTTACAGATACGCAGAATAACAACCGTTTTCAAATCCCCGACACGCAGCAAAAACTCTGGATTTACAAAACAATGAACTATTGACAACTTTTTAACAATAGAGGTCTCTAGAGATTTATGTAAATGTATAATTGAAAGGGTTTATCTATTAGTCATTTTATAATACATTAACTAATTAGTCACGCTAACGGGTTTTGCTAAATGTCTGTCTGCCCGTCCTGGGATCAGGGATGTAATGTGCTTGTTTGTGTGTATTATGAGGTTATTAATAAACAGTTATTTCAAAAATCAAAAATTATAGTTAACATGGGTTAAAAATTGTGTATGGATTAATTATATGCTAAATTATATAATAAATAATAGATATCAAAAAAAATAAGGTTGATTTTATATATTATGTAACCTTAACATTGAAAACCATCATCTCCATCCGCAAATATAAATGCGCAAATAATAAAACATTTACCTCCCAAACAAAAGGCACTAATTGAGATAATTAGCAGCAGATAGCCCCAATAAATTATAGAGCGATCACAAGATAACGCCAATAGAGTAAAGAATTACAAGCAGTTACATAATGGCATCCACTTTGTTAACCATAACATGCCCAGAAACAGCTGTCCCGTGTTCCGCACCAGAGCGCGCACGGCATAGCGCCCACGGGAGAGAGCGGGACGGCGACACGCGCCGAGGAGGGCGATTGGCCAACCGTCCTCTGCCGCCATTGGCCAGGCGCCGACGCCCTCCGCCGCGCCCCCCGCCGACCCAAAACTTCAGGCCCACTCGCCGCAGCACATTCAGTCAACTGTCTGAGCCCGACGCGCGCACACCTCCTTCTAGTTACCCGCGATAACAATCTTTGTGCCATACCGCTGCTGAAGCAAATGGTCCAGTGATCACCCTACTATGTCTACTTTGAGCCACCCCTACGGCTTTGCGATGCACCCGGGCATGTTGCCGGACTACGGAACCTCCAACCACATGCAGCCGATGCCGCCGCCCGCCTCGCCCAACTCGGAGACCCACATCAAGAGACCCATGAACGCCTTCATGGTGTGGTCCCGGCTCCAGCGGAGGCAGATCGCCAAGGACAACCCCAAGATGCACAACTCGGAAATATCCAAACGCTTGGGCGCCGAGTGGAAACTCCTGTCTGATCTGCAGAAACGCCCCTACATCGACGAGGCCAAGCGGCTGAGGGCGCTGCACATGAAGGAGCACCCGGACTACAAGTACCGCCCCAGGAGGAAGCAGAAGATGCCCTCGCAGGGAGGTCCCGGGGCCGGTGGCTTCCCCAGTTTCCAGCTTCCATACTTCGCGGGCCCGGCGCCGGCGGTGAGTCCGCTAGACGGGCTGCCGTACCCCGCCGTGTCCCCGTACTTCCCGCACCAGCTGGACCACCTGCAGTTCTCGAAGCTGATGTCTCCGGCGGTGGACAAGCTGCCGGTGTCGTCGTCGGCGGCGGCGGTGGTCTCCTCGCTGTACTCGTCGTTCTACACGTCGCCGTCGGGGCCGAAGCACTTCAGCTCGCCGCTGTTCCACGGGTACGGCGCGGCGCCCATGTCCCCGGCGTCCCCCGCCCCCGCGCCCTCCCAGCACAGCCCCTCCGGCGACCCCTTGCGGCGGCCGGTGCCCGTCATCTACTAGTGCAGTGATTGTGAGCTCAGTGCTTGTAAGTAAGACTTTTGGACTAAGTGTGCTTCAATGTACTTAGTACATAAATGCTCCGTGTATTCATGCAAACTTACATTGTCTTGCACGGGTACATGTTTTTGTAAATATTTTGAGGAGTTCCAACGAATTTTTTATATAGGGTGTTTGGTTAGGCTTATTTATTACTACCGTGTCATTGTTTTCATAGCTCTTAAAGTAACTTGCTAGGTACGCGTAGATACAGAAAACCCTAAGTCTATAGAACCTATTATACTTTAAAAAGCTTATAATAGACAGCTTTATAATTTTAATCACATGAAACAGTTTATGTATACAGTGGCTTTTATTGAAACCAGCACCCTATCAACCCAAAGAAGGCTTAGAACATTGAGGGAATGAAATTTCGCCAATTTGTAAATATGTTAGTTTTCTTGCAGTTAGTCTATATTATTATTATTTGTTATTGATTATGTTTTAGTGTCTTGTGCATAGTATTAGAATAAATAAGTTAATTCAATTCGATGAACATATTATGTTGGATATAGTAAATTAAATTCGTGCCATCATATTATTTATTATTGATATCAGTGTGATAATGTTTAATCACACTAGATTTGAAAAAGTTCTCTTTATAATAAAGAAGCTTACACGTTTATAATATTATATTACTTAACATTAACTTATCTTAACTATCTCTATATCTAACTTATGTATGTGATTAAAACCGTAAGAGTTCTTATAATAGTTCGAATGAAAGAAGATTGCTTTTACTTAAATTATTAATGATATTGTTTTTATTATTAATGCTTATGTGTTACATAATTTTTATTTATCTTATAACAAACCTACCTTTTTATATCAAACGTAGATTTCAGAATTAATGTAGATCTATGAGCTATGTAATAAAATCAAGTTTAATTTATATGTCTAAAAGTATTGTTAATATTCTCACTTCTGATTTATTTATAATGTACATCACGGCTGTTTGGCTATAAGAGTGGTAGGCACACATTACATATTAATAATTGAAGTTAAGAATACCAAAAATACGCTATTTTAAACTTCAATTGTAATGAAATTTATTTAATACTTTTCCGTGAATTTTAACCATTTGGTTTTTATTTATAATTCGTATTATACCTAATATAATATTTGCACAGACAGTTACATCAATTAAGTTTAATATTTGTATTCTATATGATGTCAAGACTTAGGTAAATATATGAAATAATGAGTTAAATTGTTAACCGATTTACAATTTGAAATCGTCTTGTGTGTAATATTTCTTTAGTAAAATGATCTTTTGTAAAGTTTTTATTGTAATTATTATTTATATCAGTGGCTGTTTGTATGAAAAATGGCAGTGAATTAGTGTTTTTAAATACTAGATATGATGGCAGAGTTTCTAGGTATGTCCAACCGAACCAGTTGTTAATTTTTAAGTTCCAAAGGCAGATTGTAACGAACTTTGAATTAAAAAATCAGTTAATAATATTTTCTACCCCTTTATTTCCTACACACAATTTGGTATATTCCTTAGAATGGTAAGATGAAAATTATACATACATACATACACATCATACATACAAATTACGCCTGATTTCCTGTAGAGGGGTAGACAGAAATCACGGATCGCCATTTGTCCCGATCCTGCCAGACCACTGAATTATACATACATACATATATTCACGCCTCTGTCCCAAAGGGGTTAGGTAAATACACAAATACTATCGATCGCTATATATTTATATATATATGTGTGTGTGTATGAAAATTATGACATACCTATACTCTTATAGCTATCCGGAATCTTCGAAAAGGTCGCCAGAACATAAAGTTTCGAAGCTTTGATATATTTTGCCTGTTTTTGGAGGATAGGTTTAGAATAAGAAAATGCTTTAATCTCTTATTAGCTTTTTATTCAGGCAACCGACGACGTTAATGGCAATGAAAGTTTCACATTACTTAAAATCATTATGTTTATTAAACATAATATTTTATACATAACATAACATAGTATTATACAAATCATGTTTATTAAACTATGTTCCTTGAAGCATTTTCAAGTTCTTTCTATATGTTAGAATATTGGGTACCTAAGTCGGATGTGGTCAGGTTGATTATTTCGTGGGGCTGACTATTGCTTAGGAATAATGATTTTGGATTATAATAGTTCTAAAACATATATACATATCACGTCTGATTCCTAGTATAGGGTTTGGCAGAGATTACGGATTAGACATTATGCAATGTATACATATATTCGTATATGGAGTATGTTCATGTGTGTGGCTTTCGTGTCGGTCAGTCGTTTGGGTACTTCTAAATAATCTAATATATATTCTAAATAATATAAAAATAATAAAAATCCGTGCTGGTAAATTTCGACTCTGTGTACGACGTACATTATTGAACATTGAGGTATAGTATTATACAAATCGTGTTTTCCATGTAACTTTTGAATAATATATTATCCTTTTTGGAATGTATAGAATTGCGGATACATCTCTGAGCTTTTTGCCTATTTATCTTAAATAGCTAGTAGTTTGTGCTGCTTGTGTTAAAGGTACTAGTCAACGTATATTTAAGAAATATATACTTTGTAATTACATATTATATAGACTAAGACATACATATATTGTACATACAATTAATAACCAGACTAAAAAACAGAGGAAAAGCGTAGTTCATAACTCTACCTCCACCGGGAATTGAACCCGGGACCTCCCGATTAGCGTTCAGGTGCTTAACCAATCCCGCCACGGAGGTCGTCAAATATACAAATATATGTATTACAGTTCTAACATCACTTTCTAGCAGCGAGCAGTTCACCTTATTTTCAAAGTACTTTTCAAATATTCAAAGGGCTTCCGCGCATTTGTTTTGCGAAATGACTTGGCCAACTCTCGTTCAGAAATCGAATTAACTTTGTCACTCCGGTAGGGCTTCGAAAGGGTTTACTTGAGCCCTTTGTGCTCGCTTTCAATTAGTGCTGTGCATTTTTCAATTAACCAAACATTCGGGGTGGGCAGGTATATGAAGTTATAGTAACTGTTACCTGTAACATTATTATCTCAATCGAGTTAGCACCTGTTCGCTCAGTAAAATATATACACCCATAGATACATACACATCACGGTTGTTTACCTGCAGAGGAGTAGACAGAAACCAAAGATCCCTATATGCTGCAATAAATACATATATTAATTAAAATAATATATAGCGACCGTCACCCAGTGTCCGTGCAGTCTGTGTTTCACAAAATGGAGAGCACCCAACATAATTGGCAGTAAACCGTATCGCCGTATATAGGCACTGGCTATTGCCTACCCCGAGTGATAGGCAGTTTTCCTCATGATATTTTCCCTCACCGTTAGCGACTGTAAATTATGTGCGTAAAAGAAAAACACTTATTTCATTTATATTCATTTGTACATGCCAGAGTCGGGATTCGAACCTAAGAATTTCTCTTAAGAAGTCAGTGGTATTACCCACTGGGCTACAGCCGCTATCAAATTTCTTACATTTTAAATTTCCAAAATCGAACTAAAATGAAAATGAATCCCATTATGTACATACATACATAGATTCAAGCCTCTACGTCCCCAACGGGATTGGCAGAGACTATCGATCGCCACCTAGAACGATCCTGATAAGTCCCTTTATTGAAATACATAGTATAAATACCTAAATGACCTAGACTGAACTCTTATGTCTATAGGTCTCATATTAAGACCTTAGGTCGTCTGAAGTTTTGTTCGCTTGGTCATTCACCCAGATTGTGAATGAGGTGAACAATGCTCTTTTGTGCTTTCAAAGCTGTGACCTAGATGCTTTAGAGTGCCTAGGATACCTAAGATTACTATTATTGTGTATGTAGTAAATGGCTTAGTACTTATGGTAGTCGTGAAGAGTAAATGTTTTCTAATACAAAAGTTTGAATTAATTTATTATTATTTAAAGTATTTTTATACACATATAATAGAGATTAATTACAACTTTTAACCATTTCTTGTAGTCGTAATAGTATATATTTTATTTATGATTTCTGCCAATCCTTTGTAGAGAAATGGTCGTAATAAAATAAGTAGGAAAATGAAATGATGTATATGAATCTATGATGTATCAATAATACATATAATTTATTAGAACTTTTCTGTTGCTATAAAGTATATCCTACTTTATAGAAACACAAGTTCTATTAAATACAAAACAGAGGATAGTCTCTCAAGCCTCTGTCTACCCCGTATTACATCCGTAATACATTAATTCATTATCTATTCATTCATATTATAATTCCCGAGCATCCCATTGTTGATAATGTCACAAATGTCAGTGTTGCCATAAAAAACACATTCTAATGTTCGCGTATGATTGCGGTCAGATCTCCAAAGTAATTTATCTTTTACAACAATAATATCTGAAATTTTTACTCCCTACCTAACCGTCTACCCTCGTGATTAATGATGGATGGATGCCTGAATAATTACCAGGGACTTTTAATATTTGAGTGATTTTCTGCTCCTACCCCCACTTGAATCTCAACCTTAACTTAACGTGTTACAATCCTATTTCCTTTGCTTTCAAATTTACCCTCAATTAGGATTTCGAAACCTAAGCGACGTAACTCGAATTATAAAGTTGAAGAATATTGAGATTTAAACATGTTACATAAGGTTTAAAATTCATTGTATCAAAAGGGGGTAGTGTAAAAAGTACAGAATGCAAATCTCGAAATTGAAGCACTGTATGCGTTATTAATTTGTTATAATTACGCCAGTATTTGCAATAATGTGTGGCAGTTTTATTGCGTACATGCGTTCATTAATATTATTCATCTTTTTTGCTTTCACGACCTTTGTTACGAACTATTTGGCTTGTAATATATATGTATGGCCGGCTGTTAATTTTGCTCAAGAGACCATTGTGTTGGATATAAAAAGTATAATTATTATTTTGAATATGATTGGTACTTGTTTTGTAAGTTATATGTTGTTATTCACTGTATTGTTATAGGGACTTGGGCGTTTTAACTAGCTGCTTTTCTTCATGGTTTTAGGAGTGGGTAAGGTATATTTGATTGGGTAGTGAATAGTTTTATTAGGTGATATCAGAAGGCATAATTAGTTATTGCGAATACTTCTTAGTTGACGTATAAATGTGAGCCTCAGTGAGTAAGATAAAAAGACAAACAAACTCCACCACTAACCCTTGCTGGATAGTCAGAGGTTCAGGTATCCATCTCTGCAATTGCTAAGATAGTAATTCTATGGCCACATCGAACCCAATTGTTGACCAGATAGTCAGTACTCAATGTGACAGTGGTAAGCCATGTCGCCATTTACAAGCACTAACTATTACCGGTTCGGGGAACAGGTAGGTTTCCCCACGATGTTTTCCCTCATCGTAGTATTCGGTGCATTTCGTTAATGTATTTTCATTAAATAAATATTAATGTGTGTTATACATGTGTATACCTACATGTCATAATCTCATGTGTAATAAAACACCTTTTTCTCTACCGAGAGTAGATAGAGATTTCGTTTTATAGATAGCTTATTGTGACCAATGTAATGTGTGTGTTTTTTTTATTTATTTTTTTAATTTTATTATTTACATTTTTATTTAAAACAATGTTTTTGTTTCATTATACATATATATGTTTTGAAGCAGGAAAATAAAGTAGTTTTCCAAATTGTCCTGTCATCGTTATTATTTATATGGAACGTTTGTAAAACTATTGTTTTATGTTTAAACAAATACTATTCATAAACTATTACGTAGGTAATGATATTGTAAACAAGATTATTTTCAGTGTCAGACAAAAAGACGACTTCAAGAAGAATGACCTTAGAAGTAATAACAAAATGATACACACACATCACGCCAGTTTCCTTGAAGAGGGGTATGCAGAGATCACGATTCTGTATCTGTCCCGATCCTGAGAAACCACTGTCGCTTCCTTGACACTCATACATTTCCTCATACACACTTGGCGGTTATAGGTACTTCTAAAGTCCCTTTTTTAATATGGCGTCTATATGACTGACATATGATAAATAAATATCTTTAATATCTGTTCCTTTATATAGAGACAAACGTGACTGACATGACGTTATAAGGTAGACAGAGATTTGTTGTTGTTTTTGGACAAATGGGTATATAGGATCAACCTCTCATCAGATTGTGAATATACAGTAATAGTCTGTGTCTATTCTGAGGTATAGGCTGGTTTTCCCCAAGACACTTTTCATCACTGAAGTTATGGTATAATTCAAACACTGAAGTAATAATAATAATATTTAGGACACTATTACACCAATTGAACTTGCCCCTTGGTAAGTTCATTTAATACTTGTGTTAAGGGTACTAGTCAACGTATATTTAAGAAATATATACTTATTATATATAGATAAATACATATATAGCATATATAATCACCAACCAGACTGGAAAGCAGAAGAAAAACGTAGTTCTTAACTCTGCCTCCACTGGTAATCGAACCCGGGACATCACGATTAGCGTTTAGATGCTTAACCAATCGCGCCACGGAGGTCGTCAAAGTAATGGTATGTTTCCAAATTGAATGTTGAAAATTTGAATAGAAACGCAGATACTTTTGTTGTTATTGATCCCAACCTAGCATATAAACACTACATACATATTAATATATTCGCATTTTGAATTATTGTATTTAACCGTGGAACCTTCGATATGAAAAGGGTTCCGTAGTCAAGTGTTATGTGCAATAATGACCTTCGAGTACTCATTGTAAAATCGAACCCTAATATTAATATATGGTGTATTGTTTTAATGAGAAAGATGGAAGTAATAAAGTAAATAAGTGAATTTATAAGAAAGAATTTAGTCTAAGCACATCTCAAGTTCTCAAGTTTTAAGTTAATTTGTAAGCTAGTACCTATCTAATGTGATAGGTGATAACTGATAAGTTTGACGCGGTGAATCTTAATCTTAGTCTTTTTTATTCCTAGGAAGGTTTTTGCATAATGTTTCCACTTTATTCAATACTCTTATATTATTCCCAATATTATTCATATTTAAACATAAAACGTGATTTAGCATGTCCCTGTGCTTAAGGCCAAGATTTTAATTCTTAGCGATATTTAGTTATACATTAAAGTTGTTAAAATATCTTGTAGTAAAAGAAGAAAGCTTTCAGAGTTAATCTAATATAAGACAATATATATAATAAACTTCCAGATTAGCAAAACCAACACTGAAAACTCAGGTGTAAATGAGACAATGCGAACCACAGACTCGTCTCCGAACAGACCACTTGAGAACCGGAACATCCACCACCCACTTCCGGCGCACCGCACCCGAATAGACCCTTAATAGGCTCACAATAGTCTCCCAATACAAACGCCGTTATTATATTATTATGATAATAATTATATTGTGCTAACAATTGGATCGCAGCTGAATAACGAGTTCTCGAGTGCGAAGTATTGGAAACTGGTCACGCAGAAATCCTCGGGGATCGCGAATGCGTGCTTGTGTAATAGATACTTAAGTTGGTTTACACGTGGAAGGGAGGTTACGTAGGGGTGAGCCTTGTGAGATCTAGAAACTGTAATAAACGAAGTTGTAATGAATATTACTCTTAATTTGGGATGTATTTAGAACGCGTCATAGCTACGTTTCTGCATAGGATGTTGTAGAAGAAAAATAGGTATACGATTTTATGGCCGAAGTGATATTAACTTCCATCAATATTTCATATCAAATCCATCGCAATCCCGATAGTTCTAAAGGTGACGAAGAATTCTTTTTTTTATCTAAAAGATTTGATTCAATAATTCGAACGGGATTAAATACGTGATTATATAAAATATATACGAGAAAACCTGCAGGTTAAACTTACTATATCATACACTCGTGTCGAGTCCAGTCATGCACCTTATAGAATAGAAAAAGGGATTTGCTCAAACATTTCGCTAACAATAAGTTCATCACTTATCTCGTTCATAGGGAAGACTAGTTGTTTACACTGTGTTTACTTAACAGTAATTAAATATGTAAGACTTGCTAGTAATAGTTGTAAATACAAATGCATAATAGTTTTTGTGATTAGGTTTCAGTGTCCATATAAAGTTTTTAGTAAGTGAGTGTTTCATTGTGGTGTTTTATGCATTATGTCTTAGGTACTATCAACTTGTAGTTAGCTGCTAACGTAACACTACTTGGTCTGTATTGCCATGTTTAGAAGCTGAAAGTTTTTATATCCCCGAGTATAGGTAACTTACCTATCTTGAGTTTAAAATGGAATAAATCATGAGATTATAGAGATTTAAGTATTTCTGATTTGCCCCCATTTAAGATCGCCAAATACCCCGAAATTTAGCTATGAATTACTATTTCCTAAGTTTCTTATAACACAGAAAATAAGTATAGTAATTTAACCTTTTTGTCAATTCGATCAATTTATTCTCAAATTAATTTAAACTTTCTTTCAATTCGATAATTTTACTCTCATGTTTTTCTTTGGTGTTTTCGTCATAATTTGCAAGCATGCCTAACACGCCCTTACACCAAACCCTCAAAAAGACACGTCACTAACACTACTCGCAAACAGACAAACAAACCCCGCGATTCTCAGCACGTGTGATAAGCAAATACCGCTCAACTATGCATGAAACGTTCACATCCCTAGGGCATAGGCCGCGTGACGTAGCATATTCATTCTGCCCTCACTGGCCCTTAAAAGGGTCAAGATTGATTGTCTAACTTGTGAATAGAGAAGCCCTGATTACATCCAAGTTAGCGATAAACAAAGTGATAATCGAGATTCGATTTAGTGGAAATAGAAACATAATCATACGCTTAACGACTTGTGTTTACACACTCCCTTTTTCATTGTGGCGGGGTGGTCAGAGGATTGAGTACCCATCTCCGAAATTGCGAGGTATGGGTCACTCGAAGCTCGCGTTTCATTAGATAGATAGCAAGCATTCAACCTGATAGGTATTGCCGCCGTATATAGGCACTGGCTACTACTTATCCCGAGGCATAAGCAGGTTTCCTCACGATATTTTGATGTGATTGATGTAAAGTATATCGATAAGTTAATGCAATTCAAAATCTTCAATTTTCTATAAAAAATATTCAATAGTAAACCCGATATGCTAAATGGAACTAACTATAACATTAATTTTAATGAATACTCATTGTATTCTTAAGTTAATCATTCTTTGAATCTGCGTTAAAAAGCACCAACACCTTTATTCTTAATCTGTTTGTACAAAACATTATAGCAATCAATCTCTTTTCGTTACAGTGTCGGCTTATAATAAAAGAAGAGAGAAAGAAGAGAAGAGCAGATGTGTTTTAATGTAAATACAATCTATGTTAAAGGTAACAATCTCACAAATATATTGTACAAACTATAGAAAATATTACAAGCACCTTTATATACCCATTAATATTAGAAACAGACATGTAGCTTGTCTTAAACCACGTTCAAATTCCGCCAATCGCTAAGGACGAAAAATCTTGCATAACAAACTCGAAAAATCGACTAAAATAGCTAGGTATATTTGGCAAACATACGTGATTTTCAACCCTGAGACCACAATCACATAATTCAAGGTGACAATGGACAAAGCCTCTCGTGTTGGACAAGTTACGACATATTTCGTCAACTGTCAGTCATTTGTGTACATCGATATGCTAATTGTCACATCCTTATTAGCGGTGAGGCGTACTGCATAGGTAGAACCGAAAATAGACTAGGTAAGTCTTAAATTTGTGGTTTGTAGGATGAAAAATAGTTTAAGGTAAGATAAATAAGGGAACTGGAAGTTTTAGTAGGTATCTAGGTTACAATTATATGTACTTGTATGAGTAGGTTTGATTTGAAATAAGGAGGATACCTTTTCATTTAGTTTTTAGGAGTTTGAGAGAACAAATCTTTATGTATATACATACACATCACGCCAATGTCTCTATAGAAGGGAAGGCTAATGTGTAGTGTAATTTCATACTTATAGTAGAGCAGGTATATCGTTTGATTAAGCTTCAGTATCAAAGCTTTGAGCTTTTGAGAGACATATAGAGATTCATGTACACAAAAGTGTTAGAGACTGGTATTACGGTTATTTTAGTTTTTGATATAGTATAACCAGATAAATAGAGAGAGTTTAATAGTACAGTTTACAAATTGTAACTTCTTAAGTGTTTACTGAAATGTCAACTAATACATTCGAGGTTAATGCATATGTACTTAGGAAAAATAAATTGAAATCTCTTTTCACTGAATATAATATACGTTGTTGTTGAGGTTGTAAACCAATTCGTGCTTTTTGAGAAGTATTTATTATTTTATAACCAAAATAATATATAATGTAAAAGTTTGATTTTTTTCTTGATTTTAAAAAGAGAGATTCGGCTGTTTAAAGACCAAAACTGCTTGGATGCTTCTCTTTCTTCATGCATATTATGAATTAATATATTCTTTAATGAAATATAATACATAGGTCCATTCTAAGTGTCATTCTAATTTGTCAGGATCAATCTAAGTGGCGATCTAGAGTCTCTACCTATACCGTCAGGGAATGAAAGGCATGAGTGTATGTATATGTTTTTATATATGTTCTTCTTCTATTTATGACAATTTATTATCATTAAGGAATTGCCACTCACGTTTACTTATCTACTCGCTACGATGAAGTTATCACAAGTCTGAAATAATTCTGCCAATATCAAGCGTGTGCGTAGCTTCAAAAATATTTTGTTGTTATTAACATAACACGTTATTGGTCTATCTATTAGCGACACCTATCGTATAGTAATAAATAACAAACAGCTTTTTCCTTGTCATGTTATGTCACTTGAAACGTGATTATCACTTGATTATCACGAATATATTATGTTTTTAGTCTGTGACATCAATAAGGTTAGTGCGTCGATGATAATAGATTGAAAAAAGTTGAAATATATTGCAGAAACACGATTTGCTTTAATTTTGTGTGTGGATTGAGCTAGGATTTGGACGCCCAAATATCTGTTTCTTTGGAGCCTGTATGAAAAGGTAATTTTACTGTTCTTTGTATCAGTATATAATATGTTAACTTATGTAACCGCATATAATATAACAGTTGAATTTAAAGGAACAGAATTACGAAACAGCTTTATCGTATTTCCAGCTAAAAGCTTTAACACTTTGAAAGCTCTCAGTGATAATTGGTTTCGCTGCACCTATAATCATACATACACATCAAGCCTGATTCCCTGTAAAGGGGTAGGCAGAAATCATAGATCCTCATTTACACCTGTAATCCTCTTTAGCAACATCATAGATTGACACACGAACTTTAACCTATCTGCAGTGGTAAATACTCATCAATGTCATCAAATGTGAAACATCTCATTCATAGATCACAATTTACGTGTTCTTTTTTATCTATACTCCGTTGCCATGACAACCAGTAAACACTAAAGGCCACTCCAATCTTCGCGTATCCATAATCAATGGTGTACGTCAGTGTCGTAGCCTGCCCCTGATAGGTATGACTCCATCCATCAATGATTGACAGCTGAACAATGCCTTCCCGCCCTGAATACACTCTTGATCTCGAATTTAGATTATTTTCTTGTACACATCGAAAACGGCTTAAACGACCGCCGTCTTACTTTGATAAGGTTCCATTTTTATACAACGAAGAGCGGTATTGGACCTTGTCGATGTTAAGACTTGAAAGGTAATGTATTCCAATAATGTAGGGAACAAAAGTCAATGTGACAAGTAAATGACAGTTGTTATTGTTTTTTTTAAGCCTATCACTCTAATGACACCGGCTTCCATCTGATATGCCGAAGGTGTTTGTCTTTTAGCCGCCTTTTCTTATAACAATGGCCGCTTGAGTAATTTTATTATTTAAAACGATCTTTCATGGATTATCGTAAGATGTTATCTGTTTGGTATTCCGAGTATTGTTGTTCAATGGGCTGGCATGCTCTGCATAGCTCTTTGATCTTCCAAACAAAGGTACGAGACAAATTGATACATATTAACTTGATAGAGCTTGGGTAATATTGTCAATTTACAGTCACGTGTTTTTATAGGAAACTTACCAATGGATAGGCCATATATAGAACATTTTAGTTCGACACTATTTGTTCTGTAACGTAAAGTAATGATTATTAGGTTGAAAAATAAAAATACGGATCATTTGGTAGTGAACACAGTGTCTCTAACTACCCCAAAAAGGAATCAAGTAATGATTCATAAAAAATATGTATGTAATGTTATATCCACTCGTATATCACTCAAAATAAATTAGGCTATCGATAAATATTGTAATAATAATTATTAAGCTCTTAGTTATAATACTTATAATACACATTTATTAAACCTAAATAAAATAATCGATAATTTTCAATCGTAACAAACTCGATCTTTTAGCACCGAATCGAATCGAACAATCGCGAAATCGATTCTATTATCGTATCGATAGACGCATTCACTCAACAAATGTTTGTTGCACATAAAAATGTTTATAACCGTTAATTAAGCTTACCCGGATTAGCTGCACACCCATTATAAGTCTCGTGTCGTTAATATACGTGCAAACATTGTTAAGAGGGTGCTCAGAGATTTGGGTGAGAAATTTTGGAGAAATGAGTTTTTGTATGGAACAAAAGATGTAGAAATAAGTGAAATTAAGGGATATATAAAAGTGTATGGTTGTACTGATAACTGTAAAGTAACTAACTAAGTTGTACTGATAACGTTTGTTTGTTTTGTTTTAGTTTTTGTTTTGCAAGTGAAATTAAATAAATATACATATTTTATTAATTAACACATAATTTGACAGAAATAAAACTTAAAAGCATAATTAAATTCAATTCCTTAATTTCTTTTTCGGTATAGTAATTACTTAATGCCAAATTTCGCAAGCCTCCCCTTAACATAAGCCCAAACCCTTGAACATATTTATGGGCGATATCAGTCGTAAAAACTGATTGAAAGTGGTTTAATGATGGCCCCACAAAAGTCCTGTTCGGTCCCTCATTATCAAGGATTCATCACGACTGTTTGGGGGTGTAGGTAGGTTGATAGCATCAAAATTTGGAGTTTAGGTTCCTTTAGAATTTGTAGTTTTCTTTAACTAAATTTGGTATGACAGTATAAAATTTTTTTTGAGCTGATTTTATCTGATACTTACTTGATTAGTAGTTGTTCGTAAATTAGTTAGTACCTAGATTATCAGATCTCAGATGAATATTCTTTCGTGTATTTTAAAGACATATGTACTTATATAAAATTTTCACCATTAAAATAAATAAAGACAATGGAATAAATATTTCCGTAGTTTGATCGCGCTAAAACGATATTTTCAGAAGTACGAGTATAAATATTTACAAAGCTTTATACGACACGTTATTAGAGACTTAAATACAGTCTAACTTCTAATAATCTCTTTGGTACCCTTATTTTATTTATAACTTCTGTAAATGTCACATGCACCCTAACATTAAAAACTAGGTGACCAAACCACAAGTCACAATCGATTAGTAAGCTTAAGTCCCGAGTAGTCTTAAATAAAAATAACCATTGCTTTAGTTCCGGTCGCCCGTAAAGAGTTTGTATATCAAAACTAGAAAAAAATGGACGCGTCATGCAACTGTCATAACTCAAAAATCAAAATAACTGACACAATAATTTAATATTAAACAGTTTCGAATAACCCTCCGTAGATCGATAGCAGGCATGGGAATTCAATGAGGAACAAAGCTGGATAACAGTTCCCAAATTTATTAACTGGTTTGGCATAATACGTGTTTAAAATACATGTGTCCGGTGCCTCACGGTTCGGGTACATTATTGATATTGTGATAGTTTATTTAAGAAGGTATTGTGCGGGTTGAAACGATAGGGTTTTGTTAAGGTTTCCTTAGGGGTGAATAAGTATTGTTACATTGAAGGACAGTATCTTAAGGGAACAAGGTATGTGTGCTATAGTTTTTGTCTAATTCAGGAGTAGAATATTATTGATTTAGTTTGAGTAAAATTATAACTTTAACTTGTAATATTGGCTTTATGAGGTAGCTTAGAAAACCGATAGTAGGTATAATAAATTACATAAGAACGCAAATTTTACCTCAAAACACTAACTAACAGCTATTGCAATAAAACACAAAGAAATCTACCATTACAGCTAAATACATTTATAGCATAGTGACTACATTTAACTCTCCTTATTCTTCTATTAGACAATGATAAAGGTATTATTAACAAAATTATAATATCATCACATGTAACTCAATTCGCATACATAGCGACACCTGTTTTTAACAAACTAGAAACTGTTAAAACCTATAACCTAAAAATCAGACAATCACACCTTTCCTTGCCTGATTCATAGTGGCGTGCAGGCGTCACGGCGTAGGGGATTTTGGTCTGCCTCGTTAGTCCGGGTCACCGGGTTCGATGCGATTTGGGCCAGCTTTTGATCGCCACGTCACTCGTCACCGGTTGTTGATTGACAAGTCCAACGGCATACATTGTGGGGACAAACAGACATGTGGGAATATTTGTCCAACCATTGTTCGCCTAATGGAAATGCTTCCAAAGATATTTTGACAGTTTGGTGAAGAAATGACGAGAAAGGGAGTGCGTAGATTAGATGGTCGGAGTGTCATAGGCTTTGAATAGTTTACATTTTTAAAATGGATATAAATTTGGAGACGAGACCCATCTTTATGTATGTATGTCTTTAACCAAAGACACAATGACATTTAATTTGGTGTAAGAAACAAATGAATTGAAGTTGAATTGTCTGAACATTTGTACGTAAGTAGATTGTGTATATCATTCATTCCCGAATTTCGATAACATAAAGCCTAGACTAGATCTTACATGTCAGGACATTTAATCAATCAATCAGCCTATATTAGTCAAAATCAATCAATCGTCAACAAATCAGACTATATTGAATTTAGTCCACTACTGAACGTAGGCCTCACCAAGGGTACGCCACAAAACACGATAATTCAATATCTGTAACTATTTTAAAGCCAGGACCTGTCACATTACACACGCTTTCTAATTAAAGTAGGTACTTAAATAGGCAAACACTGTAATAACTACCATGAAAACTCCAAAATTTTCTCTACTAGTACATACAAACGTATGAACGTAAAAATGTTACGACCAAAAGAAATATTAACAATTCATGTTTGTACACAAAAGATGTCGCTACTTTAAAGATGATTATTTTAGTAGACCAAACATTGAATGAGCTTGTCAATTCTCTGTTCCAAGAAGGTTTGAGTCCAGTGGCTACCGATGTTACTCGCTCCCAACGAGACCCAGATTCCTGTTTACCCTACCCATTAGTGTTACTTGTTAAACCATTATGTGGCTCAAAAATTATGGATTTTGGACGTTCTTGAAATTGTTGGGGAGGTGCAGGCGGTTGGTAACATACATAAGTTGTGTTCAGTAATTGCCGTTGAATGTAAAGCTCGTTTACTGCATTGGTATCACATTCTTATTTCCCATTCGTAAACATTCAGATGTTATAAGTAATTCAAATATAATATGTTTTAATTAACAACCAGAAACCAGTTACGGTACGTTGGTAAAAAAATATATTTTCATATATTTAACTTCTTTTTTTCACCTTTTATTCCCCGATGGAAACTAATACCTAGTCAATAATTTTACTCAAGCCCAGCAAACTGAAGACTTGTACCATCCCCTGAATACATTACAAGCCATAACAGGGTCCTCAGTCCACTAATGCTATTTGCAAAATAACAGTTCAAAATTAGATCAGTAATAGTGTGAAGTTGGTAGTGGATTAGCCAGTGACAAATTTCGCAATTTTTAAGCGAAATTTGACACTTGCCGATTTTATTTGTGAAATTTGACACTTATGGTTATCCACTACCAACTTCACACTGTTATTGATCTGATATTGAACTGCCTTTGTGCTAAAACGTATTAGTGGATCAAGGCTTCAGATATTCCATAGTTGAAGCATTCCATATGTATGTGACTGTACCTGAGCGGAATCCGGTCAAAACTACTTTCGTGGTAACCCGCTAATAGCTCAGACAAAGTGTGGAATTAGATTTGTTGAGCGCTGTTTGCCTGCTAACGAGTCAAGGGTTAACCGATTGTTTCCAGCTTTGTTTGAACGAACGATGTATCGATTATCGCTGCGTAATAGTAGTACACAGAATGCTATCGAGGTCCCGTTCTAACATGTAGGTAGCGACTAAGGGACTAGGGGTAAATGGAATCAATGGGAGATAGACTATCAATTTGTCATTAGTGATCGATATAACATAATTGATCCAATATGAATGATAAATACTGATATCTAGGATATATTATCGTGTCTCCGACGTTTTGTCTACGCCGAAAGGGATTAAAGGAGGTATATGTTTACATACATATATGTATGTTGTTCGTGTGCAAACTACATAATTTTCTGAATAGGTAATACATCTGTATCTGTGAATTCTCAATTTACATTGACACAAACGTCAAAGCATACACAATAAAAACCCAACTTAAACTATTCGAAATACCTATCTTTAACCATATACTTACTTAACGTGTTAGTATAACTATGTGTATGTATATAAGTTAGGTGGCCAGTACATTAATGTGTGCTAAAGGCTTACAAAGCGACATAACAATAAAATTTTCTTTTAAATTAGTACATATACACAAAACTGCTTCAAATGAGGGTTTAAAATAACCTATGGTTAAAGTAAACTAATTACTGCAGTAAATTATTATTAATAAACAGAGTTGAAAGGCAAGCATCTTCCCCCAGTTTAACATACATACATTCATACACATCACGCCTGATTCCCTGTAGAGGGGTGGGCAGAGATCACGGATCCCCATTTGTCTCGATCCTGACAGACCACTTTCGCTTCATTGACTTTCATACATCTTCTCATACACATTCAGCGATTATAGGTACTCGTAACGTCACCCTTTTGTTAATAAGCCGACCGACATAATCACATACACAATCGGCGGTTATAGGCACTCCTAACGTCACCCTTTTTCAATATAGCGTCTATCTGATCGTCATATGTCTTATTGGGTCGGCCCCTTCGTAACCACCCTTCCACTTCCCTCACATAAATATATACTATGTGTTCCCTCACATAAATATATACTATGTGTTTCCTCACAAATATATGTGTTCCACATAAATATATGTGTCCTTTTGTCAATCTGCTATCATTCAACCCAGTTTTAACAAACCCTTATAGGCACAAACAATCCTATACCTAACTATGGCAAAGTGAAAATTAGCATCTACTTGTAAAGTCGCCTATTGGAGCGACAGAAGCTTTCACACTCCCTTGAAGCCTTCACAAAAAGCCTCCAACGAGGGCAGCAAACAGAGGGACAAAGGCTAAAGATGTGTCCAAGAATCGGACCTAACTGGCCGAACAGTGGCGGCTTTAATGCGGTAATTTGGTGCAATATTTATAGCCTAAATCTTAAAGAAAAACATACGTTAGCGGTTGGAAATATCTTCGAAAAACGAGGTATATCATCATGAGGATTTATATATCTATTTATTTATTTTTATTATACTGTGTGTAAAGCAACGCTGTAGTTTAATTTTATGTCATGAAGCCTCACCTGTCATGTTGGGTGCTGCCTATCTGATGAAAAGTAAATACATTCGATGTGGCGATAATCGAACTACTAAACAGTAGGGAAGATGGAAACGCGAACTTCTGGCTGCTCGCGATAATGTTGTTAAATATGTATGCAAATACATTGATCCCTTATTACAAACTGCAGTTAATTTAGCTAAACTAGAGAAGCTCCTCCTGTGCTAAGCCTGTTAATTTTAAATTAACATTGTTACATAGTTTCATCTAAGATTTAAACCTCAAATAAGATAAAAATTAAATATACATGCATAATATACGATAATTAAATGTCAGGAAATACAAGTAACAGCAACCAAACGATGAGAGTATCATCGTAAGGAATAGGAATTAGTTAATAGACTATTTTTAGAAATAGACAATTGTGTTCACACTTTTTAGTTGATAATTGCGATGACCACATGAACTTACTATTCCACTAATAATAATAATAATCTTTATTGAAACATTCACATCAATTACATACAATATTCAACATACAATAGATTGATAAAGAATAATTGGATTTGGAAATTAAAATATGATATCACACGGGTAGTTGTGGTAATCTCAAAAGGAACAAGGATCAAATCCACTAGAGATTTTGGTCATGAAAGCTTATAAATTAAGTGTTGAGTAAATGTTTATTAATACACTTACCTGTATAAATAGATGCTTGTTTTACAGTCGTAAAATTAGATAAATTTACTCTATTTAGTTGACTGAACTAAAACATTTATTGACACCAGTTTTCAGCTGTAACGTCCAGCCTATAGATAGGTGCGTGGGCCAACAAAGCCATCTTAGCGCTCCCGTGACGTTTCAGGGAACAGTTGGACGCGTTCCGAGGAACGGGAGGACTCCACTTCTGTTGTACGCACCGCCTTGCAATAGCACAGGGCGTGGGATAGAGACTCTAAAACATAAAAAACATAACATACGCTTCACGACTTGTGTAAACACACTCCCTTTTTTATTATGGCGGGGTTGTCAGAGGCTTGAACGCCCATCTCCGAAATTTCGAAGGCATGTTAGGTATGGGTCATTCGAAGCCCGCGTATCACTAGATAGACAGCACCCAACGTGATAGGTAGTGAACCGTATCGCCGTTATAGGCACTGACTATTACCTAGATAGAGACTCTCTACATGATAATGTAAGTTGTTGTTTACAACTTCAGTCTATTTCAACTTAATTAAAACATATATGTAAGATTACGTGGGTTCGAGGCGGCCATAGAATTACTACCTTCGCAATTGCGGAGATGGACACCTGAACCTCTGACTACCCCGCAAGGGTAATGGTCGTGAACGCGTATGTATGTATGTATGTAAGATTAAGAAGACGAAGTCATTGGCTAACTAAAAGTTGCGACTAGTATAACTAGCAAGTATGCACGGTAATCATTTGCTGATAAACTTTTTTCTTTTCACCCCTTGTTTTGTTTGTCACTAGAGACATAACTACTAACAAGTAATCGTATGAAGGCTCATCGTATATTTCGTAGAAACAGCAGGTTTGTAGTGACGTTTACCTCACGATAACAGTTATTTCCAATTATTTAATTCCTTTTATGTTACGGTATATTACTTAAAGTCTGCTTATATAATCCAATGACCATTTATAACGTGCTACTAATTAACAAATAAACACAACAAGTGATTTCTTTTAGTTTACGACCTGCCACATACATGTAACAAGTAGTATTTACCTTTTAACTATCTAACCATCTCCACAGCCATCGAGTGCTAGATTTTTGTATGTAGTTGACGCTCTAGTCCATTAGTTAAACAAACGCACCAAGGGTGTTTGGGCAAAGCACTTCGCACCAAACCCTGTTTACGGGACAGGGATTAGCCCAACACTACACTGGGCAGATGTTTATCAAGGAAATTGTTAGGGTATTAAGGAGTAAAGAAGCTACATTGAAAGGCAGAGGGACAAACCGATTTCTTGATTGAAGTTCGCCGTTGTTTTTAATTAATTCGTTAACTAACCGATTTTTACACGGGAGCACTAAAGTACGGGAATACATTGTGGTAAATATTAGTCCACTTCTCACAGTTACAGTTACTATCACTAAAATTTCAAGCAGTTTCATAAAGTAAGAAGTATTTGTGATGGTATTTTTAATAAAAAATAACGAATCTTTGTGAACATATCTATCTCTGCCATCTATTTCTATACATACTACTATCACAGAGAAGATTACATTGCGAATAAACTAATATATAAACAAATAATATTAACGAATAATTAGCAAGTTAATAGCATCTCGTTTAATATTATAGCTAGTTCCTTCGTCTCAATACAACATACTAAGACGAAAGACAGCTATTTAGCTCCAGTTAATCCCATCGTACACCTCAAACACATCAACCGCAGAATATCTTGAGATCTCACCTGAAACCAAACCAAGTTATTTATATCCTATTGTTTCTCGAAAGCATCGTAAAGAACTTATTTAAACCAAAACTGACTTGGAAATGTTTGTTCGTGTCTCAATAACATTATGGATGCGGTTAAATGACTCTTTCTTTTAAACGAAACGGGAATAATGTGTCTGTGTAAAGGACGTAAAAAGAATGCTAACTAGATGCCGTTCTTCTCGGCATGTCGTATGAGGCGACTAAGACATTACATACATACATACGCTTCACGACTTGTGTATATACACTCCCTTTTTTATTATGGCGGGGTAGTCAGAGGCTCGAGTGCCCATCTCCGAAATTTCGAAGGCATCTTAGGTATGGGTTATTCAAAGCCCGCGTATCACTAGATAGACAGCACCCAACGTGATAGGTAGTGAACCGTATCGCCGTATATAGGCACTGACTATTACCTATCCTGAGGCGACTAAGATACTAGGGATATATGGAATCTATTTGAAAATGGGTATCCTGTCCTTAATATTCCATATGACATCACCACACCAATACATAGATAAAATCATACATATCACACCCAGTTCCATATAGACGGGGCAGAGATCACGGATGACCATTTGTCTCGATCCCGATAAACTACTTTCGTTTCATTGACATTCATACAACTCGAACTCACTCGGTAGCGACAGTATTTCTAATGTCATCCTTTGGAATATGTCGTCTATCTGACTGTCATATGTCTTATTAGGCCGGCCTCTACGTAGCTGCTAAACGTTGTCTTCATGGGATAGGAAACTTACACATTATTTATCAATTACATCACAATAGCTGTCAAGATTATAATGTCATTGATAAATGGAATATTGGTGACAGATTGTGCACCCATTGCTAGATATATTTAGTTTACCTACATACATATATTCACGCATCTACGTCCTCAAGGCACAGACAGACACTATAGATCGCCACCTGGCACGATCCTGAAAAATCTTTCTTAATTCGCTCACACCCATTAACCTTCTCATACATGCTCTTCTGTTCTTCACTACGTACACATGCCTTGAGTAGAATGTAAGTCATTTACCTTCAGACCTTTAGTCGCCTTATCACAGTGAAGGAAAGTGGTTCCTCGAATTCTATTTACGTCCAAAACAGGCAACTTACTAATGTATGTATTATGATTAATCAATATCAATGTAAAGAGATAATCACACATTGTGCCTTTTTGTTTTAAATTTATCCAGATGGTGTTAAATTTGTTTCTGTAAGTAATATAAAGGTTTTGTTTCGATTCAAATGGAATAAAGAGTCTATTGTTAATTCGTATTGAATTTAGTTGTATTTGGTATGGTATGCTTTGTTCCTTAGATGGTTATTAGGTTACTGACGCACGTAAGGCTCAATTACGCAATTGCTGTTTAAACATAAGAAAGAAGAATGCCGTCTATTCAAAGAGCTATTGCGAAAGAAGCAAATATTATTCTGTATGCACTTAAGTATATAATCCTGAAGGTTGGATTAAATTTTGTTTGTTTATCAACCTCTTTTGAGGTTGTTGTTGTGCTGAACCTAAAGAGTTTATTAAAAGGAGGATTTTAAACACATCAGTGTACTTAGGTTTATAAATTTTAGATTAATAAAGTAGTGATACATTTTTCTAAAAATATACGTATGTTTCTCGTTCTATTAATGTCGTATAAAATATAGATACATACTCGTCATAAACGCCTATTATTTTAAAAATATAGACGTGTTTGTGTTATTTACCTGACTGAACATTACATACACTACCAATCTTTCATCATTACACCTCTTTGCTCATAACTGCCTCTTAAATCTTAAGCAGACCTCGCTCCTTTCATTTTATTTAGCGAATAATACGTCATCAGATCCGATTGTACTTAACCCATTATTGCACTAAGTCGCTTTGGCTGCATAATGACATATATTGGCCTTTACGAGTGTTTACGACATTTATGACGTTTTACGGCTGAGCAACAAAGCCTGAGGTCTCGTGTCGAAGCATAGAGGTCTCGTTGGCACAAAACCTCCTTGGATTTATGTTGGCATTCACTGTTTCCCAGTACTTGGGCTTGGAATTCGAGTTTTGAGCCTTTTGTCCGTCTGTGTTCACCTTTTTATGAGTCACGCCTATTTTTGACCCCTCAGGTGAAAAAGGTGTTGTGACTTTGACGTGTCGAGAACTGAGGAACGAACCTAAGCTGGGATAGGCAGAGATAGGGTCCTATTTACATACAAGACTGGAAGAAACGAGATTTAAGGCTACAATAAATATATATTATCGGAAATGGCATAATACTTTATCATTTTGTTATGATTTTCAATACGAGGATATTTATATGTAGGTACAAGTGGTAACTATCGATGAAGTCGTGGATATCTTAGATTGAGACATTAATACAAATCACATAATATATGCTTTTTGATTAATGGTCAATTGAAGATATTATTAATTATTTGTTGATATTATTACGGTGAAGGAAAACATCGTGTGGAAACCTACCTGTTCATGGCTTACCACCTGTCACATTGAGTACTGACTATATGGTCAACACAAGGGTTCGAGGTGGTCATAGAATTACTACTTTCGCAATTGCGGAGATGGACACCTAAACCTCTGACTACCCCGCAAGGGTTAATGGTCGTGAACGCGTTTGTTTTTTGACATATCTACGTTTTGACTTATTGACAATTATAGATTTATATTTATTTGTTGATATCTATTTGCGCTTTGAACGCTACGTGTCAATTCTATATCCAAAAAATAGTATTTTACATTTATGATTTTATTTTCTATTACAGTACTTAACTAAAATAAACAATCCCCTTTCTAATCTCTACCATTTACAGTCACATCCTATCACGAGAACCTTACAGACGATAATATCTTCATAGTCACATTTAGCATAAATATCAGGGTTGTGATTATTGGTGACAGTGAGCTAGCTCATCGCCCAACAGATTCCATTAACCGCTAGTCCCTTAATCGTCTCCTTCAACGTAAGAACGGCAGCTAGATTGTGTTCTTTTGAGTCCCAGACACGGGAAATTATATCCTTGAAACAATGTGGATTCCCAAGGACTGAGCCTCGTAAGAATATTGAAATATGGTCCCATAAACGTCCTCCCGCCACTTGGTCTGAGTTGTGTGGGATTGAACGATGATGTATGGCTTCATTTGTTCGATCTTCAGTCTTTATGGACTTTAAGGATCTTTTAGGATCGTTTACATGTAACGAAGGATCCGTCGCGTATTGTTTGTCACTTAACGCTAGTGCAGATAAATGTGTAGAAAAACTAGACCTTTCATACTTAACCTAAGATATGTTAGTTAGTGTAGTTCTAGCGTATGTTTAGACGCTTTTTCGTTACATAGGAACCGACCCTAATATTCCTTAAGGTTCTATAAGATTGAATAAACTCTAAGGGCTTAAATGAGGATTTTTTCGTCACGAAGGTTCTAGTTTTCGCCGCTGATAAAAAACTTTAATGATGTCAACACTCTGCGTGAAAAGAGGTTATTACTGTAATAGATGAGGATTAGAGATTATATCTAAAATAGATGAGATTCGTCTAGTAATTTTTGGGTGGTAAACATTTTTTTCTTGTGTAATGCGAATTATATCAAGACGTGTGATGGTAAGTGAAAAATTAGTTAACTGGCTCTTCAATAGGAGTTTGACCATAATCGTTTCATTTCTTAAATTTTAGATTTTATTTATGAAAAAACCAGCTCATTTGTGAAAATTGTATGTTAGGTTTTATACTCATTTCATTACATACATTTCTCTATTTTTATTAATAATATCCGCAATAACAATGCCTAAAGTTCCTAAAGGGGTGCAGAAAATGTTGGAATAACAAATCCCCTTTTCCACATTTGTCGTACACAAGATTCTAGGTACATTATTTAATAAATTTGTGATGGATTGCCAACCCATCTGTATCCCATGGAACTAATTTGTCAGTACAGTGCCCTATTCAAGGGAAACTTTTACGACATTATTTGAAAACCAAACCACAAAGCCAGGGGAGGTATTCAATAATAATTTCCATATAGGAGACATGATAAATAACGAAACTTCTATAACTTTTGTCCAACTACCTTCAATATTGGACACTGGAAAACCAACTATAATTACTAAAGAATAAGTTTGAAACTTGTTTGTGGATTTCCGTGTAGTTAGGGCGTTTTGTCAGGGGGTTACCATGGCAAATAAAGGTGGAAAGTTAGTATTTTGCTAAAGATTTATATCGACAGGCCACGGATTGCAGTTTTGTTAGGCCATTGTGGACGACAAGAGTTTCGGGTTCGATCCTCAGTTTTAGAGACACAGAATTGATTGTTGTCTTGCGACAGTTGAGTAAAATACTGGGTTGTAGTTAAAGCTGTAGTTGAAGTAGCATAATAATAGTGTTATAGACAAATAACTGATGAAATTTTTATTTATGTATTCATCCACATACGTCTGTGTGCAATCGAGTAACACAATTGTTAAATAAAATAAAGAAACTAAAACTAGCAACATGAAATGAAGGTTTTATAAATTAAATTATTAATCAGTACTATAACTTATTACAAATACTTAATATGTAAATAACTATACCCTAATATTTTTTCATATTTAATTACTTCTAAGGCGAACGTGATCTTACAACTTGTCACTCTAAATGCTGTTAAAATAGGTTCAAGTATAACTCGAGAGTAACTTTATGACTTCGTATGAGAAAAAGTCCTAGGTTCGAATCCCGACTCTGGCATGTACCAATAAATAAATTTAAATATGTGTTTTCATTTACGTACATAATTTACAAACATCATTTTGAAAACATCGTGAGGAAACCTGCCTATCCCTCAGGACAGTCAGTGCCTATATACGGTGATACGGTTCACTACCCATCACGTTGGGTGCTGTCTATCTAGTAATACGCGGGCTTCGAATGACCCATACCTAACATGCCTTCAAAATTTCGGAGATGGGCATTCAAGCGGGTGACTACCCCGCAATAATAAAAAAGGGAGTGTGTATACACAAGTCGTGAAGCGTATGTTTATGTGGAAGAGTTGGCGAGGTAGGCCGCGTATAACATATACGGATCAAATTAGAGGTATTCTTCTCAAGTTCGGTGTACGCGGCGTGAAGAACAGATGAGCTTATATGAGATGAAGCAAGAGAGATTAGTCAGGATCGTTCCAGGTGGCGATCGATAGTCTCTGCCTATCCCTTTAGGGACGTAGAGACGAGGATATATGTATATATAAACTCTAATCTAATGCATCTCTTGTAGTACTAATACTTACTAATTGCTTTCGTTGTATATATGTAATACTTATTCCTAGTACTTGTAACAAGTACATTCTGTATCTATAAGCTACTTTCGTGTCTTAAAGTACTTTGTCTTGTAAATGCAAATTTCAGAGCTGGCTACCGGTGTGTATGGCAGTGAAATGTGGCTTTTATTGTGCTACTACCCGCTGGGTTCAGGTCGTAAAGGTATCTGGAGTGCTACTGGGTTTTGTTAACCATCACGACTTTAAAATTAAGAGCGATGGGCAGATGTGGAAGTCGAAGTTGTTTTTGATATCAATATAAAGTTATTAATGTGTTGTTTTTGCTTTAAAATATAATAATATTGTGCCACTTTGGTATTTTAATAAAGTGTTTGTAGATACGTTTTCCATGAATTTCCATGTTGTACCTACAGGTATTAATGAAAATAGAAGTTCAGTTATTTTAAGTCCCAGATTCAATCCACCTGTTTAGGAAATCCGAAAGATATGAAGAGACATTAAACAGAAATGAGATGGAACTTTGAACCTCTGACTACCCCGCAAGGGTTAAAGGTCGTGAAGGCGTTTGTTTTAGTCTTTGTATTAAACAGAAAGGCATGGTCGTGCCTGCGTTTGTCTTCATATTAAACAGAAAAGCATGTATTTACCTTCCATTGAAGTCTATAACGCTTTTAAAAACACAACCATTGACATTCCTTACTAAAACTGTTCAGAAGAACCTAAACACTAATGTTCAAAGTCATCTCATTAATTTTCAGAGTCAGCTGTTTCCTTATTCCCTTTGTCGCCTCTTACTGGAGAGAGGTGACTAGGAGAAGAGCCCGTGATTAATTGATGGAATGATTAATTGAATTATTAATTAGTGCGTTTGCTACTTGTGTGTTTGAGGCTACAAAACACAGGATAGTTTCCGAGATAGTTTGGGACGTAAATATATTAAGTGATGCTTGAATTTCATATTGATTAAGTAAAAAAAAAAGATAAACGAGTTCATGACCATTAACCCTTGCGGGATAGTCAAGGTTCAGGTTTCCATCTCTGCAATCGCGAAGGTAGTAATTTTATCGCCACTTCGTAACTACGTGTTGACAGATAGTCAATCGGAGGTTGTAATTCTATAGCCACCTTAAACAAACGTTGACCAAATTGTCAGTATTCAATGTAACAGGTGGTAAGCCGTGTCACTATTTAAAAGCACCGATCATGAACTGATAAGCCATGTCGACAATTACTAGCACTAACTATTACCTGTTCAGGGAATTAGTAGGTCTCCTCACGATGTTTTCCCTCACCGTAGTATTCGGTGTAAATATATTATGATTGACTCAGAATATATTTAGCACTATTACCTGTTCAGGGAACTAGTAAGTTTCATACACCTCACGACTTGTGTCTACACACTTTTTTATTATGGCGGAGTAGTCAGAAGCTTGAATGCCCATCTCCGAAATTTCTAGGTATGGATCATTCAAAGCCGCGTATCACTAGATAGACAGTACCCAACGTGATAGGTAGTGAACCGTATCGCCGTATATAGGCACTGACTATTACCTATCCTGAGGGATAGGCAGGTTTCCTCACGCTGTTTTCCTATTATAGGCCGAAAAGATGTCTTTACAAGACTAAGTCCGTTGTAATGTATTCTCTCGAGGCATAGGCCCTAATGTCGGAACAAAGCGTGCCAAGTGTTAGCCATCTCATTGCCATGACAATGGCGAGTTAATTAAAACGGAACGGGTAGCTGCTTCGGTGCTGGGTTCGATTCCGCTCGTACTTTGTGTACGAGTAGTTTCCTGATAGAAGTGTTTACAGAAGACTTTTGTATGTATATTTTGTGTAGATTTTTCCTGATGGAAATTTCGGTTAGTGGTTGGAGCATTTGCCGTTGAATCAGTTAGTGCTAGATTCAATGGGTGTTCGGTCAGACAATAATAAATAATTGCATGATGTACCACTACGTATGTACGCTGAGAAAACATATCGTGAAGAACCCTGACCTGCAAGCATACTGGTTGTGAAGTAAGTATATGAAACTTGAACGTTCCTTTATCACTCACTGTTGTAGTCAACTATCTAATACTACCTATTACCGCCGAGTGTGTATGAGTAAAAAACGAAAATTATTTGTCACGATTAAGACACAGGATGATATCGTGATATCTCCCTCCTCTACCCTCTACTGAAACGAACGTGCTGTGTATATATGTATCTCTTTACAATTTTCTCCATACCTAGTTGTAAGAGACATTACACTCCGAGAATCGAACCCGGTACGTGTGTGCCTCGCGCATCGAATCCAAGCAGCAATGGGCCGAGACAATCGCTGGTCCACCGAGACAAAGTAAGACGTGATAACGGATGACAATAGGCTGAACATGTTATTTTGTGCTACTCTGGGAGGCACATAGTGTGAAGAACAGAACAGCATGTATACATACATATACATCACACCTGATTCCCTGTAGAGGGGTAGGCAGAGATCACGGATACCTATTTGTCCCACTGACAGACCACTTTGGATTCATTGACATTCACACATCTTCTCATACACTCTCGGCGGTTATAGCTACTCCTAACGTCACCTTTTTTCAATATAGTGTCTAATTGATAGTCTTTGCCTATGCCGTTATATATTTATGTGTGTATGTCTGGGAGGCACAGAAAGATGAGTATCTATATGTCTTGTGACATGCATGTGGTAAGGGGACTATTAGTGTTTGAATTAATAAGGCGATGGGCTAGCAACCTGTCACCAATATATGAAGCTAAATGTAAGGAATGCATAATTGATATTAGGTGTTTAAAAAATATTGTGATTCCGAGATTATGTACACTCCGAAAGGGATTGGAGCATGTGTTATTATACATATATGTATAAGTATGTTACTGAGTTACAATTATATAGATGAAAAATAGTATGGAATCCTTACATACATTGCTTGTAAAATCATGGAATGACAGTACATACAGTCCTATTTCTGTACTTTTATAAACTAAGTTCATTTCTAACAACCAATTAGGAAACGTCGGGTATAGTATTATATTATCTGTGGTCGGGTTAATAAAGGTAATTTTATTATATAAAAACTTACGCGATAAGCCCCGTTAGTTATTAATCATGATCAGTATAAATTGCGAATCTCTTTTAACTACAATTAGGAACCACGCAAATCGGCAGCTAGCCACATCCTATCTAGTCCCACACATCTAAAGATTATTCCAACAAGTCCATTTCAACATATAGACAAAGGCTTTAAGAGGCTTAATTCACGGCTAGCACCGAGACAAAAGGCAGGTGCTTTGAAAAATCACCTCCAACTACCGCTACAGAAGTTATGCGACCGCTGACAACTTCATTGTGCCTCTGTCCCAGCTTTGAATGACAATGGTCGTAATTATATGCGACACGTGACTGCATTTTCTTTCACGTGTGATTTAGTGACGGATTTTAGTTGAGTATGTACTTATGGTTACGACTGTGAGTGCTGAAATGGTGGGGAGTTGGTGTTATAATCTAGATGAGAATGTGAATGATTCGTGGCTCAGTTGTTTAGGGTTTGATTCTATCAGAGAGTAAACAGGTTCAAATCCCGCCTGAGCACCAATGGAAATGAAGTTGAATGATTTTTATGTACGTTTTCGTAATAAAAATACATTTGCAATATGCACCGAATACTAAACTGTAAAACATCGTGAGTACATTTCCTCACGATGTTTTAACTATTACCAACTATTACCTGTTCCTCAAACAGGTAATAGTTAGTGCTTGTAATTGGTGACATAGTTTACCACCTGTCACATTGAGTACTGACTATCTGGTTAACAGTGGGTTTGAGGTGGCCATAGAATTGCTACCTTCGCAATTGCGGAGATCGACACCTGAAGCTCTGACTACCCCACAAGGGTTAATGGTCGTGTTTGTAACCCACTATTTCTGTATACACCACCGAAGTTAAGCCATACTTCATCAGATTATATACGTATAATGATAATGTGAATAAACGCAGCTACATACATACACATCACGCCAGATTCCCTGAAGAGGGGTAGGGAGAGATCACGGATCCCCATTTGTCCCGATCCTGACAGACCTCTTTCGCTTCATTAACATACACCTCCTCATACACACTCGGGGATTATAGGTATTTCTAACATCATCCTTTTTCAATATAGCGTCTATCTGACAGTTATGTCTTATTGGGCCGGCCCCTACTCAGCTACATATTATACACATCTCTCTCTAAACAAAATTCAATTCAATATTTAATTTCATGTCTCTTACAATGTATACATACAGGATGTTCCAATTGTTCGGGTGTCAGTGACGTCACATACAAAGGGTGTGTCGCTTTCATCAGTGGTGTAAACTGGAGACGCATGATAAGGAGGGCGATTGCAGAGGGTTAGCAGAGATGTGGCGTCATGTTATTTGGATTGTATTAATATTTGTATTAATTTATTCATAAAAGTGATTATCGTGTCGGCTTGTAAGAAGTAATCATGGGGGATAGAGATATATCATCTACAGTTTGTACTTATTTTAGTATATAAATGATATGAATGTCTATACTTGTTTAGTTACGTAAGGATTAAGAAATAGAATTGTTCCAAAAAATCAGTCAAATTTGGCCTATTATCCAAAACAATATATTTATAAAATATGTGAGTATTAGTACTTACACTCATAAATACTTCATAAACCGTCTAGCCCCGTAGTCATCGTTTATGTTTAATATACTGGAAAGAAGTATCTGTTTCAAAATTACATACATAATTACATATATTTTCGCCTCCACGTCCCCAAAGGGATAGGCAGAGACTATCCATCGCTACCTAGCGATGCTGATAAATCTCTCTTGCTTCACTCACAACCTTCTCATACATGCTCTTCTGTTCTTCACGCTACGTACACCCGCCTTGAGAAGAATGTTTCAAATTTGGTGTCAAATTAAAAAAAACCTCAAAATTACATTTACATCTAATACCTACTTATACCATTTACATTGATTCCATTGTATTCCTACCCACTCCTGTCAGAACTAAAACTTACTGTTCACAATGTCTGCATGTTATTAAAAATCGTTTCGACTGCCAACCCTCCCCACCGTTTAGGGATTACAGATAAGCTCATTGAAGTGACGTCATGAATTTAAAATCAAACACGTCATAGATGATGGTACATGACAGTCTTATTGTGTTGTGTATAACGCCTTTAGGATTGAATGGAAGTGTTTACTAAATAAAAAATAAATAGATACATTTAAGGCAAAGGGATATGTAGAATGAAAGGCTAAAGAAAACATCTTGTAACGTTTGAGTTGATGTTAGTGGCTAACAAAAAGATTAAGGAATATTAAGGTTCATAATAAGTAATAATAATACGCAGTATAAACTTTAAGTAACAAATATTCGTATTAACGTAGTCTAGGCGTATGAACGACACGGCAAGAAGATTTTTAACCAATTTAGAGGAATTTAATTTGACTATTGACTGCTTTGAAAATACTTTCTCGCAATCGTACGTATAAGTGTTGTAGTGTGTACAGTGATACTTTAAAATGAAGTACCTTAGCGAATTATACGGTGAGGGAAAACATCGTTAGGAAACCTACCTGTTCCCCGAACAGGTAATAGTCAGTGCTTGTAAATGGCGACATGGCTTACAAGCTGTCACATTGAGTTTTGACTATCTGGTCAACTCGTGGGTTCGAGGTGTCCATAGAATTACTGCCTTCGCAATTGCGGAGATGGACACCTGAACCTCTGACTACCACGCAAGGGTTAATGGTCGTGAACTTTACTTTAGCGAACATCTTTTTTATGCACCGACTAGTAATCTTTACCGTCTTTTGATACATAATACAGATATTCTCTTAATTAGGGATTGGCGTCTCCATCTCGACAGTTATGTAGTAGATAATATACAGTCAGATCGAACCTTCATATTTCGACACAATGTAACAAATCACAAGTTTTAAATAACGTAACAACAAATCATACAATTCGTGGGGTGTAGTAATAAAAAATCAAAACACTACTCGGATGATAAATCAAACATTTACCGTTGTATTAGAAGATGGTCCCACTCGAAATTTGATGCGATTGAATTTTCACCCCAAAACAAATTACTTTTTCAGTCCCACAGGAACCGGGATGTGTGGTCACCCTACACCCTTTCGGATTCAATTTCTATCTGGTTACGTAATTATTAATTTTAATATTGATTTATTGTGTTATATTAAAGAATTGAAGCTAGTATTCCTTTATATGTGTTGTAAGAGACGATTGAAAGAACAACAGGGAATATATAAGGATTTTTTCATGCAACCTTTCGCCTATCGTACATATTAGTGCAATATAACACGTGAGTTGAGCATATGATTGAGTAGATCTATATATAAAATTAATCTGTAAAAAATTATGCATATAGTAATTAATTAACTTTACAATCAAATTTTATTATTTATTAACTTACACGTTATATCTTATGAAACAGAAAGAACCAAAATCCCAAAACATAAAACTATAGAAACAAAACAACATTGTTCTTGTCACAAGTACAAAATAGGGTGTCCACAATTTAGCGAGAGGGTGAGACAGAGTATCTATTATTTATGGTAAGTTAAACTATGGTTGCACAAACAATATGCTGTGAATCTCTGTTAGTTGAAAAGGGGATGTAGTTCCCATCCGAACAAAATGAGTGGTAGAAAAAATAAGATAAATTTTGTGTTCAGGATCGCAAATTGGTTGACATTAGGGTTTTGATTTTACTATGATTGATGTTGTGCATTATTATAAATTGCTGTATTTGATTTTTATTGTGTAAAAAAATTAAACTTAATATTTAAGACTAATAAAGTGTATAGAATAAACTTATAAATATGAACAAATGCGTAACAAAGAAAATAACTTAGGATTCGGGTGACATTTTTTGAGTGATTACGCTAAAATTACATTAAATTTAAACATGTATTAAAATAAATTTAATGTAATAAGAGTAATTACTGTTTTAGTTGTCGTAATGAAATGTATAAAACATGATCTAGCGTGTTGCGTATTCTATTATTATTATCTATTGAATGACTTTTTAAAATTTCTGATTACATAGTTATACTGTATTGCTAATTTATATTTCAACATATATTTCATCCATTATGATAGTTATTTCAATAAATACGAGTATATAAAAAATAATCTCTATTGTTGTAATAAAATAATTAAAAAGTACTTAAACTTTTATCGCTTTTTCAAAAAAATATAATCCCTATTCTTTTCCAAATCGTTCTTTTGTCATCTTATTAATCACACACATACGTCCATTTTGAATATCCATTTCGCTAGTCTTTTTGTCCATCCCTGTCGATTTGCATGTACGTATTGTTTGCGTCCATTGTGCGGATGCAGTGTTGTGTTGAAAACGTGTGATTCTGTGAACCCCGCCGGGATTACAACTCGAACGATCATTGGTCAGATTTCAATAATCGCAATTGAGATAGTTATTGTGAATTGTTGAGGGAAGTTTAGGTGTTTGTAGTGGTACGTGATTTTAGAATGATTATTAACTATGAAATTTACTTTCATGGGCTAACTTTCATACACAAACTTTTTGGGTTTTTCATAAGTGGTTTCTTTATTCTTTTTAATTTAATTTCCTTTTTTTGTTTAACTTGACCCTTTTCCATGACTTTACTCCATTTTTAAAATTTATTATATTCGTGACTTACTACACTTTACTTTTACTTTATTTTATGAGTATACCTGCTTTATCAAATCGTTATGATAAAAATTACAATTAGCTATACCTATATATAAATAGTCGTATATACCTATTTATTATTTAAATTAAAGTGGAGAAAATCGCAAAAACCATATCAAGGGTACTCTTTCTAAATCGCAACGGCCTCAGCGCAGATAATCCGCCCGCCCCCAGGCTTAACTTGATGATGTTTAATTTTATTGAAGATTTAATTGTCTGTGCAAACAATATGGGTGGCGAACGTTTTGTTCAAGGGCTCTTACTGACGGGTGTTGGGTTCAATTCCCGGTTGGGAGTAACTGTAGTGTAAACAGTTAGTGTTTGTGTTCTGCAGAAACAGATGGCTGGTAATCGATGGACTGGATTTGTTTAGGGAATGATTGAAAGAGTTAATGGGAAGATTTTTTACCAGGGATGCTGGGAGTTGCTTGCTATAAATAAATTAAAGTTAAACAGGATATTTCCTATTCAGTTCTATTCAGGAAAATGGTGCTTGGAGTTGTTTTAGCTTGTAGAAAGTCACGCAAACAATTGCAGCTATGGAAATGATAAAAGGGTAAGACAAACGCACATAAGTTCTATGTGGACCTACAACTATCATTTAATAAAATTAATGTCTCTCTGAAACCGTTACAAGTACATTTTACATAAAATATGCCATGTAACATGATATCTAAATTGTAACGTTACGGTCGCCTCTCTAGTTCTTACTTAATTGATGTGAGTCTATTAAAATCTCTCCCAACAAAGTGTCACTTCATTAAAATCGAGGGGCATGACACGTCGAATTCACAAGAGCCCATTCCAACCAAAACCAGATTACACCTGTGCCCAACGTTTCTGCTTTATCGCACCGACAATTATTAATGACACAACATTATACCAATGAAAGCACAAACACAGTGCAAATGGGTTCTCATCAGAAAACAGTTTCACGAACAATTTCCAAGCGAATATTATGAAGCCGCAGCGAAACGGTAAAGGGTGCTCGTCACTGTCTCCCAAGAGCGTGTTTACAGAAATAAATCTCTAGGCGAGCACAAAGCGAGACAAAGGCTAGTCTCACCTCCCGTCATCCCATAATAATATGTTAATTTATATTTAATATAAAGCGGTTACAAAGAGTCGCTGGAAGAATGACCGCGCGCAGCTTTGTCCCCGAAGAGCACAAAAGCCGCGTCACCCTACACTGGAGAGCTTCAATTGCGCTAATCCATTTTATTGCATGTCACGAGCAGTTAGTTTATTTAAAATTTATATTGCGCGAGCGCACGAATCATTCTCGCCCTAAATCACGGCGCACAAAAAGTAGCGCGGCCCATGTATTCCGGTAATTAGAAGATTTGTATGCAAAGCCTCATTGTGGCGCGCATTATTAGCTCGTAACGCGGCCGTACATGCACTAATGCTTGTCTCGCGAGATTTTATGCATTCACTCCCATATTTTCATAGATTTATGGAGGCATTTGAATAACTAGGCGGTTATTTATGGCCTCTTCGCGTTCCCAGGGAAGACCGTTGGTCAACAGAATAAGTGTCGCATTTCCCTGCAGCTCTCAGGGAGTTATTTATCGTGTCATGCGTTTACAGGATTTGGTCATGTCGCGAGATTTATGGGAAAACTAGAGTCATGATTTTTAACTGAAACAGTTATCTGTTTGAAGTACCATGATAAATATTATGGTTTACTTTCAGATAACTAAAATACCAACTCAAACATTCAATATTTAAAATTATGAGTATTCGTAGTATAGTTTTGTGTATACTCGTGATAATAATTATTACAATTATTGTTAGGATAGGAAACAATCGAAATGAATGTGTCCTTACTGATTGCATTTTGGATCAGAAGTTTATTGCTAACATCAACCTTTGTTTCTGCAGTACCACTGTTACCATTAGAATTGGGTACGGTATTTCAAAATCGATTCATGAACCTAACGTGCAAGAGTAAAGCTGTAATTCATGTGTGTGTGTATTATATCAGTAATTAAAACTCGGTTATTTAACTTTAACTACGAGTTTATCCAAAAATACTTTACAATAAAGGAAAAAGTAAATCAAAATACTATCCGTCTTCACCTATCAGACGTAAGTCAAAAATTTACATTTCAAATCCATACGCGAATATTACGATCGACCTTTGCGCCCTTTGAATATGAATAGGCTCGAAAAAAATTGACACAGGACTTAGTTTGATTGACAGGGCTTGGGCCTTAGAAATTAAAAGGTGATACAATGGCGGGTTCATAGTGCGTTTCTTCGAGATAGGCTTTTGTTTAGCCGACCTATTGTGGCGGGAAGAATGCATATGTCACCTTGTGTCAAGGAAGACAATAAGCGCCTTTGTCAGAGTGTTTCCTATCAAAAATGTGTTTGCCGTTTCTCTCGCGACTCAACGCGGAGACAAAGGCCTCAGATGTAACAATAACTGTTCGTTTATCTCAAGTTTATGGGATGGGTTTATAATGCAAACGTGTGCTAGGTTGGTAAGATCTATTCGTTCCTAAAATGTAACTCTGCAAATGAAAGGTATTAAAAGGTTCGAATTAGTACAAAAACTTGTAAATCAGAGAATCTGTCAATAATTTAAATCTATGAAGTCATAAAGTATCTTCTTCTTAATGATTAAGAAATTACATATTGTTTCCTTGTACCATTTGCCACATATGTACCTTACAGTCAGCTCACACGAAAACAAACTTAGGAGTTTAGGACATTCAGAATTCTAGGTATTGACGTGATGACATGTCCGGCAGATATCTTGCACAATGGCCGGCAGTCTGACGCGACGAACCGTCAGGGTATCTTTCAATCATACGGATGAAGCCAACTCCGACGGCGATACATAAATTATTTGAGGAGTCGAAGGTACAGAATGGATTTGGAAGACGGACTTTCCTTTAATAAGATTATATAAAGATTATATTTGCTGCAAATATATAGACAATTTAAAATGAATGGAAAAAATACGTTCTAATTTTATCATTCACAAGCTGTACGTCATACTCGTAAAAACTTAGAACGATATTGAAATATAGTTAACATTTAAAAAAAATAAAAGTACAACTTGAACACAATTTAGCATTGAGCACATTATTATAAATACGTAGACAAATATAAAAATGTATTTGAGTGGCCATAGATTTCAGCCTTTAATATTTCACAACAGATGAGAAAAAAATATAGAAAATGGAGGATATATAGCAACCGGAAAACTTTCGAGATAAAATTAAATTAAATTAAATTAGATTTGGTTAAATGTACTGTAAATGTACTACATGTGGACGATACCACCGTGTTTAACAAAGAAGAAGAAAGGTCGCTACTCTACATTTGACTACTACGATAAAGAATTACATTCGTGTTGCAAATGTTAGAGTATTTTATTCTTCATTAAACTTTGACTCGATCCTAAAAGAATATTGGATTTTAATCATTTATTTTCAGATTTTGAAAATACTCTGTACACCAGCCCCGAGTGTGAGCAAGTAAAACATTGTTTTGGTCAGACGACGAAACGCTTCGTGTGTGTACCTAATCAGAAAGACGGAACCCCCTTCACAGAGGCACCGGGGTGGGACGAGTTCATGCAAAATGGGAGCAAGATGGTGAAATTACTTAAGACTAAGATATATATTAAGCAGTGTTACGAGCGAACGTAGATAAGTGTATCTTCGTTCTTTCTACTAGACATTATATATGGCTAATTATATATAATGAATGAGGTACTCTCACGGGACTAGTTTTGTCCATCCATTTGGATTTATAACCACGATACGTCTGTACGACTAGTATTATAACTACGATTAACTATGAATGAAAATATAACTATGTTTTTATGTGCGTGTTATGACATAGCCAGATATATGAACTGCTTTTAAATAAATGGAATGACATTTATTAAAATAAATATAACCTTCAAGTAACTAAGTTTGATATGTCAGTATTCTCCTACGTAAAATTCGATAGCATCTACCTAACACAGTCCAGCATAACAGCATCCCCGCAATCCATCGTCGAAACCTAATTTCCTTTTGCTGCGATACACTCGTATAAGACAAATAGTGGACTGGACCAAAATACTATGGTCTCCTGAACTGTGTCAGTCCTCAAAGATTATAACAGGTTCATGGTATCTCCTTACACTGGTTATTGGGTACGCAAATGTAATGACTATTGCAAAACAATAAACAATATTGTTACTTGTATAACAGAAAATATTAAGGTGAAGAAAGCATTGTGAAGAAATTTGACTATTCCTTTGGATAGGCTATAATGATTGCCTTTACTCGTGAAAGGATGATTTGATAAGGTCACCTATTAGTATGTTTAGTAAATGGAAACACTAAAACTAGATCTATTGAAGACTATTATTAGGTTGTAGTTTTGTATACGTAGTTAAGAAAAAACATATTTCTGTGAAGTTTGACACTTACTTTGGCTTAAGATAGAGATCTCTTAATGCTTTAAGTATATTAATCTTAATTGTATTTTGGCAACCGGTTGTTATTAACCCTTCTTTCAGAAATTATAAAGTAAGGAGTCTGTATATAATGTAGCAACCTTTTTTCGTAATACCTCATTTTATAATCCCCTGAAACAAAAGTGTAGTGATGTGCACGGTAGCTAAAAGGCACTCGGCAATCTGCGAGTCAGCGGGATGTCCCACGTGGCCGCATCGAGTCACGATTCGAGTCCATCGATGCGCGAATCGAGTTGCATAAACTTATATAATACACCTTATTTATTCAGTGTTACGGTTGAAAATATATTCGATATCAGTGTGTTATATTTTCAGGTTGTTAGTTCAAGGTATTTTGGCTTGTATCGCCGAGGTATAAGGTTGGTTTTAAATGTTGGTTCGAGTGCTAATTATAACGTTAATGCGCGTATGAGCATCCTGCTGTGAGGAATTTTTAATAAGCGCAAAGCTTTCCTAATGATTGCGTTTGAATCAGGTGAGAGCGGTGATAGGTGGGGGTGAATATTCATTGTTATGGGTACAGAACAAATTTTGAGTATTATATATTAGTTACACTTATAAAAGGTAAAAACAAGTGCCTGATTTAAAATGACTGATCTTGGAGAGATAAATAATTAGTGACTTTTAAAATCGTCAACATATTGTATAATAGCTCCCATTCATACGACAAATTGCAACATGTTCCCAAATTGAATTCAGATGTCCATGTTCACCGTCAATTACAACATACATACACATCACGTCTGATTCCCTGTACAGGAGTAGGCAGAGATCACGGATTCTCATCTATCCCGATCCTGACAAACCACTAATAATAATTATTATTAATAATAATTATTATGTCCATCGATGAATAACCTAAAAACCATTGTCGCGTTTGTTAATAAAAAGAAATAAATATATTCAATAGACTAAAACTGAATTACTAAAATAATACTCAATTACCAATTTCATCAGCGCAAAGTCTAGATAGAAACTAATTTATTTCCTGAGCGATTCAGTAATCAGAAAGTATCTAAATCTCACATTAGAGGCGCAGTGGGTGTAATCGTAGACCGGAGGCGTCGTATCAAGTCCCGATAACAATCGCATTGTGGCCGCAGTAAGTAAAACGGTAGTAGATCTCGATCTAAATAGAAACGCCGAATAACAATGATACAACTCTTAATAGCCTGTGTCGAGTAACAGGAGCTCCGAATAATTCTCATTACACACATTTCACAATTCGATACATTGTAGATCGATTCTTGAGCGGCATTATTCGTGGCCGCGGGAGGTCGGCGCATCACTACTGCCAAAACTCAAATGTCATCGTTCCAATTCGAAATTCAATTACAAGTAATTAATGCGTTAGGATTGCTGCTTACGGGGCGATATGAACGGTCTATCTACGTATGTGATAACTTAACTTGTTCACAATTTATTTATATATTACACCTAGCGTTTAGTAATCAATCGGGATTAGTCAAAAATATCCCCTATTAACATACAAAGTCAAACTTTTCAGGACGTTAAAAGAATTACTTTTCCTAATTGTTATAGTGTAGGACGCCCCTCTGCCAGGTGGACCAATGATCTCAAGAAGGTCGCTGGTAGTGGCTGGATGAGGGCCACGAATGATCGTGTTTTGTGGCGTACCCTTGAGGAGGCCTACGTCCAGCAGTGGACTAGTATAGGCTGATTGATTGATTGAATTGTTATTTATGGACTATGTAACTAACCGAAGGCTTTTTCAAGGTTCATACTCGATATATATTACACATAAGGACCTACCTCCGTGTGGCGGGGGCAGAGTAAGATCATTTGAAAACAATAGCCTTTTCGGCGGCTCAAAGGAATATGCAACCTCATTACTAGAACCTATTAAGTTTTGTTCATCGACAGTTTAGAAGCTGTGAACGCGATGAAAGTTCCAAATTCAAATTAATTGTTTTTCCGCCATTGTTTTGTTCCTGCAAATCATTGTTACTCAATTTGTCTGAGCAGTCGATGTAAGGTAGCGCCTTGGGTACTATTGGATTATTGCCTTGGGCGTAAAAAACTTTACGACTGTGATTTATATGAGGTTAAAAGCTGGAGTGAAATACATACATATGATAAAGACAAACGCGTTCACGACCATTAACTCATGTGGGGTAGTCAGAGGTTTAGGTATCCATTTCCGCAGTCGCGAAAGTAGTAATTATATGGCTACTTCGAGAACGCACGTGTTAACCATATAGTTAGTACTTAATGTGACAGGTGGTTAGCCGTTTCGCCATTTACAAGGTCTAACTATTACATGTTCAGGAAACAAGTAGGTTTCTTCACGATGCTTTCCTTCACCGTACAAACATACATGCTCAAATTTAATTCCGTTTTGGGATAAACAGAGCAATGGAGCTTTATAATTATTATCAGGGTTGTAATGTGATTAATATAGAATAAAAATAACAAAACCAAAAGCAAAATTAAAACTGTAAGGCCATTAGTTCCAACGTATATAAAATCTAAAATATGTAAACTAAATCCTTTTTCAGCAATACCATGATATGTCGGAAGTTAAGTTACCCATTTCTGTAAGGAGTAAGTCATTTATTTACACCTTAATCGGCACCCAAAGCGGATTTCCGTTGGGTGTACAAGTAATGACTATAGCCTATTTTTAAGTATAGAGATAGTCCCTAATCTTACTCCAATTCACCACTGAGGTTATGTCGGCGCCGCCAGCCGCTGCAACCGAAGAAAAACGAAGTCGAAGTCCAATTCTTCTCCTCTTCCTTGTTCTTCGGTTCGTTCCAGTTGCAAATATAATCTCAAAGCGATCATATGTAGCCAATTTGGCATCACAATTGACTAAATATTAAGCCGAAAATAATTATTTGTATTTTCAACTTTCACTGTGCTGCTGACTTTGTTGACGAATCATAGACGACTATCTAATATTCTTATAATCAATTTCTAATAATGTTTTGTACTTAATAATATATGTGATACCATAAGCAGCGCTCACTGACTGTCTATGGTTAAACTTGAGATGTGTGTCAAACCTGTTAAATGTCATGTAATTATACACGACGAGTGTAAGGCGTGAACATCTATTCACAGCGATGAGTGCTGTTTTAAAACGAAAGCTCGTGTCATTAGGTGTGGTATAAAAGTAAGGGACAAGCGATTTATGTAGAGTTAAATAGTTGTAAATGATAATAGACTAAAATGTGATATGAATCATCTATCATTTTTGGCACTGAAAAAAGTATTACTGTTACGTCAAAGTTACTAAGTTTAAGTTTATTAATGTTTCAAGACTTTAAGAAACTGTTTGAAACTGATGTTACTATAATTACCCTTTTATTTATATTTCTTAATTTGCCATACACCTTGCGGTTAAGTAGGCTAATTACCCTTAATAAAAAACTATTATGTATTGAGTAA